>CM053267.1:57929118-58436099 GCA_028583415.1 Protea cynaroides | reverse complement strand
GATAGGTCTAAAAGGGCATGGCACATTATGAGTAGGGGTGCAAGTTTTACCTTGACAACCCAAACCCGCCCAGACCCGCCCTGAACCCTGGCAGGGTTGAACCTGGCCCGAACCCTGACAGGGTTGGGTTAGGGTTCAATTTTATATGAACCCTGGTAGGGTTGGGCTGGGTTAGGGTTGACCCCCTGGGTTGAACCCGGCCCAATCCGACCTTGTATATATTTGAATATATTTATATAAGTATGATTTGTATTTATTCCTTGTTAAACACTTAAATTGATTTGGTTTGTCTTTGTTAGGTTCTTAAAAGAATATCATAGGTTGCTTGTATTTGTCATATGTTTGAAGTTGTAATTGTTATTTGATAATTTGTTGTATGTTTAGGGTCAATCAGGGTCAATATCAGGGTCAATCTAACCCCCGAATCGTGGTTAATCGGGGTTGACCCGGCCCAACCCGGCCCCGTCGGTCAATCGAGGCGGTGTTAGGGTTAGAATCAACCCTGTCAGGGTCAGGGTTAGGGTTGTACATTTTCTGACCCTTGCAGGGTTGTGCTAGGTTAGGGTTAAGTTTCAATAGTCAAGGTTGGAGTTAGGGTTTTGAAAAATCCAACTCAACCCGACCCTGTTGCAGCTCTAATTATGAGCCGACAATCTTTGAAAAAAAGAAAGGAATGAAATTGTCCTGTGGGTAGACTTTGTCTTTGGACCGGCATCAAATAGATCTCTGGATCTAAGTAGAGCTGATTCGAAAGGGGTCCAGAGCTGATTTGGGAGACACATTTATTACTTAGCAATAATGATAAGCACTTGATCTGTCGAGCCCCCCTTGACGGATTCGGCTCGTCTCAAGTTCAGAATGAACTTGAGACTTGCCAGTGTCAGCTGGATGGCCGACACCTGGCACTCCAGCCGATCCAACGGTTCGAGAATTATTGTAAAGAAAAAAAAAACTCATTAACTCTCGAACCGTTGGATCGGCTGGAGTGCCAGGTGTCGGCCATCCAGCTGACACTGGCAAATCTCAAGTTCATTCTGAACTTGAGACGAGCCGAATCCCCCCTTGACATGTATAGAAATCGTCTCCTGCGGTCCTGCCGCCTGCCAAGGGCCGGATTTCAACTGGCCCACCCCCCAATGTATTGGCAGGCGGCCAGACTGATCCCCAAACCCTTGGATCGATCGCAGGACCGTCCTGTCCCTGGAGATCTCCTTCCCCTTGACATATGCTATAATTATGATAGCAGTAGCAAGACTCAATTTGTCAAGCACCCCCTGACTCGATCTGTCCATCTCATTGACTTGATAGCAGTAGCAGGACTCGATTTGGCCCATCTCATTGACATGATTTCTTAACAAGAATTAAGAATTCTTCATCTCTCCACTTGTACATGTTTCAATCAGATTCAGCTACCCAAGGCCCCCATATGGACCCCTTGCAGGGAGTAATAACCTTCCATCTTCCAATAGGATCCAACCAAAAAAATACCATTAAATAGGAAAGAGAGGGCCAAACCATTCCTTATAATATTTTTTTATTATTATTTGTGTATTTATTGAATTTTTTGAAGGAATAAAAAGATTTGTATACCACTCCATATGACATGTTTTAAATACATAAGACATTTATGTATTATATAATTAGGGATGCTGTTATTATAAAAAAAAGGTTTTTTTACGTTTGAAAATATAACAAAAATGTAAAAATATTAATAAAATATGAGAATTAAATAATGAAAATTGGAACAGACAGGACAAAAGTGGACATTTTGAGTTTGTTTAATAAAAACTGTTTATTAGACTATAAATTATAATTTTACAGGGTATTTAAGTTTTTACATTTAATCTAGTGCCCATTGGATGAGAGCCATGTGGCACTGCTTTAATGAATAGTTTTTCTAATTAAATAATAATGATAGATTCGTTAAGAAGATATTAATAAGATGGATTATAGTCGTATGTGAAAAAAAAAGATTTTTTAAGAAAATTTTAAGAAGTTTTCTCTTTTATTTTGGTAAATAAAATATTAAGAAGATGGCTTGTGATAAAACCCAATTATAACAAGAAGAAATGACAAAGACAAAATAAATAAAGAAAAACGAATACCTGAGGCTCAGGAACATCCGACATTGATTCTTCAATAGGTTTCAATTCAGCAGGTGAATTGTCCATTGAAATCAGAAACCAAAAACTAGAACCTCATAGTTGAAATGCAGCAAGAAGAAAGAGAGAAGAACTGAACAAATGGAAGATATTCAGGGACAAGAACCCTAATTATTTTTTGGTTTCTGCAAAGGAGGGAGTATAAATCAGGAAGGGGAAAAAAACACTCATTAGTGAAGCAACAATGTGGGTTTGTAGTTTTGGACACCACCATTATAAAAAGTTGAGAAATTTACATAGACACTTCCTTGATAATTGGTTTACTATATAGAATTATCTTCTCTTGATAAAAATTATACAGACTACCTCAAAAATAATGTTTTACAACAGTTTAGTCCACTCCATTAGGTTTTGAAGGTTAAAAATTAAGGGGAGAAATTCCAAAAAACTTTAAGACAACAGTGCTCTTAATCAATGTAAAATTACATAAATATCCTTTAAGGTAAAAACCATTTCTGTGTTTATTGCTTTTTCTTCTCCAACGAAACCCGCAAGGCAACGTTGGATCTTCCGCCGGAGCCACCTCCTCCCCCTCTGTTCATGGTAATTGGAGTTGGAATTCCAGAGACAATTGGTTATACCTGCAAATGTAGGTCAATAGGAGGGCTTGACTAGGGTTACACATAGTAACCCTAGGGTTGTCTAGGGTTTTGAAGGCGTGGAAGGCCCAGTGATCGGTACAGGGGGCCGCCATGGCTTTGAGGGAGGCCCTGTTCTCAATTTGATGTGGCTTTTCCTCAGATTAGTGATTAAACTCGGGGTTTTGCTTGATTGGCGAGGTTGCCATGGTCATGGTGTAAATGGGTACATTCCCTGTCATTGATTTCCATTTCACTGCTTGTTGATGGGTGTTGGTAACTAGTGCATGTGGGTTTGATGGATAATAGGAGATGGTTTGGGGATTTTCCACAGCCTGCCTGTGTTAAGTGTCTTGTTGGTTAAATCCTATAGGAGAATTAAGGATTTGGGAGCATTTTTTCTTTTCAGGTTTTGAGTTAAATAGCAATGGAATTCAGTGCCATTGAGAATGCCACTACTGCGATTCAGGACCCTAACGTTGGTGATCTAAAGGTGGAATCAGAGATTAGTTATCACAAGATCCTGGCTCACCTAATGGAGAGAGGATGCAAGAACTCCTAAGCGCTGGAGAATTTGTAACAGGAGTGGCAATGATGCATGTGGCGGCAAGGGAAAGTGATTTTGAAGCTTTAATCATAGAGAGTGACGATGTTTGGCCGACTCCATTAGGAACTACTAGCGGTGATAGTTTCTGACTAGAGATAGGACGTGTCAGTAGTGGGAGTAGCTTCGCCACTGCCGGTGCCGCCGATTCTGGTGGCCTACCCAATTCCCGTAGGTCTTATTCCATGGGATCAGTCGAGTACATGGTGGAAGAAAGACTTTGAAATGGTGATGGTGGGGTCCGCGGCAAGGAGCTTCTGATAACAATCATGGGCAGTTGTGAATTTGGCTATGCTGGAGCCCCTTGGAGCTCAGGTAACGGTGGAGGTTAGCGACGGTGGGAGGTCATGCAACCGAGGTTAATTGCCAAAAATATCATTTTTTGTATTGTAAATTTGAAGGGTAGTTTTGTCTATTCAAATTTTATTTAAATTAACACCATTAGTAATAAGATAGTTTACATGTTTGATCAAAAATATCATTCTTATTTTCATCTCTTACTTTGGTGATTATTTTCTACCCTAATAGAAATGTGATAACGGTTAAAATTACGCAAAATTATTTTTGTCATGAGGGTATATTATTTTTTTCAAACTTTACATGTTTTAATTAATCATGTGTCAAATTTGAAAGTCTTATGCAATCAAATATCCTTTTCATACTAACATGTTTCCAATGTATGTCTATGCATATATACAACTTCTCTACATATTATTATATATACTCTTCAAACCTTGAGAAAAAAAAAAGGCAATTTAGATTAAAAAATCATAAAAATGAATACTTATTTTTGTTTCGTGATTTTTTAAAATAAAAAATATCGTTGTTACATGGTTAAAGCTATCAAATATCTTATATTTTAAAGGAATGGTTGTAAAATTAAATTAAGAAATATAAGAGCTCTGTTAACTTAATTAAATTGCTTTTTATAGACATAATTAGGAAAGGTGCATGATCAATGTATATGCATGGACTTGGCAATGGGATCGATCGCCGACGAATCCGTTGCTTGGTTGCATGGGCGCATTAGCGCAGTAGTTTGATTGCTGGGCACGCAAGGTGCTCATGGAGTTGCTTAAATAGGAATTGAATACAAAATCCCCTTGCCCTTGCTTAGCATACTTTGAAATATCGTGACCAACCGTGTAGACACAGTTACTGCACTGGATCCAATCCAATCCCTATAACCTTGAACTACGATAATCAAGAAGGACAGGTAAAAAGTCAGAGATTGACATCGATACCTATCCATGATGATCAATGAACCAAACCATGAAGACTTGAAATATCAGATCAATGACATGTGAATAATATTCCTTCTGTTAGAATATTTTATTGAAACCCTTTGATATCCTGTTTAAAATAATATGTGTCAAACCCCCCTTGGATTGACCTTGACTCAGATACAATAATAATGTATATCCTTATGAAGAAATGAAAGAAGTATTTATATATGTAAGAAAAAAATGTATAGCCTCACTGAAAAACAGTATATATATATAACAAATCTTTGTTACAATAATATTTTCCCTATTAATATATATTATATCACATCATATCATAATATACTACTTATATTATATTGTCTTGATGATTTTGTGGATGATGGCTCTTTTATTGGACAATATTATTTTCTAACATTTGTTATAATATTCATAAATATCTTTTTGTTTCTTTTAGTTCTTTCTCTCTCAAACTTTTCAACACCCGGTACCCTTATTCCTCGAATATTTTTCATTAGACTTAAATACCCCTATTTATCGGACATAAATACTCTTATCTTTTTTAATAATTCCCCAGGGTTTATCAATATCTCTTCTCACGTTCAAACGTCCCCACCCATTTATTAATCTCTTTGGATTGCTAAAGATCTTCCTTCTTGCCCATCCCTCTCTACTTTCTCTATCCCCACGTCCAAACATCTCTCACCCTAAAATCTCTCCATTATTAGATATTTTCTCATAATATTTAGTAGTTTGATGTTTTAAGAAACTTGAATTCCCTCCAATTTTTACTTTCCATCCTATCTTCCCAATCATTTTGTAATTTTGATGTTTTAAGAAACTTAAATTTCCCAAAATTTCTCTTTCCATCCCCATATCCCTAATCTTTTCTCCACATCCCTTCTCTCTCCGAAATAAGGATGTCAATTTTGGGACCGAACTAGTAGCCCGGACCAAGCCAGTCCAAATTAACCTAAAACTAGCCCGGAACGAACTGTTATTGGACATGTTTCGGGTTGAGGTATGACTTACCCTACCAGTCCTGGTCTGTTTGGGCTAACCCAAAACCGGCCCAAAAAAGTGGAATGATGAGTCCAAACTTGATAATGGCCCGAACCAAATCGATTTAGACCGAATATTAAACCCTAGTTTCACTTCTTCATCCTTCTAGATAGCCTTAACGGGTTTCCTAAAGGGCATTCAACCCGAACTAGTCCAATAACAACCTGACACCGATCAGCCTGTTAGTTAATGTATACAATGCAACTCACCCAACCCGAACCTCTAAATGGACATGTTACGATCAAAACCTATAAAGCCCAACACCGGATCAGCCTGTTAGTTAATGTACACAGTGCAGCTCACCCAACCCAAACCTCTTAATAGACATGTACGATCAAAGCCTATAAAGCCCAATATCGATTTGATCCGAACCAAAATTGACCCGTTGACACCTCTACTCCGAAACAAAAACACACACTCTCTCTTTCTTTTCAGATCGAGGGAAGATGCACCACGTGCAGCTCCTCTTGTTACGTAAAGTTTGTCAAAGTTTTTTCAAACTTTACTTCATCCCATGTAAATCCCCTCCAATCTTTTAATTTCAAATATTAAATTTACATGGAGAAGGAATGGACACCACTTTTAGAAAGATTGATTTCCTATCACGAAAGAGCTTGTAAGAGAGGAAACATCCTCCTCAGTGGCACAACAGAAGAGAAAAGGATCATAGAGCTGTCTGACCGACTTTGATCCCCTTAAACATGTGCAGGTCCCTAACAGCTTGAAGCACACAGGACAGACATTCCTTTGCAACAACATAAAGATACTTACCTGATTTTTTTTTTAAAAAAATGGTTTTTGGTAGAGGCAAATAGGAGTCCAACAAATTTCATATTATATGAGTTCTCCTGACTACTTCATATGACTAAATGTAATGCAATTCTTTGAGTCCCATGTGTTTTGTTTTTTTAAATGTTAGTTTAATAATTGAGCCAAAAATACCTCTTTTTCCTTTGCTAGATTATGATCAAAATATGATAAACCTGTCCTTCCATAAGTGCTACATATAATTTTTTTTTAGGTGAGGATCATCTGTAGCACTCTGGTGTAGCAGTACTAATCCTGACCATTTAGAGTGCATCGAAGACATGTGACCATGCATTTTCAATGGTCAAGATCAACACTGCTATATAGCTAAAAGGCCATATATAGGATGTAGTTGCTAAAACCGTAGGAGGTACTTTCAGTAGCTATTGTCTTAGCACATAGGATAGCTAAATGGGCCTTGAGATATCCAAGGAAAGGTTTTGGGTCTCTACCTTTCCGGAGGACCTGATGCCTATTGTACATTGCTTTTTGCCTCCACAGAAGATGTGAATAAAACTACCCCATGAAGAGGTTTGCACCTTAAAAATAAACATTTATTCTCCCTCTGAACACTGATGCAACAAATTCAAGCAAAACAAAGACAGGTTATTAAAGCACATTCTCCTCTCATTAGGAGTGATGACATACAAAACTTATCCAAAGCATGCTCAGGTTCCCCCCAACACCCTCCCCCTCTTCTTCTTTTTCGTTTTTTTTTTCTTCTGGTACAGCATGCTCAGGTTCAATGATCTGATTTCCTCCTGTTTTTTTCCTCAATACCTGATTGAGAGAATCTGTGCCTGAGGAGTTCAAGAACCTCTTCTATCCTTACATCTTTAGCTGAAAGTAGCACCATGGCATGATAGAGCACATCTGCCATCTCTGCAGCTGAACGGGACCTATCCTCATTCTCCTCCAACGTTCTGCATAATTCATCTGCCTCTTCCCTGCAATATGTTTCACATCAAATTTAACATAATCTTTTACATAACTAATTGGGTTTTCTGTTTGAAAATGTCTCCGGTGGCACATTCATACGCTTGCCCAGTGAGAGGTACTCAATTTCTTATGTCTAAACAAGTGGGTCCTGATGCCTGCTCATCCAACGTGGCTGCGTGTGTTCATTAGAGCATTGAAGCAAGCAACAGGAGTAACTAGACACATAGTATCTGTTGGGTCAATCTTAACATTTCTCCATGGGCCAAATTACTCTGATTGGAAAATCATATGCATGCAATAGGAAAGTGCTGACCCCTTCCATAGTGGAATAGACAAAAGAACAAATCAAAAACCACCAGAAACATTTAGATATTTTGATAAAATACCGAGTATCAGCAAAAAAATTTGAGGTACTTTCTAGAGGTTATTCTGTTCCACAGAGACTTGTAAGGGATATGTTTCTTTCCCAGCCTCCAGGACTGGGGCCTGTTCCTCAGTATAATTTGGTCTGGGAAATTATACCCTTCCCACATCTGAAATAAAATGATGGATGAAATGGAAGGCATATTAGGATCCACCTAAAACCTATGAATAATAATTGGGCCCAAAATTAGCTCAATCTGAACATGATTGAGCCTGTTATATCCTTGATTTGGAATTTGGTTTGAGGCCTTTGGCAAACAGACCAATCCCATCCAACCTGCATGAACAAAAATTGAAAAATGTCGTAGGTGTATGTTTGCAAGGATATGGTAATATGCTACCAGGTTCTCTCAGCAGGATGTAGATGTGATTCTCATACCCCTCATAGAATATGATATTGAATTTAAAGCATAGTTGTCAAGGCAACAAGGTGACCCAAGGCGTTTGAGACCATCCTAGACGCCTAAACGTTGCCTAGGCAACTAAGGCATTCCCTGTGCATTTTTTATTTATTTTTTATTTCTAAGATATCAATGCTATATTAATGTTTATATATATGTAGTATGCTACATAAAAAATCAACATTTAATGCATAACCTAATTAATATGAGAAAACCAACAAATAATAGATAAACTATAAGACATAAAGAAGTATATTTATAAAAAAAAAAAAAAAAAAAAAAAAACACAAATCAATAAACTAAGAAGGTAGAACATAATAGCATATAAGTAAGAAACAAGAGCGCAAGAGCAGGACTATAACGTATTTTCGGACTGGTTTTTAGTATAAGGGTAAAAAACTCTTTTTACCTTTTCCATTAGGGAACTTAACAGCATGTGGCTGATAATGGGAGAGGGTTGAATTGCGGGTAAACGGAAACCTTAAGGGAGGTATGTGAAAATTTTCATTTAATTAATGATTTACCTATACATAGGCAACAAGGCGGCTGCCCAGGCCTTTAGGACGTCCAAGGCGCCCAAGGCGATGCCTAGGTGACCTAGGCAACCGCCTAGGCGTCACCTAGGAGACCGCCTAGGCGACTTAGGCGGTCGCCTTTGAACATTCACAAGGCGATTCATCGCCTAGCCTATATACGACCGCCTGGACGCTTAGGAGATGCCTTGACAACTATGATTTAAAGCTAACTAAACTAGTGAACCTAACCCAGTTTGAAATGACTAACTGAAGTAGACCAGGTCCAACTGTTCAGAATCAATTGGTTGAAACCTACACAAGTAGCACTGCCTAAATCATAATTGAACTGTGTATGCGTATAAAATTACAAGGGATAAATGTAACTCGGAAATAGAAAAAACTAACAAGCAGTTACAGCAAATAGTATTGTACCGAATTTTAGAGCAGAGCAACTTCTTGTCACACAACAGCCGTTTGGTCCATGACGGCTTCCCATTTTCAGTTGCTCCTATTTCTGCTTTACGTGCGGCGATTGTAGACTCTAATGAGTGTAAAGTTGTTGACAAAAGCCTATCTTTCAAATCCTGCAACAAATGATCCATTAAGAAACCTGATTTAACTCTATTCTATCCCGTTTGCACCAATGTACAGAGTAGTACACTAGAATAAAAAAAACAAAACAAAAAATTAAATGGAAAGGAGGCCAACACTTAAAAGGATCCAATAAAAGAACACATGCCCTTTTGAAAAAAATCACAGTATGGGAGAAGATTGCATACCTGTGACCCTTTCAAGAAATCAAACACTGATGTATAATAGCATGTCTCTGAACCTGTGTGGCATGTAGGGCCATCAGGCTTCCCAAGATATATTATCTGAAATAAAATTTTGAGTTAGCTCTGGCTCAGATTTAGAAAAAGGAAATGCCCGTATGTTAACTACCACTCTAAAAGAAACATACAGAATCACGATCGCAATCAAGAAAGATGTCATGAACGTTAATGAAGTTCATGGATGTCTCTCCCTTTGTCCATAAAGATGAACGTGAACGGCTATAGAATGTTGCCTTTCGTGATGAAATGGTTGTACTTAGTGCTTCCTTGTTAGCAAAGCCTTGCATCAAGACTGCTCCTGTGTCTACATTTTGAGCAATTGCCACCGCCAAGCCTTTATCATCCCACTTGACACTGTCCAACAATGGCCCAACCTAAAATATTCACATCATAAAATGGAAAAAGTACATCCCATTATTTCATGTATGTAAGTTAGTTAAAGCATAGAAAATGCAATTTATATATGATTTAAAGTGGGGACAAGAAAGAATATTCTTGAACATTTTTAATAGAAGTAATAATAGTTGATAGAGCAACAAGCAAAACCAAGAAACAAGAATAGTGGACATCCAAAACAACTTGATTTAGAATAAGTAAGAAGTGAGAAGCAATAGTTTCCTCAACCCTATCAAGCATAAACTAATTATGAATTTTTTTTGTGCACCGGGAGAAGGGGAGAGGTTGGAAGAAAAGGGGCTAAGGACTTCAATCAACAAAACCCAAATTGAAGATCTAAAAGTAAAATAAATAAATAAATAATTCATTCTTATCAAGTAATATAATTGATCAGTAAATGGGATTATTAATTGATTTCAGCAATTTTTATTCATAGGCAACCAAAAAAATACAATTGGATGGATGGTAACATGAAACCAATTGAAGTGATTTAGTCTACAAAGTAGGTGATATTTACAAGGGGGCCACGAAATGGGGAAGATTGAAAATAAGATGCACCTCATCAATCATAGAAACTCTGAATAGTTCAAGTATAACAGCAGCAAGGGCCTTCGTTCTTTTTTTTTTTTTTTTTAATAGAGTCCAATGGCATCATGTTTCCTCCTTAATTAAGAGCTTTATGTTCACTAGTTTGAGGAACGCCTAAGATGCAACTGAATTTTCAATACTCAACAAAATAAGAACCCTTCTGATAGAATCACAGCGAGAAGCCGAGAACAGAAGTTCATATCCTAACAGTGAGAAGAACTTCCTACTTTCAGAAACATGTAATGTACAAGCATATAAAAGCCTGAGGTACAGCTTTAATATTCTGGGTTAAAAATATAGAAAGAGAAACTTTGACAAATATAAAATATCAAACAATGGACCACCAAAATTCTCATCAAATGAACCAAATGACACTGGAATTTCTAGGTAGGAGTACCTTTGATTCGAAGAGAAGTTCTTTTTCTGACTTCAGAGCAGAAGCATAGACTAAACGACAGTTCCTTTTCTTGCTATAATCTTTAAAATTGACATGAGGGAATGATATAACATGTTCCTTTGCAGTGTATCTTAGAGAAGGACAGTAAGAGATTGCCATAAGTACACTACAGTTAACTTAGCCGTAATCTGTGTTAGTTCCTGTTCATCTTTCAGAACACCATTTCAAAAGTAGTCCAGCCATCACAATGGTGAAGGGCATAGTACCTGGTTTTAAAAATACAACCACTGATTACTCAGTAAAATCCAGGATTACAAAAAATAATAGCCAAAAATGAATAGTTAATATGTGAGAGGAGATATACACATTCCACTGAATCATAGACCCTCAATAAATTACATTACACAGATTTGAGCTGAAGCAAAGTATCAGAAAGTAGGAACTAAGCAGTATACAAGTAGCCTTTTTTCTCATAGAAAGTTCACTCTCTTAGATGAAGCTAGCTGTAGCGAAGTTAGAAATTCATTATGATATAAAAGAAAATCGAATCAATCGATTGATGAAATTGTGGGGCAGAGAGAGAGAGGGATCCACTGCAATGTCACTAACATTACCCGGTTCGGTGGAGGTTGAGACATGTCACTTTGATCCATCTCTCAAGCAAATAATCAAACCAGAGATGAAAAAACAAAAAGCCCTTCTCTAATCACATTTACAAGCATTAGACACATGCACACAAGAAAGAAAGAATGGCAACTTGCGATCTCTTGTCCATCAGTCCTGAATCCCTTGATCATCAACTTTGAGCGGCTGCTTATGCTGCGGGTTAGGATTCAATGCGCAGAGAGCAACTGAGGAACAGGAGACTAGCAACGTTTGGTAACGTTCTTGTTCTGGACCGGTGTTCTTTTCAGAATAATGTCATTTTCTGTTTCTGTACTGGAACAGTGTTCTTTGGCTGTTCTTGAGCCTAAAAGTCTGTTTGGTGAATATGTTTTAGAACTAGACTGAGAAAAAAAAAAAAGGTTTGCTGTTTGGTAACTTCTGTTCCAGACATTTTTTCCCAAATATTTCTAAATTATAGAATTGCCGCCACAGCAATATTTTGCCTCCAAAATGATATTAATGTCATTGAGATATACATGTATGGACAATTAAATACGATGGCCATTATCCCATATTCAACAATTTTTTTGGTTCGCGCCATCCGCATACCATATGCCCTTCTCCACAATAACACAATGGAGATTCTCTGATTTCTGTCATATTGCTCTACTATAAAAATTTCATAATGCATGTAAAAATCTATATAAATAGATGTACTAACAGGTATAATAAAAGTCACAAATATTTGTCCTTAACAAATAAGTTAAGATTTAAAAAAAGAACAGAAAAAAAAAAAAACGACAACTACAGTCATATTGAAATATTTAAAAGTTTATAACATTGTCTACATAATCCCTGGCATTGCATGATATCTAGCTAACTGATTTGCAATTCTTTTTCTAACATTGAGCATTTGGCAGTATCAACGTTCGAATTTGTTTTGTTGGCCATTAAGTTTGATAGAATAAAAAATAATGTACAAAAATAATTAGTCCATACCTATAAAAATCATCACATAAAGGTACATTTTTGAAATGCTGAGGTGTTAAAACTTATAATCATTTGTTTTTCATTATGTTGAGGTGTTAAAACAAATAATTATATCAATATCCAGAGTATAGGTGTTAAAACAAATGATACATTTAGCCATTGATCTAAGAAGAGGCCCATGCAAGATCCTTAAGGTTCTAGAGGATTTTGAGAGACTTCTTGAAGAATCCCACCAAAATGTGAGATTTATGAGAAACTTTTTGAAACCTTCAAAATATAAATCCTACTCATTTCGTGCAGTTTCTTAGCACAACCAAACATCAATGTGGGAAAATGAATTATTTTCTTCCACTTCATTCACCTCACCTTCCCACATAATCCTGCACTTTAAATTCCCACTCTTCCCCACTCTCTAGACAATCGAACACAGCCATAAAGGTTCTAAAACTAAATTTCAGAAGGTGCAAAGGAGACACAATTTGTAATAGTCTTTTCCTGAGTCTTAGTTAGGAGCACCCCAAGCTGTCCTTCAGGATTGGAGAATATTCATGTCAATAAATAGATTTCAGTAAAACAGATCTTGGATATAAGTAAATGAACTATTGTTTTACACAGTCAAATTCTGTTTTTGTGTAGCAATGGTGATTTTGTGGGCCTATTATTTAATTGTATTTTGTGGGTTCAAGAGACCTATCTGAGATATCAGATTTTAGTGAGCTGATGTAGGTTCATTTTATAGTTCCTAGAGCTACTAGAGATTCCGTGGGTGTTTTAAGTAAGTAAATGGACTAGTTTGTTTTTTCCATACTAGTTTGTTTTTTCCATTGCATTCTTCGTGAAACCATCACCGATCAACTTCCATCACACATCCATTAAACCATAATCAAACCCGGGCCATTTTTCCCTACACAATTTTCTGTTAAGCCATCACATTGAAAGAGCTCATTCCAGCCTGTTTCTGTCCATTCATTTCATCAAGAGACTAGTTTTCCACCATCCTAACTGTTTCCCTTCATGCTCATCAACATATTAGAATCCTCATCATATACTGAAGTTAGAACCATAATCTCAGCATCTGTTGTATAGCTATTATATAGATTGTTTTAGAACCCTGAATAAACTAATCAAGTCCAAGCTTCAACATATAGTCTTTGAACCATATTACCTATTTATGTTTAAGAAGATAAATCACAAAACAAACGTAATTGTGCAAACAGGTCAAGACACAGGAAGCATTTTCAATTCAAGAGAAGGAAGGAAGTACCACCGCTAAGTAGTGCTAACAAGCAACAACTATACAAATTTTCAACATGCCTTCAATAATGAGAGCTAGTAAAGAAGCGGGGGAGGGGAGGGTGGGAGGTACAGTGAATTGTATGACTTTACAGTGGAGGTGGTGATTGGAACTGGAGGCAGGGGAAACTCAGGCGCAAAACTTTTGAAAGAATACCACAAGGGGGAGAATACTGTTTTGGTTAGTTTTGTAAACTAAAACCCAAAAGTATATAATCTTGTAGTTTTCCTAATATTATATTGCTTCAATCTGTTATTGTAAACTAACTCTTATAATAAAAACAAATTTGATTATAGATCACAATTATATAGTAAACAGAACCATAAACTATGCTGCCGTTCACTGAGTTGTTGTGATTATGAGAAAGACAGAAAATATCACAACCGAGTCCATTCAAGCAAAACAAACAAACTGCAAAAACCGTAAATAGTACCATAATTTAATTATAAGTCTGGGTTTTGGACCTGAAAAATTATAACCCAACAACTCAACATTCTATTGCACTAACAACATTCTTTGGATCTCTGCACAGACTGTTCAAATGTTATTACCCGTTCAAACCACAGCATAGCGCTGCAATTGAAGCATTTCATCAAACACCAGGTGTGCAGACAATACAAAACCACATTTTGCCAAAAACAAAAAACGAAGCGATTGGGAGTGTCAGCGTGCATTGGTAAGGGAACAGCAGAGTGAAAAATACCAATGTGAAGCTCTGGAAGAACACATTTACAATACGAAATTAACCAGTTGGATCCCTCCGAAGGAGACGACCCCGGCGTCGATTTCCTCTTCGGTGAGGGAATCGGCAGGGAATCCAACGGAGAGAGCGACGACGGTTTAATAAGAGATATAGAAGAGGAAGAAACAATTTCGTTATACCTGATTGGGGCGAGGGAGAGACGAGAGCTAGCGAGAAACCTGACTCGCTTCTGCTTTGTGGCGATGGAAAGCGAGTGAGCTTGAAGAACGAGACCAGCCGATCGCTTTGCACAAAACAAAGAAGTGAAGGGCTTACGAGAAACCTTCCCTTTTCATCGTTTTTATCGGGAACAATTTTTTTTTAAATTGTTGTCTCAATTTTGGTTCCAGAATCCAGATTGGAAAAACACTTAAAATGTGTTCTGTAAAATGTGTTCTAAGATATTTCTTTATCCGATTCGTTCTCTCAAAATAGAAGATGGATCAAATTTACGGAACGCCAATATACTGTTCTGAACATTTTTTTGGTTCTCCGAGTACAGAATTGGATAGTACTCCATTTTGATTCTAGTTCATCTTTTATTATTAGAGGTTCCAATCATCAATCCAACGATTGGAGTTAATTAGGCATGTCTATCAATACATCGATAGATGTGCCTGATTAACTCCAACCGCTAGATGAGCGATTGGAGCTTCCAATAATTAGAGACGATTTCAACCCCTTCAATTCGACCACCTAAGTGACGAGAGAATTTAAGTCTCTAAGGACTGATTAAGGGTGTCAAAAATGAAAATGAATCGTGTATTGAAATCTAATCAAATCATTTAAATCGAAACCGTGAAATCGATTATTACATGGTTCGATTTTGGTTTTAAAAAAAAAATTGTTAAATGATTTGATTTTGACTTAAAAAATCAGGTATGATTCTTATTGGTACAAAAAATAAAAACCCTTACCATTACAGTACCATTCTAGCTTGGGAGAGTCATGGTACAATCTTTAACCAGTATGGTATACGATTTTTATAGGATATTAAAAAAAAAATTTATCTGGTACAAGCTTCGGTTTCTAATTTGGTACATAATATGATTTTAAATCACTATAAAATACGATTCTAATTTGGCATGAAATACGTTTCTACAGCATGACTGTGAGTGTGTGAATCAATAAATTACCACTGGATACGATATCTAAACAGTATATTAATTCATATACAATTCAATATATAAAATAGTATACAAATCGGTATCTAAATGATATGTACTGTCAGTATATCGGTATGAACCAAAACTGTATCAGATAAAAACGATACAAAAACTTGAACTATTATTGTATCGGATAGAAAAAAGTATACTGTATCAGTATAAATGGTACGATACTATAATGAGCCAACACCGATTTATACGGTCCATCTGTACAAGAGTTCGACCTCTGAGTCTCTGAAGTCTGACCAGGTTTCCCTTCAAGTCGAACGTGTAAAAGAACAGCTTTTCTCTGCCCCCAACCCAACGGCTACTTTATAAAAACGGCTAGTTCTTTTTCCTCGTTTCTTTTGCTTTTTCGTTACTTTTCACTGATTTTTTCCACCATAACCCAATTCACTCTCTTCGGTTTTTCCCTTCTCTCTATATCCCTGGACAAAAAGTTCTCTGCAACTACCGAATTTTCTGCTAAGAAGGGGTTAAGGAAGTTCAAGAAGTGCAGTGACAGAACAACTCTGGTTTCTGACTGAAAAAAAATGTCGAATAGTGTGAAGAAATATCCTGCAAAAGAGTTCTCTACGCCTCCACGGACGTTGAAATCGGCGCTCTGTTCTCCAATTCCACCAACAGAGAATCATCGATCATCACCCAATGTTAGAGCTGATTCTTTTCATGTAATTCATAAGGTACCCGCCGGAGATTCTCCTTATGTCAAGGCCAAACATGTTCAGGTGAAACTGTTCTCTTTCTTTGATAAGTTTTTTGTATCTTTCTTCTTTAATCTGTTCTGGGTATTAATGTAATCGTTTATTTCTGAAATGGGTTATCACTTTGATGGCTTTCATTTTATTTTCCGGATTGGATTGAAGAATTGTGCTGGTTTTGAAACTCCAATTTGGGTATTGTGAATTTTGGACTACACTAATTTTACGTATCCAAATTGGTGTCTAATCGTCTTGAAACTAGAATTTCTTTCAAGTCTTTATTTCTTCTTTGAATTGTGATAGCTGGATTTAGAAAATTGGTGTCTAATCGTTTTGAAACTAATTTTTATTTCAAGTGCTTATTTCTTCCTTGGATTGCGATTGCTGGGTTTAGATGTATATTAGTTTTTGTGATTGTTTATTCAAATTCTTTGTGACTTTTTCTTTCTCTGTTATTGGTAATTTTGGGTTTCCTCTGACTGTTTCTTGGTACTTCTGTGGATTTATTTACCAGTTCTGGTATTTTTTTTTCGTAGTTCTAGCCGTTAGGGCTTCTTGAGAAAGTTATTTTTTTAATGGCAAGAAAACTTAACTCTTGTTCAAAATTTTTTACTTTACCATACTTTCATTTGTCTGATTGGTTTCCTCGTTACAGTTGATAGACAAGGATCCTAGCAAGGCTATCTCCCTATTCTGGTCTTCAATAAATTCTGGTGATCGAGTTGATAGTGCCTTGAAAGACATGGCAATTGTGATGAAACAGTTGGATAGATCTGATGAGGCCATAGAGGCAATCAAATCTTTTCGTCATCTTTGCCCTCTTCAAACTCAGGAATCTCTTGACAACATCCTTATTGATCTCTACAAGGTACATTCCATATTCTGATATATTAATTATAGCTGCCTAAGTTTTGTTTTTGTTTTTGTTTTTATTGTTTTTTTTTCCTTATTAATATAATCACATTCGGGTGGTTTTAGTATGTGTACATTTAAAAGTTTGTGTTTTTGAGTTTTGTAGTTTTTGGGATCCACATCCTCTCCTCCCAGAGGTTCAGGAGGAGGGAGATGCCCCCATTGGATGGCTAACACGTGGGGCTCGGTTGAATCCGAGCCCTCCATCCTAGTGACACCCCCCCTATCGGCTCAGCTTGTCCGCTTAGTGTCGGCTCAGATGGAGGGTTCGGATTCATCCAAACCCCATGTGTCGGCCATCCAATGGGGGCGTCCCCCCTCCTCCCAAACCTCTGGGAGGTGAGGATGTGAATCCTAGTTTTTGATCATTATAATCAGAGATTGAAATGCTTTATATAGTTCTTCTGTTGGCAGAAACTTGTATGGACATGTTTGATTATTTTCATTCATGCATTCTTCTGTCTCTGAAGTGACTTTGCTCTCTGCTGAATCTAGAGGGTAGGGCATCTAATTCTCCACTATTAGTGGCAAAGAATATATGGAGTGGAGCAAGGAAAGTAATGAATTTGTTATTGTCAGACAAGCATCATCCATAACGAATCATAATTGTTTTTCTATTTATTTTAAGGGTCTTATTTTAAAATTGCAAGCTTATGCCTGCATTAGTTATGCTCTCTGTGCATATTGTTAAGAAAATGATTGTAGCGACACCCCCCCTATCGGCTCAGCTTGTCCGCTTAGTGTCGGCTCAGCTTGTCCGCTTAGTGTCGGCTCAGATGGAGGGTTCGGATTCATCCAAACCCCATGTGTCGGCCATCCAATGGGGGCGTCCCCCCTCCTCCCAAACCTCTGGGAGGTGAGGATGTGAATCCTAGTTTTTGATCATTATAATCAGAGATTGAAATGCTTTATATAGTTCTTCTGTTGGCAGAAACTTGTATGGACATGTTTGATTATTTTCATTCATGCATTCTTCTGTCTCTGAAGTGACTTTGCTCTCTGCTGAATCTAGAGGGTAGGGCATCTAATTCTCCACTATTAGCGGCAAAGAATATATGGAGTGGAGCAAGGAAAGTAATGAATTTGTTATTGTCAGACAAGCATCATCCATAACGAATCATAATTGTTTTTCTATTTATTTTAAGGGTCTTATTTTAAAATTGCAAGCTTATGCCTGCATTAGTTATGCTCTCTGTGCATATTGTTAAGAAAATGATTGTAAGCTTTCTGTTTCTACTCTAGAGATTTGGTTGTGGATTAGCATCTCCAGATATCCCAATAAATTGTGAAGAGATTTGACATATATATGTTGATATGTATGTCTTTCCTTATCCATTTGTTTAAATCAATGGAAATGCTCATGTAGATTTAAGTTTGTGCAGAGGTGTGGTAGATTCGAAGAACAAATTCAGCTGCTTCAACACAAACTGAAGCTTGTTGAAGAAGGTTCAGCATTCGGTGGGAAGAGGACAAAGATAGCAAGGTCTCAAGGGAGGAAGCTTCATGTAACCATTGACCAAGAGAGATCAAGGTGGATTGAAGTTAGCCTTCTCTATTCTCATTATTATTAACTTTCTTCTTGTTCATATCAGTAGCATTATATTTTTTTCCTTGTATGTACTCTTCATCTCTTATACCTTTTTCCAAAGCAGATTACTGGGGAATTTGGCCTGGGCTTACATGCAACAGAACAACTACCAAACTGCCGAAGAAATTTATTGGTAAAGTCGTCTATGAGAATTATTAACCTTTTAATGTTTCCTTGCAAATTAGGAAAATGATCATCAACATAACTTACACCCATTGTTTGATTTTCTGGAAGTATTGAAATACTGTTCTTGGTCACATACACATGTTCTCGCCATCTGTAGGACCATATATTATAATGCCTTACCTCAAACTTTATAGCCACTTCAAGTGGTATGTTTTCAGCCAAGCAGACTGTAATGGAGTCACCATTGGGTATGGTAGGTACATACTAGCATTGCTACTACTTTGCTCACCCACTCCCAAATAGAAGAATTAGGCCATTATCAAAATTCTTTGATGATGTTGAATTGGATCTCTTTCGAGCACTTGCCACAGTAGTCGTATTAGGAGGTCAATATAGTATAGTCACTGCCAATGCCATCAACGATGGAACATGAGAACTCTAGTTCAACCCATTAATATATTGGTAAAAAAGTGAGCTCTGCAAAAATGTTAGAAATATTTTAATTCATGTTTTTCATGTGTTTTCATGCAGGAAAGCCCTCTCTATAGAACCAGATAAGAACAAGCATTGCAACCTTGCTGTCTGTTTGATGCACAGGGGGCAGATAGAAGAAGCCAAGTCTCTGCTTCAGGAAATAGCACCTTCAACCAAAGAGCGAGAAGTGGGAGATTCCTACATTAAATCATTTGATCGTGCCTGTGAGATACTGGCTGAGCTTGAGTCACAGTCAATCCTGAGCCCATTTAAGCATACTGAAGAGACTAAAGATGCCCACAGATCTTTAACTCCCATTAACAAAAGTTCAAATTCATTGACTTCATTCATCAATGAAGATTGGAATCAAGGTTTTGACTTCTTGGGCTGCAGAAAGTGGGAAGATGAAAACTACCAAGAATTGAAGTATTTGGAGGTCAATTTGAATAGTTCTCTTGAGAAGCAGAAGAAAATATCATGTTCCCGAAATCTGTTCGAGAATGAAGTTGGTATCTCTAGCTTGGAGAAGAGAAGATCGTCTGATGAGACAGACTATGAAGAAATCTCTGCACAGAATTGGAGAAATACTAATGGAACTCCACAATATGCCTCCTTCCAACCAAGATCAGTTCAACAGTTTAACGAGAGGCCTTTGTATGTTGATAAATGGGACAAAGGAGTTTATTCAAAAAAGGGACTGGAGAGAATTTCTGGCTTGCAGAAGGGAAGATGCACTAGTGATACGAGAATTGAAGAAAGTTTTGCAAACAATGGAACAGATAATAATGCTAATGTATTTAATCTCACAGTTTCTGACCATGGAAACTTGAAGCCTATAGGGACAGGAACAATTTGTAGTAGTTCACAGTATTCCATTGGACCAGGCTGGAAAAGATCAGGTGGAGCTGAAAGCTGTTGTGCAGTGCCAGAGGGAAGTTCAAATACTAAACTACTGATTGAACAATCAATACCAATTGAAAAAGCCCATGTTCCACCGCTCCAAAAGCTTACATTCAATAGTGGGGATGAGGATCATATGTCTGAAACTACAGTCCTAGGCATTGACAGAAAAAATGTTGGAAGAAATAACGATTATGAAGTGGATAATGTATACATTACAGGAAATCCAAAGTCAACTAAAGATTTCTCTATCTTCAAGAGTAAGAGTTGGGCTGATATGGTTGAAGAAGAAGAAGCAGAAGAAGAATTCTCTACTTCAAAATTGGACTTTATGACCAATGGAGAGACAAACCTGTCCCAAGACTCATCAGTTTCTTTTCAAAGCACCACCAAATGGATCGATGAATGTAATTATGGAGAATCCTTTCATGATGAAAATTTGAACTCCAACATCATCAGTGCTATTCCTCCTCATTCCATCACTGCAACACGTCCACTATTGCAGTTACCTCCGCTGACACATCCATCTCCTAAAAACTATGCTGAGAATTTAAGACAGAAGCTTCAAGCAACTGATCTGAAAGGTTATTCAAGGAGCACAGGTGAAGTTAGGAATCCAGTGTTTCAGCACAAGTGGGACTCAGCAGACTACTACGCTTCTGCATCGCCGAAAAGGGGAAGTGGTTCTTCTTGTTTGAGTAATATTGCAAAGGCCAAGTGGAGACCAAACAGGCTTCAAGTTTTCAGGGAAATCACTCCAGACAGCCCAAGGACTTGAATTTAATCTGTATATTTGACAGGATACCCATATTTTTATAAAGCCACAGGGATCTTTATACAAAAAAAGAGATGATTTTTTATTTTTTAATTTTTTTACAATCTTAGTATTACTATTTGATTCCAGTTATGTAATATTGGGTTCTGGTTTAGTAGTTAGAGGTTCTGTATTTTGTTTTACTGGTTGTTGTTGGTATTTCTCTTGTAGGTAATTGCTTATGAGAGTTATATTTTCATGAAGTTTTGTATATCATGTATTCAATTACATCTATTATATGAAATATACTGGGCTAGAGATCTGCTATAACATCTGTTCTGGATAAAAAAAAACTGCAAGGTGAACTGCTGAGTATCATGTCAGATTCCAGTAATCATTGAGCAGAAAAATTTGCTGTTCTGACAATTTATTATACTACCCAAAGCATTGCCCTGGACTATGCAACCTATATCTAAACCTTTCCTAAATCCAGGTATCGGACACGATATCGGCCATGTCCAAACTGATCCTATCTGGATTCTGGATCAGATTAGTATAGGGATTCAACAGGAATCGGTCAAATCCAAAACCGATACTGATCTATGGATCTGATACCGATTCGTTGAACCATGTCCTACGCTAAATACAGACTATACATACATCATAGATTTCTTGTAGATAGGATGAAAAGCCTGGCCAAAGGATCTCTTGTTGCAGTCCAGGCTGGTCAAAAGAAGGCTGGTTCAGGTGAGCATTGAGCCAACCGGGTTCATGTCCCATAAGGGCCAAAACCTTCTTCCAGGGAGGCACATAACTAGGCGAGAATCCAATCAATCTACCAATCCGAACCAAGGGTGCACACTGGGCTGGGTTGGGCCCTTTTTTTAAAACCCGTGCCCATAATGGGTCCTGAGGGCTCAGCCCAGGACTCAAGGTCAGGCTCGGAAAGCCCTCAGGATTTGGTTGGCCTGCTATATCTTAACCCAGGTCCAACCCTGCTGGACTCAAGATGGGTTGAGCTTGACACTTTCATGTTATTTTAACATAGAATTAGGGGATATTTTTTCTTAAATATTTACAAGGAAAATCTTATTATAACCAAAATTGGTGAAAAAAAGTTAAAATATTAACTTTTTGCCTTTTTAAAACCACATATTTTCTTGGAAGGAGCTTGTCTCAAGTTGAGCAGTCTTTTCTACTGTGATCCTACAATTAGAGTTCGCTTCTTGCGCATACCAATTAATTCTAACCGTTGGATCATCAACTTGATCAACTGTATAATGTGAGACGAACCACATCCCATTTTGTTTTATAAAGGTAAGATCCCATCATATTACATATGTACTTGAAAAACCTGATGATAAATCACTTTCTAATTATATTGAAATTCTTTTAACATTTGATTTAAAGAATTTTTAAGAATAAAAAAAAAGCAAAAGAAGGTCAAGACTTCTAAGTTCACCTCTTTGGTTACGAGAAGAAGCATCTTTCATTCTAAGCATATTAAATCAAGGGTCTATCTCTATGTTAACATCTAACAGCTCTACCTCTCAGTGACAACATTTGGATGCCACCGGTCAGTTACATGGAGGCAAAGTCTTCAATCAAATTACATAATTTAAATGTAATTTATGATACTTGATACATGGCCTTACCTTGTATACATTTAACCATATGTACATATATAATTCATATTTTTACTTAGTTCTTTTTGGTATGTATTATAGAATGAAGAAATGAGAATCATGAGATCCATACTGCTCCCATTTGATAAGGGGCCATTTGATAATCATCCTGTTTCCAATCCCTTAATCTTGGTCAGGAGCAAATTTTAGTGATCTCACGATTTCTGAAATTAAAATAATGTTTGGCAAACAACTTTTGCTGATCCATACTGCTTCCGTTTTAGTCGTTGTCTTCTTCTTCTTCTTTTTTTTTCTTCTTCTTTTATGGTGGCTTCTTTGCACTACCGATCCTGATGTTCAGATTAGACCCCTATGATTTTTATGAAATCTTCCAAGCAAAGATAACCAGTTTCAGTATCCCATACGAAAATATGTACCAATGTCTTTGACAGAGTCAAAAGGAAGTTTTAATTCAGAACCTTAAATCGTCTAATAATAAAAGACCTTGACAAAAAAGAGGGGAAACCCTAACTTCTCTAGCATTGCTTTCCCTTCATTCTTTGATGTGAGGATTTCAAAACCCTAATTTTTTAGTATTAGAAAGTCACTTCAATTGAAAGCAACCAATATATACCCAAAATGTAAGGAACGAAATCCTCTCTTCCCTGACTCCCTGGTTCCCACCCCATCTCATTATTGAAGTGTATTGGAGTTCGAGCCAACTCACACTTCATTGGTGAGATGGGGTGGGAGCCGGGATGTCGGGGAGGAGAGGATTTGGTTCCAAAATGTACCCACTTCATTTTTTGACGTGAGGATATCAAAACCCTAATTTTCTAGCATTAGAAAACCACTTCAATTGAAAACAACTGATATATACCCTCTTCATTTTTCGACGTAAGGATATCAAAACCCTAATTTTCTAGCATTAAAAAGCCACTTCAATTGAAAATGACCGATATATACCCAAAATATACTCACTTCATTCTTCGGTCTAAGGTAGGATGTATGTTATGAAATGACAGAAATGCCATTTCAAATATCAATTTATAATATCATTGTGAAATTCTAGAAACAGAAAATGAAATATCCTATCTGCCCCACTTGATTGATCCTCTAATGCCCCATTGTTCATTGCCTATTGGCCTTTTCATTAATTTGTTATTTTTCAAATGTAACCCACCCTTCTTACATGAATAACAACCCATTAACAGGTTGATGAATTTTTCATCCTTACTCTTGGGGAGAAATGGGGAGCACATTGAAGTATTATCATTTTTTTTTCTTTTTTTGTTTTATATTTTCTTGAGTTAATTACTTTCACTCCTTTATACTTATTATATATTTACCCGAACATCCCTAACCCAAACTTTTTCTAGTTTCTCTTCGAAAAACAAACTTCCACATGTATTTCTCCCTTGATAATTCAAAATCCTTAAACTACCCTTAGTGCCTTTTCCTCTAATCATTTCCCTCTAGTCCCCTCCCACAACATCCCCACTCCAGCCAGTCCCTCCCCGCAACTCCACCTTCACACCGGCACCATCCCATGGACTCACCTCTGCCCCCAGTCCCACTTTCACCTCCGCCCTCTTTCTCCCTTCATAAGGTGGTCCTTGTGTCCATCACCGAAGTCAATAATTGGAGTAGAAGAGAGCAGAATTCGAGTCCTGAACCACAAGAGGGCATGTGCTTGGTAGTATTCCTCAATGAGGTACTAAATTGGCTTCCACAAGCAAAAGGGAAAGCGATCCCGTAGCTTCAGTTGATGGAGTTATCAAATTGGTCCCATTGATAAATCCTTCCACTGAATCCCAGTTATGGATTGATCAATTGAATAAACATTAAAATGAAAAAGAAAATAAAATCAAATAGAATCATCAACAACTAGAGATTTGAGAGAGTGAAATCAGAGATGGGCTTGCATTTGGGTCTGCGAAATAGGGTAATGCAAGAGCTCTGTGTGTGTGTGAGAGGGAAGCTTATTTCAAGTGGTGGATGGTTGGAATTGTTGTTTGGGGTGCTCTCGTATCTTTTATAGGTGTTCCGATTGATCAAGTCTTTTGGATGATTCCAGAGAGAAGTGAGAGAAGGTTTACAAGAGAAATCTGGGAGCCTAGGCCGGGTCGGGGGGTGTGTGAGGGGGAGATGAGGAGAACAAAGGTTGGGCCATGGGGCTGAGGAGGATTTTGGGAGATGCAGGAAGCCGGAGTGGGTGCGAGGGGATGAGTGGGGAAGGAATAGGGGTAATTTAGAGACTTAAATAATCAAGGGATATGTAGAGGTGGAAGTTTGTTTTAACGAGGGAATCAGGAAAAGAGAAGAAGATAGAGATAAAAGAATTTCAGAAAATACAAGACACGTGTAAGGAAGAGACTAATTAGTCCTATTTTCTTCTTCAAAAAGCTTTAATTTTTTAAGAAAATGTTTGAATTATATCGGTGCATTTGGAATTTGATATCTTCATAATGCTCTTTATCCTTGAAAGTGTGTTTTTTTAAGGTAATTTTTTTTTAAATAATATAGATTATGCTAAATGAGGGTTTTTTTTTTCTTTCTTTTTTTTTTTTTTTTTTAAGAATTAAATGAGTTGCCGAAAAAGGCATCAAAGTAAAATCTCACACATTCTATAAACAAGGTTTTGAGCATAAGAGAAACACATTCTACATGTTTTATTCTGTTTCGTAATGGGGGAGAAATGTAATAAAAGAATTCCCTAAATCTCATTGGTCGTTCTGTCCACTCTTTTATTGGACGTCATCATATTATTATTTATATTTTTTTTTCACATCGAGACTATGTTCAAATTAAAACTTGATATATGAGTTGGGGACCTTGAGATTTGGTGTCTAGCTACAAAACTTTAACCCATCCATTCTACCATGAAATATTATTAGATCAGAAAATTTTTCTTTCAAATGATTTATGGGAAAAGGAAGTACAAGTTGTTGATATGTATTTTCCTCTCACATTCCTTTTTTCTCTCTTTTTAAAATATATATATCTTCCTAATGATCCGAATATCAGTTGTTCCTGTATTTTCATTTTCCTCTGAGAAATTTAAGTCCAATATCGTAAAGAGTTGGAGGGATGTTTTAGAATTGATAGGGAATTTAGAAGGAGAAATTCTTGACAAAACTAAGTAAATCTTAATCCCACATACTTCTAATGAATGTATTCTTATTATAATACCTTAAACTTAATAGAAACGATTGCTTATTTTGTTTTCAATTAACACCATTATATATGATAATTTATAAAGGCGACAACCGTTTTTTTTAACCAATAATTCCAAAGTTTACAAATTTAATAAAAAAAAAAAATGGGAAAAGGAAATCAACATGTATTTCTTTTTCTTTCTTTTCCTCGAAATTTGACTCACTCTCTCTCTCTCTCTCTCTCTCTCTACCAGCAGTTGAATGAAGTTCTAATGACGATGAAGACATTGTTTTGATTGAGTGCTTCATGTTGATATTGATGGGATTGTGTTGAAGGTGAGTCCGAGCGACATTGTGAATGATTGCCATTAAAAGGAGAAGATATGAGAGAGAAGGGTAGAAATATAGAAATTATATAATCTACCATTAGACTTTAGATATCAAACGATGAACAATGTTTTAGATATATTGATATTACTCAAAGTCGATGTGGGAATTCTGATTAAACAAACATGAAGTGGATAGTCTAATTGACCATTCAACTAAACTCATATTTTTTAATTAATATGATATATTATATTATTAAATATCACCATGCCAGACTTCTTCTCTCATAAAGTAGTTTGGAAATTTCCGTGAATTAAAAGTTTTTCAGTATTTATGGGTTCCAAAAGAAAACTTGCAATTACCAAAAACACACCTCTCAACAACGGCTGTTGACCGACGTCAATTTGTCAAGCTTTCGGTTTCCGTTGTTTCACGCGCTTTCATATATCTATGTTTCGTGGAAGCAGTTTAATACTTCATCTTACTTAACATAATGGGACCCACGCATATATCTCTCTGCTTCGTGGAACCTGTCTAATATTTTCTTCTATTTTTTTTTCATAGTGGGATCCACGCGCTTTCATATATCTCTATTTCGTATAAACTGTAATATTTTCCTTTTTTTTTTTTTTTTTTTCTTTTCCTTTCATGTATTTCTCTCTGCCTTGTGAAAGCTACTTAATAATTTCCCTTTAATCAAATTGTAGACCAAGAAAGCTGCTCTTTAGCCCTGCGGTTTGCACGTTGAAGCAGGATATATGTAAGAAGAAAAATGCTCCTTTAACATGTTTGCAACACCTAAAGTTATTGCCACTGCAGCTTCATGGTGGAACTAACCCAAGCATCATCCTCTGTCTCTTCAGTTGGTTCTTCTAATTTTGAAGTATTTCTCAACTATAAGTGGGAAGACACTCGCACTAACTTTACCAGTATCCTTGACAAAGCTCTGAATGAAAGACAGTGGAATCAATGTCTTTCTTGATAGTAAAAAATTGTGAAATGGAGAAGCTATTGGCCTAGCCATTGAAAGAGTGATTGAGGGGTCCTTAATTTGGATCCCTATCTTCTCTAATGGTTATGAGGATAGTCAATGGTGCCTTGGGAACTTGCTTAGATCGTTCAATGCCACAGATTCAATGGTCAATTGATCCTGCCCATATTCTGCCATATTGATCCATAAGATGTTCAACATCAAACAGGAAGTTTTGAAAATGCATTTCAAGAACATGAGAAGAAGTTCCAGTCCGATATCATAATGAGTTGGAGGGATGCTTTGAAACTGGTAGGGAATTTGAAAGGAGAAGTTCTTGACAACACTAGGTAAGACTTAATCCCACAAACTTCTACTGAAGGTATTCTTATTATAATATCTTAAACTTAACAGAATCGACTATTTATTTCGTTTCCATCCATTACTACCTTCCTTCCCTTCCCCCATTAATATATATTTTGATTCGTAAACTTTTGTAATAAATTCAACATAATTACTTGTAAGATTCCATATGATCAATTACTAAACCAGTTGTTTAATGAGAGTCCATTTACTGGTTAATCGATTTTGGTTTGGTTAGTCACAGGTTAGAGGTAACCAACACGGTCCACTGTGGGAATAGTTGAGGGTTTTGGATGGTTTTATATATAACATGATTAGGGCCCCCGCAGCCATGGTCAATCTCTCTTTTTGCAACCATATAAATAGAGATCAAAAGGTATCCCAAATGGCTGTGGAAGACTCTAATCATAGTAATTAAAGCCACATGGGTAACGGACAAAAATCAACCTTTAGCAAGAGTTATGTTGTCTGTAATCATCTATTTACATTCCCCATTGTTCTAGAGTTTTGTATGGATCGTTAGGGTTACCTTAACACAAATTAAAATACTTACAATTGGTATTAGAACCACCCATACAGACTTATAGGATCATTGGTAAATGATGGTAGAGACTATCTAATGGATTGAAATGAATAGAGGAGACCCAATTCTTTAAACAAACCTGTGAAGGGTTGTACCCTTAAACAATTTTACAGCCCGATAAAAGTTGAAAAAAATTATGCTACGTTGTAGATCTCGGAAAAACAAATGGAATGGTGTAAAAATCATTACTAGCGGCGGCCGGATGGACCACCAAGCACCTCTGGAAAAAAGCGAGTGAAACTCATGCATTGGTAGTCATTCGTAAAAAAAAAAAAAAAAAAAGGGTTGGCGGCATTGATTCATTGCCGAGTTGACTCGGTGATGAATCAGAAACCCTAACCAAGTCATCATAGGGTCAACCCTGGTCCATAACAAAGTTGACCTGGTCTAAGTCAACTTACAGAGTCTGGTATGTTTGAGCCAAAGATAGATTGACCCGGTTCTAGAACCAAACCCAGGGTAGGTACCCAAAACAAACAATCTGACATGGTAATGCAATGGGTCGACCAGATAATCCGAAAAAGTCGATCTAAAAACTCGAAACTATAACACAGTGGGTCAACCCAGTATCCCAATTGGGTGATCTGGATAGCTGGGACAAAAATAGAGGATTTGACCCAGAACCCAAGAGGTTGGATTGGGTTTGAACTGGTACGATCTAGCTGAACCGCTTTGATTTCTTCCAGACCATGGTTTACCTAAAACCACCAGCGAGTGGTGTGAATGTTGCGCGTGCAGGTGCATGAGAGGTCATTTTGACCTCCGATTTGTTCCATTGAGTTTTTTTTAGTGCTCTTCAATCTGACATATATGTTAGTATTTTATAGTACATTGGGAAACGTGTTTTTACAAAACAAAGTCCTTTGAGAATCTGGTTCGTAGTTTTTCTACAAATTTTTCTTAAAATTCTTGTACCATATTGATTATTGAGTTAAATTGCATGTTTTTATGAATGTTTAGACTTATAAAGTTGTGCCATTGAAATATTCATGGTAAAATATCCACAACGGCTACAAGTTGGAATTTGTTTATATCATTGTGGAATTTGGTGGAATTCACCAAAGTGGCACACTTTGTTTCATTATGATGTGTTCAAATTCAAGTGTTTGTATTTGTAAATGCTTCAAAGAAAGACAATGTTCACCCAAAGGTGATATTATCTAAGTTTGTTCAAATTATGGTTTGTAGATATTATGCAAGGACTTAGTAGGACCATCAAAGTGGCATATCTGGTTCTATTATAATATATTCAAATCCAATATTTGTGCATTTATAGATACAACGAAGAAGAATAGTACTCATCCAAAGGTGACATTGTTAGAATATTAACTTTTGTAGAAACAGTAAAGAATGACATTGTCCACAAAAAATGACAGTGTCAAAGATTTGTACACTCATACACATAGTAGAAGGACCTTGACTTTAGGAGTTTCATTCACCAAATGTGGTAGGGTTTTTGAGAATAATTATTCCTTTACAGTTATTGCACAGATATTGAGAGGATTTGTACACTCTTGTTTCAAAGGATAACGGTGTAGTTTTGGTTGACTCTTCAAATATAATATGCTTGCATTTGTTTTAGAATTACTAGCTTAGCTTAGTTTGTCTTATGTGTACATATTATTATTTCTCAAAGTTTGCATTATATTATATTAGAAAATATATAATGATTAAATACCTCATGATGCTTATTACTGGCAAACAGTTTTAAGAATTGACATGAAAATTACAAGCTAATTTAGGATTGTCTGACTTAGATGTAATCATTGGAGAAGTGTATTCTGGTCCTTAGGGATGCTCAGAGCCTGAAGACCATGTGAATAAATATTTAGGTGAAGAACATTGCAATTGGATATTCTGAGAGAAATCCAAAGAAAATTTGATATTCTAAAAAAGAACAAAGATATGGTTTATTACCCAAACTCATCAGTATTAGTTTTTTTTATGGTAATGGAATGCGAGGGAGCACAAGTTGGAGCTGTTAATTATTATTGATAAGCTCAATGATATGATAAAGATATGAAAACTTGTATATGTGATTCATCAGACTATCACTTCTTCACCATAACTGTATAGTCAGATCTTGGTGGCCTATTGCACCCAAAGGGCAAAGTAGACCTTAAATGAATTTACTTCTTTGCACTAAATAAGAAAGATCAAAGAAAAAGAAATGTAAGATTACCAAAGTCATAGTGCATAAGGCATATTCTGACAAAGACAATGAGTGAAGGGGGTAGAACCCTACAGAAAAAAAAGTACTTTTTTAAGAAAAAGTAAAAAACCTTATGATAAATAAATGTATATTGAGAAACTGTAAAATAAAATAGACCTAAGTAATATGAAATTCTTGTAGGGTGACTCAAAAATGACATGTAAAGAAAGATTATAAAGCTAAGTAGACTCAACTGAAAATGAAAAATGATTATGAAACTTCTGAGTGAGAGGGTACTGGATATTGGTGATTTAAGTACTAATCGTAGTCCAAACCTATAGGAGTAGCAAGAAACTTTTCTTTTACTCTCATTAATTTATCTACATTTAGAAGTTAAACTGTGTATCCTTATCTCCCATCATTGGCATAGACTTTTAGGACTCTTATCTAATGAGAGATTGTAAAGGATTTAAAGCATTCTAAAAATCCCTAATTGTTGAACTTGGTGGTGATAGAAGTTTCATTACTTTTACTAAGGATTTGTCTCTTCATGATTTTACTCATATCTATTCTCAGAAAAATCTAGTTCATTGGATGTTTTTGAAAATATTGAAAGGAAAGGTGGAATTTTTTTAATCAAAAGGATTAAAATTGTTAGATCTGAAAAATGAGGTATGTATTATGGCAGACTAGGTAATACTGATAAATTCCCTGGTACTTTTGGCTAAATATTTATATGAACTAAGAATTATAACTTAGTAAACTGTGCCTAAAATTCAATAGCAAAAGGAGTGACAAATAGATAGGGATGTAAATGGATCGAATTCGAATCAAATACACCACAATCCGAATCCAAATTAAAAATTTAATCGGATATCTGGTTAAAATTCAATTCGAATCTAGAAAAAGGAATGGGAATACAAATTGCATGAAAAATAAGAGAAAACCCTAGTTTAAAACAAGTATATGGGCTACCCTAAAAAAAATAAAAGATGAAACTTTAAATGGTTATATAAACATTAAGGTTATATGCGTCTTAATACTCTAAAACTTAACATTAGGTTAAATAGAGCAAACATAATTCTGGCCATTTAACTGAATCTGAATCCGCATCCGAATCCGACCCCTACTATCCAAAATTCAAATTCAAATTCGATTGTTAAAATTCACCTTAAACGGATGAAAATTTGAATTGGATCCGCATTTTCAGCTATCCTTTTACATCTTTATAAATAGATATGATTAAGAACATGAGAGAGCATTTGATCTTATGGGGAGACGATTAATACTGCAAGTTTGGAACCTGTATTATTAATAGGGTGCCTAGTAAATCAGTTCGAGTTTAGTTATCTTCATATTTGGGACTGTAGAGCAATGTGATGGTTACATAATTCTCATGAGAGAGTGGTTGTTTTAGGACATTGAGATGTTGTTTTCTGTGATATCTAATCTGGTCCAAGGGATTCTAGTTTTACTATCATGGCTCAGTAAATAGGATAATAGAAACTAGTCATGCAAGATTCATGATAATACTTGTAAGACCCGTGTCAATCTAACCCGGTCTTACCACCTTGAACTAGGTTTACCCATCATGGTCGAGTCAAATGGACCAAGGGTGTGAAGGAGATCGAGATCCCAGGTATCAAATCGACCCAAAAACACTTAAAATAGGGGAAGGGTCGCATACCCAGCTAAGTAGGGTCGGACCTCCCAAAACAGAGAGTCAGACCCTCAGTTTTGAAGGGAGGGTCGGACAGCTTAAGACCCTAGGGTCGACGGGATCATCGACCCTCCCATCGACCCTCGGTTTCTGTCGAATATAGAAATTAGGAAATTTCTATATTTTTCGATTGGGATTCTTTCCAAATCCCAATGGGACTTATTTAGGATGTTCCTACTCTATTTAAAGGACGTCCCTAAGCCACTTTCACTCCTTTCACAACCCTAATTGAATTGAGAGAAAGAGAGGAGAAGGAAAAGAGGAAGAAGAAAGGCAAGCAAGAGAACTTAGCAAAAAGGAGAAGAATTTCAGAGGAAAAGTTATCTCCTCAGGTATGGATATTAATTCCATAAGTTTCTACAGACATTAGGTTAGTTATTGTTGAGAGAGTGATCTCGGAGAAACCCAAAATCATCAAGCTATGGTTAGGTTTTCATGGAAACCATAGGAGAATGCATAAAAACTATTTAGATGGATATACATGGTTTCAGACCATGGAATGAATGTAGAATGGGATGTAGGAGCAAGCCATAGGACCCCAAACACGAATTATGGACTAAAAAGTAGAAATTGGACCAAAGTGCACCAAGGGTCGCACCGAGGGTCGATGACCATCTGACCCTAGGTGTTCCTGACCATCGACCCTTAGCATTCGGGAAGTCCAGAAAGAGGGGAGGGTCGATAGACCCATCGACCCTAGCATCGACCCTACCTTCGACCCTCAGTTAACAGAGTAGTTTTTAATTCCGAATAAATTCTAATTAAATTCTATCGACTTTGTTAGGTCTTCTAGTAATATAATAACATTGTAAAGGTGATTTTAAAGCTTGGAAAAGTATCTTATAGCAAGCTAAGGTGAGGAACCTTAACTTCAAACTAAATTGGTTAATAATAAACTGTTTTCTATTTCTTGAGTCCTATGCTATGCTTGATTCTATGCGAATATGTTTGTAATGTGCATACAGCATGCCATCCAATATTTCTATTACTTGTTCATGCATATTTACTTTATTGTTTATAACATGATGATGATGATGATGATGGTAGGAATATGCATGTGCTTGTATGTGTGTGGTTGATGTGCTTGATGCGAGTGAGTATCAGGGGAGGTGTGATGAGAATGTCAATAAACGTTAACCTTTGGTGGGTCTCAACACTTTAGCTCTATCTCTAACTCAAGTCTTGTGCATTAACATCGTCGTATCGCCATTACTTTAGCAGAACTATTATGTCGTAGAGTATCAGGGGAGGTGGTCTCGGTCTTTGTAGTCTCTGACTCTACCGGGGGACCTTAGCTCTATCTCTATGGATATTCTGAGGGATGCTGGGGTGAGGCCTTGGATACACTTTTTGGTATTAGGATTGGTTAGTTGCGAGCCCAGTTTGTAGCCCTCGCCAACAGGGGCTTACGTGTTGGTATGACACTATATAGCAATAAACGTAACCTTTATTATATAATGTTCATGGTTGGGTGCATGTGAGTTGACGATAAACGTGATCTTTGGGTAACGTCACACACTCGTGTATAGAGGCGGAGTCAATAAACGCGACCTTTGGCTACCTAAACCTTTCTATAGCATACTGTAAACTTATATACCGGACCAAAGATATAAATTGATTTTATTTTTGCATGCATATGTATTGTTGCATTGTTTTGGCTACTCACTGAGCCGTGATGCGTGCTCACCCCTCGACGTCGAATATTTTAGTTGATGATGCAGGTTATACCGTTGAAGACTATATGAATGCGTCTGCGTACGGGAACGTGGCAGCTATGGAAGCTGGAGCTGAAGATGATACACACGACTCCTCTTGCGAGTGCAACTCGTGTGTATTTGATTAGATATTTTATAGGTTTCTTTTATTGAATTTAATAAAGACTTGTATTTGATATTTAAATATTTATGTCTCAGTTGGAAACAGAACAATTTGCTATTAAATTATTGATATCATTTTAGTTCTCCGTTCATTTATTTATAAGATTTTTGCTATTGTGTATTTACTCTGATTATGATTACGGAGGTGTGTAAGTTTGGATAACGCGGGGATAGCCTATTTGAGATCCTGGTTGAACCGTTGGTTATTTAGCGGTTCATCACATCATTCTGAACAGTGCAGAATTGGGGTGTGACAATACTAGTGAGCTACCATAGTTAAGAAACTTAAAGTTTGATAAAACCCTTGAAAATAGCTTTAGAGCAATGAGTTGAGACTATAAAATATTACCAAAGAATTTATTTTCATTCAAGCTGATGCCCCAGCCATAATTGTAGAGCCATAGGAGGCAGTGAAAAAAATCTATTTGGCCATGTAAATCTATCATTTCATTCAATTATATACTATACCTCATAGTAGATGTTTTGGCATTGGATAGGATGAAGATCCCAATAGTTTTCAACAAGCTGTTGGAAATGAAATTGCCCTTGAGTGATTGGTGGTCATAAAAGATATGTTGTTATCTATGGACAACAGCGAGATTTGGGATCGTATGCTCTTATCGATAAGTTGTGTATTCATAGGTTCAAAATGTGTATATAAGGCAAAGTGTGATTCCAGTTGGAGAATTGATTGTTATAAAGTAAAACTTGAAGAACTAAAGAATCACCCAGAGAGAATCTTTGTAGTCTTAGTTACTATTTTGATTTGTAGTTGCATCAAATAGATGTAAAGACTATTTTTCTCAAAGAGAATCTGGAAGATGATGTTTTTATGCTTCAACTAGAAGGTTTTGAGGTAAAGGATAAAGAAGATATGTTTTGTAGACTTAATAAGTCAATCCGTGAACTGAAGCAGACATCGAGGCAGTGGTACCTGAAGTTTGACAAAGTTGTATTTTTTTTTACTCTGTTGAAATTGTCATTGATCACTGCATATATCTAAAGTTCAGTGGGAGTGGATTCAGTTTTCTAGTCATGTGTTGATGATCCATTACGGCCAACAATGACATTGGTTTACAAGTTAAAATCAAGAGTTTTTTTTAATAACTTTGAGATGAAGGATATGGGAGAAAGTAATTTTGTACTTGATATTGAGTTTTATCGTGACAGGAGAAGAGAACTATTGGGGATCGTGTTCTTAAATGATTCAGTATGTCTAATTGTTTAGCTAATGATGTATCTATTAACAATGGAGACAAATTGAACAAACAACAATGTTCAATGAATGATATTAAGAAAGAACATTCCCAGTAGGAAGCTTTGTGTATGCAGTAAGGAGCTTGGTGTAAGCTCAAGTTTGTGCTCGTCCTTATGTAGTTTTTGCACTGAGTGTTCTAGAACATTTTCAGTTGGATGCTAATATAGCTCACTGAACAAAAAAAAAAAAAGGTCATACAATACTTACGGAGGACCAAGGGCTACATGTTTATTTATGGTAATAGTGACACTCTTGGCTATTTTGATGTAGTTTTGATGGTTGCACTGATGACAGGATACCTACCTCAAGGTTCATTGTCGTGATGGTAGGTGGTGCCTTTTCGAGGAAGAGTGCAAAGTAAATTATCCTTGCATCATCTATTATGCAAACAAAGTTTGTAACTCTATATGAAACTAATAAATAGGGTAATTGGTTGAAGAATTTCTTTTTGGACTTGAACGTTGTAAACTCTACCTCCAAACTTATTGAGGTGTGTTGTGATAGCCGTTCAGCTGTATTTCTCTCAAAGAACAATAAAAAATCTAGCATTTCAAAACATATAAAGATCGAGTATCTTTAGTAAGGGAAAATGTCAATGAAAATCATATCACTGTGGAGCACATTTTGATGATTAACTTGATTGTAGATCCCTTGACGAAGGCTTTGTCAGTGGGAGTCTTCCAGGGACATGTGTCAAATATATGAATTGTCGATGTGTCAAATATATGAATTGTCGAGTTATTAAATGTGCTTAGCTAGTGGGAGACTTTATCTCATATTTGTAAAGATTTATTTCATTATATGTTTATTTATATTGCCTATAGTTTTGGGCATAGTTATTTATTACCATGGTTATATTTGCTTTGGCATTTGTTTTATTGCTATTTTCTTATTTGTTATTTGATGATATGTCAAAGTTACAAGGCGGTATTTAACCAAAGAACAACGAGGTAGTTTTTGCCAAAGTTATGATATTAACCCAAGTTTTTATCGATTTGTTAAGTATTGGTTAATATTAAAGGATGTTTCCTATAATGTTTTCAAGGTAACTAGATCTAAGGTTATTCGATCATTTAGTGTAACCAAGTTTATGGTGGTTTATCAAGTATTGGTTAATATCTAAATCTAATACCTATGAGGTTTTTCAAGGCAACTAGATCAAAGGTTATTTGATCAAAATTTTTAGACCTACATGAAAATAATATTTTAATGTGTATATGTCTTTAGGTGATTCTTTCCATTAAGTAGACCTTTGTTATGTAACTGATAGAAAATTGTATGTCGTATATTGAGGTGTATTTTCTACAATTGTCCGACATTGATAGGTTTGATGGGTGGATCAAAATAGATGACGATATATTATGTAATAGGATTTCATGATCACATTACTCAATGGTGGTTTTGTAATTAATCTAATTCAAGTGAAAGATTGTAAGATTCCATATGAGGAGGCTTGATCAATTACTAAACCAGTTGTTTAGTGGGAGTTCAATTACCGATTAACCGGTTTTGGTCTGGTTCGTCGTAGGTTAAAGGTAACCAACCCTATTAATTGTGGGAATGGTTCAAGATTTGGGATGATTTATATATACTATGATTAAGGTCCTCGCTGCCATTATCAATCTATCTTTTTGCACCCATATGAGAATTCAAAAGGGATCCTAAATGACTATGAAAGATTCTAATCAAAAAAATCAAAACTACATGGAAAACAGATGAAAATCAATAGCAAGAAGTATTCTGTAGGAATTTCTATAATTCCAAAGAAACTTCATTTTGACAAATCCCATATGGAATATAAAATACATCTGAGTAAAAAGAAACTTTGAATTAAGAGAAATAAGACATACCTATTTGTAGGAGATTGTTTTCTGACCTTTTCTTGACGCCTGATTCCTGCAGAGATTCATGCAGAGATCTTCTACAGTCTCCTCTCCTTTAGGTATGAGTCCTCTTGTTTATGCACACAGAGAGAGACTATAGGGACCCCTGCTCCATATATATAATGTTTTAGATTCCAAATCTATTCCAATCCCATAATGGAATATATTTGATTTATATTTGGTAAGGGATAATCAATTATCCTTGATTGAATTCCCACTAGTCAAAATAGACAAGTAAAATAATGTTGCCCATAATAGTAAAATATAAGAAAAAGATTTTACAGTATTCATTTATAATCATTTATTTACCTTCTCCATTGTATTCTACAATTCTGTGTGGATTGTGGTTCATGGGAAAACCTTAACACAGATTAAAATGCTTACATTATTTACCATTTCAAAATAAAAAAATTGCCACTAAAAAATTTCTTTTAACACAGATCATTAGGGTTCATGTTGGCATCTGAGATGTTGGTTTCTCTACCTAATAACTTAAATTTTCGGATTGAATACTTCGACACTTTAAAATGAGGATATTATTTGTTTGTCTCCATAAGAATATTATCATTAATTTTCAATCCACTATTATTTAATTTGAATTATTTTAAATATGGTGAATGGCAGAATGGGTCTATTAGTTGTAGCCTAGTTGTTTAACAAACATGGAAAATCTAATGCATCCCTAGAATAGCGGTCTTGTGTTGATCAACCATATTCATAAGTTGATGGAACATCTATGGCTGATCAAGTATTGTACTCTTCCCCTTGTATTTCAAGTAGTTCAAAAATTTTCAAGAATCAAACCCATTTTAGCATACCATCATTGAACTTCTACATTGTTTAAAGCCCCAAGGTTAGGTTGATCATAAAAATTCAATTTTCCTCTTACGATGTAGAATATTTAATAGCTCAAAGTCACTCAATATTAGAATAAATTAGTAACTCAAGTTGTCTTGATGCTCCGTTATCCTCCAATGATATCTATTTTTATGTTAAAGCTACAAACACATGTGACCTAAATCAAAAGCTACCACACCCTTCTTTGTATATTTGGGAAACAAATTTAAGATTTGTAATTTTTAGAAATTTTAATTAGTGCTTATTTCTTCCATTCCATTACTCTCTAAATTTATTTGTTCTTTTTACTAGGTTATTCAACCTCATTACTTCTTATTGTGATTTTACTTTGACATGAAATGATTGTTACAGGAATCAAGCAGCTAGTTGAATTAGTTGTCGAAAGAGTTTTGACTGAAGTGATCAATAACACCCACTTGGCTGAATGTAAATACCTTGTTATAATAGATTCCTCTATGAATGATCTACAATATATATTAAATATTGGCTCTGATGATGTTCAGTTTCTGGGAATTTGTAGTTTCGGTATTATCGGGAAGACAACTATTGCCAAGGCTATTTATAATCGTCTCCTTTCAACCTTCAAGAGGCATAGTTTTCTTTCAGACATTAGAGAAAAAAAAACAACCCAATGTATGGGTCTTGCATCTTTGCAGAAAAAACTTCTTAAAGATATTTTCAAAACAGATTTTGACATAGGTGACACTCATATAGGGAAAAATTTGATAGAACAAATAATTTTCAAAGAAAAAGTTCTTATTGTTCTTGATGACGTGGGCAGTGAAGAATAGGTAAATGCATTGGCTGGTAAGCACAATTGGTTTGGTCAAGGAAGTAGAGTCATAATAAGAATGTGGTTAAAGTTGATGAAATCTATAGACCTCAAGTGCTAAATGGTGAGCAATTTCTTTAATTATTTAGTTGGCATGCCTTTCAAAAAGGCCAACCTCCTAAAGATTATATGCAACTTTCACACAATGTGATACGTTATTCGAGAGGATTGTCTTTAACTCTAGAGGTGTTGGGGTCTTACCTATTGGACATGTTGGGGTCTTACCTATTGGACATAGGAGACAAAGAAAAGTGGGTAAGTACATGACAAAAATTGAAAGAAATTCCTGATAACAAAGTCCAGAGAAGGTTGAAGGTAAGTTATGATAATCTAAGAGATGATTATCAAAAAACCATATTTCTTGATGATGTATGCTTTTTCATTGGATGGGAAAAAAAGAGTGTAATTTCCATATGGAAGCTTGTGGTTATCATCCGAAATCAGTAATACAAAGTTTATTTAAAAAATCCCTTTTGAAATTTGATGAATATTCATGCTTAAGGATGCATGATCAGATTTGAGATATGGGAAGAGAAATTGTCCGAAAAGAAAGCCCTATGGAGCTGGGTAGGCATAGTAGGTTATGGTCTTATGGAGAGATCTTGGAATTATTAGAAGAACACAAGATAAAACCTAGGCACATGCTTCTCTCTCTCTCTCTCTCTCTCTCTCTCTCTCTCTCTCTCTCTCTCTCTCTCTCTCTCTCTCTCTCTCTCTCTCTCTCTCGTGTGTGTTTGACAATTTCCATTTATTTTGGTTATTTCCTATTGTAGAGATGTGTCTCCAATTTCTATTTACTTGGGATATTTTCTTTTGTAGGGAATTGGCTTGATAAAAGGCATGAGTCTTCCCAATGCCTTTCGGTGTGTTAATTTAGCTAGTAAACCTTTTCAGATGATGCTCAATCTAAAATTTCTTAACATTTGTTTAGCAAACTTCATGGGAGACTTTTCACACTTTTCTTCCACGTTAAGATGTTTCACGTGGAGGTTCTGCCCTTGGAAAATCATACCACCCAATTTTTTTCATAAGAGACTAGTTTATCAAGACCTATCGTGGAGTGAGATTGAACAAGCTTGGAACATCAAGCCTCAAGATGAAAATAAGGTATAGTATTTCACTTCTCTTTTTTCATTTGAATATTATTAAGTTTTATGTATAGTACTATAATGTTTTTTCTCTGTTTGACAGTGGTTTGGAAAGTTGAAAGTTCTCAATCTTAGTCATTGTTGATGTCTATCTAAATCCCTATACTTTTCATGGTTTCTTTACTTAGAGCGATTAGATCTTGGATGTTGTAGTTTCTTGACCATGTTAGACGAGTCCATCGATCAGTTGAGTTAGCTCAAAAATCTTTGTCTTGAATTCTACACTCTACTCGAAAAGTTGCCCGATGGTCTTGGACAATTAGAGAAGCTCGAGGGATTAAATGCTGAGGGATGCTATAAACTGAAGGAGCTACCAAGATCAATGGGGAAAATGAGGTGTTTGCATAGCATTAAACTGGGTAAAACCCTTATTTCTAAATTTCCTGATGATTTTTCAATGCTCCCGAATTTAATGAAGTTGGACATGAAATTTGGGGATTTTCAATTATTAGATGAAGAATTTTCAAAGTTCAAGGATATAGTGCAGCGGGATGATACTGGATTTTTGAGGCTTCAATCACATGTAGCAAATACGAGATTATGCTATCGTCAATGCTTGAAGAGGATAGAGTTCCCAGAGATTCCCTCAAGTTTAGTTGATCTTTGGTGTGAGGGTATGTATTCATTGGTACGACTACCAGATTTGTTGATGTTGAAAAATTTGAAAACAAAAAAAACTTTAGGGTCGCATAAAGATGGAGGAGATTCAAGGCCTCGAGGGAACAAAATCCTTGGGAGAATTGAATGTGGAAGGATGTTATAAGTTGACACATACTCCAAGGAAGATACATGGCCAGGTAGATACTTTCACCCTCTTATTTTTCCCAACTCTAATTGGAACTATAAATTACCAATTAGTTTATTACTTTGCCGATTGAAGGCCCTTTCCTTTATTTTGCAGGGAAAACTTTTGCCTAATAGCTCCCAGAAAGATGTTTATTCCTTGACCATTGCTGATGGGATCCATAATATATACAAGGTTATTTCTATGCCTTGTTTTCGATTTCCCCGAGTTGGACCTGGATGATTTGAGACCCATTGATATAGAATTTTCAGTTTCTATCCGTCAAAAAGAAAAAAAGAATCAGGTGTACTCATACAATAAGAATTGAAGATGTTAAAACTGACCCTTTTCAAGATACAATCTTCATCCACCATTTTAAAGGCTTTGACTGGTTTGGCTGGTTTGGGATTCCATTGCATGGAAAAGATGCTATTCAGATTTTAGAACTAAGCAGCTTTCGTTGTAGACTAAAATTTTGAGAGCTTTTGTACGATAACAATGAACCTAACCAGGAAAAGCCTAACCAATATACGAGTGCCTTGATGGTAGCTGATTTCTTCAATTGGTCATGTGTATTAATCGAGGCATCTCCCTTTAACAGCTTCGATGGAATTATAGATCCCCTTGATTATTTTGAAGAAATCATGGAACCCTTTAGTGAGGAGTCAATGTTAAGGGCTGGTAAGGGAGTTCGTCATGGCGAAGCTGAAGCAGAGGTCCATACTAAGTTGAAATGGCAGAATTGATAGGGCTATTGAAAGATTTATTCTTGATGAGTTAAGTCCTACTCAAGTTGAAGAGGCGTTGTTGAGGGCTACTACGACACCAATTCATGACAAGGATGATGAGGTGTCTTGTCCATCTCCATCACCCATTGATGATACAAGGTTGTTTGACAAGGATGACGAGGCATTGTGGAGTGCTATTGTGAGAACTGTTCTTGAAAATGATGAGAAAGATGTAGTATTGAAGGATATGGAGAGACTTCGACTTGACTAGGATATCAATGAGATAACTATTGGTAACACAGTTTAGCAGGTATCAACACCAACTCAAGTTGCTTGGCATAGTTAAGAAACCCCAATCTGTAGGTGAGTTGGGTCTCACAAGAATTTATCCATGTAATTACATATGGATGATATTACTTCATTCATATAATCAAACGGAAATCATAGGAATAAGAGACATATAATTAGTGGAGCATTGATATTTATTTTTAAGGCGTTAAAGGCTCAAACGCAGCCTTCTCTCTCTCTCTCTCTCTCTCTCTCTCTCTCTCTCTCTCTCTCTCCCCTTAAGTAATTCCTAATTCCTAATTCATAATGGGGAAGAATGAGGTTTTTTTGATTGCTGGAGAGGAAGATTTTCCTTCACTAGTACTTATTTTCATCCACAAGGGTATAAATTTGTCAACACTTGTAACTTCTCAACCAACTTTAAGTTCTTCACAGAATTCAAAGTGTTTAACTAGTGTCCATAAATAAAGAATGAGTTGGGTTAGAATGGTCTTTGTCATGAATATAAGTTAGTGTGATCTGATGACAGAGGATCACTTGGTGCGCAGCCCAATATCCTAAGATGTTGGATCACTCACTAGATAATCCATGCAAGACCCGTGCCCAAATTCCTTTATAGTTTGATCATTTTGGACATGTGTCAGGTCTTCCTACGTGCGAACATATTAGACTAACACTGCTGAAGATGATGAGATACCCGTGAGGTAACACAAAACCATTATCTAGAACCTTCGATGTCATCAGAACACACAACATTTCAATACAAGTGGTCTCGAACCCATCCTACGAGACTACCCAATGCATAACACGCACACACCCAAGCTAGCCGACCAAAAAGGAAGTCCAGTTGGAGAAAGAGGTGGTGCGGTTGCGCCCCAGCCACATGCTGTGCTGCTGCACCCTGCGTGTGAAACTGAGTTGTGATTTACTGAATGCGGGACCCATCGATTTGAATCTCTATCTTCTTCGAACTTAGAAAGCCTATCACCAACTGTATGAGCATGGAAAAGAAGGAGGGAAATCTTCCTTGTTTCCATTTTTATTTCCTTGAGATCCCATGCTTTTTGATTTTGTAAGAAAAGAGAGGTCTCTATTCTCCTCTAATTGAGTTAGTCAAACCGATAGAGAATTGGTGGAAGGATTTCTGACACATGAAATTGAGGAAGAAGGAAAAGAGAGGAAGAAGAAGAAGAGAAGAGAGGAGGAGCCATCTCTCTCTGAATACCTCCTAGCATAGAGAGAACAAGAAAGAGAAACCACAAAGAAAGAAAAGAAAGGAGAAGAAGAGAACGAGAGAAGGAGAGAAGAAAGGAAGAAAGAACGGAGAAATGAGCTTATCTCTGGGGCAACGATTTGCTTACTGGAGAACTAGAGACCACCATTGTAAGTATCTTTCTCTTTTTGGTTAAACCAATTAACAATGTCATAAGGGATGATGCTCAGTAAAGACTATCTCCAGATAAAAAATTTCGAATTTTAGGATTTGTTTAGGTGTTTCCATTATGGAGAAGCTTCGAACCATGTAGGCCATCGTTTGTAGACCCAAATCGTGAATGGTAGTGTACTTGGCTTAACAGATAAAAAAAATATGCATGAAATGGACTAAATAAATTATCTATGAACTGTTGGAGACTCAAAGATGACCATAGGAGACTTGGATCAAGAGACCAAGGTAGGATCGATGTTTGGAAATCAGATCTAGTGGTTTCCAGGTTAGAAATTGTATTTCGGTTACTTGTCAAAACGGATCGGTATCCAAATTATAACATAGACATGGATTTTGGAGCCCAAACTTCTTATTCACCCTTGGAAAAATCCTAGAAACATCCCTGAGAAAAATGGTGGCCATCGGACCACGTTTCGATGTGTGATCGCAGGGATCAGTTGCAAGACCTACCAGTCGTGACGTGTGGTCAATTCCATTAACCGCATGAGATTTACATGTCGGATCTCGACCAAACTTGGTCAGTAGCTTTGTATAATTTATTTGGACATGTTTAAAGGTTTAGAACATTGCAATCATATTTCCACGAAGTAAAACTCTTTGTGTTTCTTCTATGTTAGAGGTAGGATTGGTCGACACACTACAATGACCAACCAGTCATCACCTTTGTAATCTGGAGCCTTAAACCCAACCTACAAGGCCTAGGCAATGCCTCAGAGGAGTGGCACAATAGCACGACCATGAGAAAGTAAGCGGCCATGACCATCAACAACACACCTACCACCTGGTGAGGTGTGGCTGTAGCCACTAGTCGTACGCCTGTTTGGCTGCTGCACCTTCCCGTGCTTGACCAGTAGCTGCTACTCGGCCTTAGGACCCCTGTTAAGGTGCTGGAACACCCTTGACCTCATTAGAAGAAGTCTTTCTTAGTATTGAGCTAAATAAAAGGTGGAATTTGTCTAACAAGTGTGCTATCCTATAGAGTACCAATCCGTAATTAATCTACCTCGTATGGACAGCAGGTCTATCTCAAAGTTAGAAGTACTTTTAGACTATGAACGAAAACGAATGGAATTAATAAATAACACTTAATGCTATGCTATGATAAACAAACAATAGATGGTAGGCTTAAATCTCAAACATATTGATTACGTTGTGAACACAGGAAGAATAAGCTTAAAAAGAAACTAGAATATTTCTATTGGATAATGAATTAATGCATAATACTGCTCATGGTCTTGATAAAGATACGAAGATTTCGATAGGAAACTACTAGACGAAGACTCTGGTAGTTTACTCCTTTAGCTTTCGGTAAAGGGATTAAACCTTTTGGATGCATCTATTTTCTCTATTTATTATATTGTGTAATGGTGTAAGATTGATAACATGCTTTTGTGTGATAACATGCCATCCAATATACTATTTTTGTGATCATACATATGCATCATTGCGTGGGTCAGCAGTGCCATGTAGTGGCGGAAACGAGTAGATGGGATGCTCGTGACCCCATGAACGTGACTGATCCGTGTTTGATTCATGATGTCTGGTTAAGTCGGTAAAGGGGAAGGTGGGTGGAATGGGACGCTTGCACCACTTCTTACCGGTACTGCTTTGTATTGACCGTATGTAACTTAGCCAAGTCACAATGTCCTATGTGGGGGCTCGGACGGGGTCGAAAGCTTGGCAACGTTACAATCCAGTAATATAGCTAATTAGGTGGACATAGTTAGTTACACATTAATCACCCGTATAACTATATCTCTAGCCATTAGGGGGTTATGTAATAGCATAGGTTCAATAAATGATGGTATGATCATAGCTGTGATGCTCCTCATACTTGACGTAGTATGGATGGACGGACGAGTCGACTAGTGGGATTATTACCTCCTCAAGATGCCACAAGGTGGACTTGGGATGAGTTACGGTCATGTGTAGACAAAAACGACGGACCCATACATAGGGGATGTTACTGCATCCCGAGTGAGGCAGTATCATCTTTTGGGAGTGACCCGTGCAACGTGGGGGTGTTTGGTATATGCCAAATGAGGTGACATTCATTGTAGTGGTCCATGAGTTGACACATGCAGTTATCTTACTTGACTATAGTTGATAGTTACATCTATTTGCTTGTTGCACGTTTAGTTTTCTTGATAAGCTTGGTGGTTGAGCTTATCCTTGTGTGCATAAACTATTTTAGATCTTGTAGGTTCTTCATTCGATGCTTTGGGTAGTTTTTCATCCGGTGTGGAGGATAAGGATAGCGAGCCTGAGGAAGATATTCATGATCCTTAAGACATTTCGTAGAGACTGCTCATGGGCTTAGGTTGTGCCTATGATTTCTTTATTTCTTTGGATTGTTGGGATTTATTTATTTTGGGATACGTTATTTGGATAAATTTAAACAATGTTCTTTCATTTATTTTGGTTTTGGATAGATTTTGGACTTTTTAGTCTATTAGATGTTATGCGAATAATTTGGTATTTAATTTTTAAGACTTCAGTTATTGTTTACTCTCTTAATTTTTGGCAAAACATTTTACTGGAAAATGTTTTTTTTTTTTACTCTGATAATATGGTGAGTTTTCGATGGGTTTGATATGTGGCATACCGTGATGTGCGATCCTAGAAGGGAATTTCTTATGCCCTAATAGGAAGAAGGGATCCTATTGCATTCCATAGTATCGATACGACAGGAACGAGGTGTGATAATATATCCATTGAAGAGGGTCCTCACTCAATAAAAATAGTGCTAGGTAAATGTTCCTTTCTTGAAATGGAATGTGTCAGAGAATTCGGCTCATTCTTGAATATGACTTTCGTCCATTATGCATTCAGAGCTCGTAATATAAATAGATTTCTCTTTATAGCCTCATCCTATTTTACAAATGCATTCCAAGAATACATATCAGACCTAGCCTTAAGTCTATATGATACAACATGAAAAGTTTTAGCTAAGCGGGCTTTGGGTTTATCCTCCTCTATCTGTTGGGTCCTTTGGAAGGCCAAAAATGATCTCATCTTCAATTGCAAAGAATGGCCTGTTGGATTTTATGTTGTCATTGTTGGAAAATTGATTGATGTAGCAATGTTTGTGAGCATTCAATCAGAATAATAAGGAGAGAGAATGTTAGTGTAGGAGAGAGAATATCAATGCAGTGGCAAAGATGGAGCAACCTCGTATGTGTGTTCTACAATATTCTACATGTGTTTCAGCTGACTTGCAATGAGTTGAATGGGATTTTACACTGATTTTGATGAGAGAGTATCAGTGTAGTGACAGAGAGTGGTAGTGGTGTTTGTGCAGTGACTGAGATGAAGCAACTTCATATATGTGGTCTATAGTATTCTACAACCTCCATAGAGTGTGTAAGAAGGCATGCAGTGAGTTGAATGGTTGAATGGGATTCTACATTGGGTTTCGACACTAAGTTGATTGGGCAAGAGCAGTTTCGACAATCAATAGCATTATCCATGTGTTTAGTGATGTACTAAGAAGATCCAAGGTGGTGGACTGTGTGTGGGAGTGCTTGTGAGCATCCACGCAATGTTTCAAGTTTGAATTCCTAGGTCTTATAGACTTTTAACTTTGGGCTTATTTTTGGTGTGTCCCACAAAAAGTTCATGGAGATCCGACATCAGAAAGACGTAGGGCGTCGAGTTAGCTTCCTAACACAACTTAAATCACTCAATTCCGACTTCGGATGAGGGAGATATTGCAATTCTCGTCAGATTGCTCGAAAATGGACAAAATCTGATGCCCTCGATGAGTATATGTGATACAGGGAAAACCGTATAGTTTTGATATACTTGAGGGGATTGAAAAAGAAACCATTTGGATGGCAATGGAGGAGCCACACATGACAGATTCAGATCTGACAATCTGCAAAATAGCGGACTACTGTGTGTCATAGCTGATGCTATTTGATACTCCCGCGTGCCTTCTGGTTGGATAGAGGCAGTTTAAAATGGTGCTTCGCGTTTTACGAACTCGGCACCTTGATTCCGTGTGGCGCGCACATGGTACTTCAGCGGCAAAGATTCAGATCTTGCGGCCTCGATTGACGTTGACAGTCTTTGATAGATCCGATGGGCATCAGGCGATCCCGCCTTTCTATGAGAGATCCGACGGCCATCAAAGAAGATTCTCAGCACAGTGAATCGGATCTCAATAGTGCATAAGGCAGCAGTGCTCCAGTGCGGCGCGGGGACACAGTAACGTTCAAAAGATTCCATTTAGAATGATTTTATTGGCTGAACTTTAAACCGCCATAACTTCTTCATCCGAGCTCCAAATCGGTCCGTTCAAATTGCAGTTTCCATATTTTCAGCTGCTCTACCTATTGGGCATCGTAAAAACTAGCAGAAAAAAATGAAAAGAGTGTTTAGAAGAGAAACATAATGTTTTCTAGGTTTCGTGTCCTGTGAGAGCGATCAATCACCAATTACCTCTTCTCTATGCATCAATGAAGTGCTAAATCCCTTTGAGAGGTTAGTAGAGCTTTTATGTTTACATTCATGGTGATTATGGATTGTGTGGAAGAGATTGGAAGCCTATGAGCGAGGTGTGCTCTGTGAATCGATCTCTATCATCATTGAAGACTATTGAAGAGTTCCTGAGAGCAGCGTGAAGCTTTAGAGAGATTTTTTGCCATTCGAAAGTATTGTTTGTGAGATTTTTCAATTCCCTATTTGTTTATGCTTTCGATATATTGTATGCTTGTGTAGGTGAAAGTTGTTCAATGCCTAGCTAGAGGAAAAAAATTGCAAGGCATTATTGTTAGCCTAAAAATTATTATTTGCTTCCCGTGGGTGCGGGTTAAGCGTGGTGTGTTCAGTGGGTGCTGGACATTGGCTATTAAGCCTGAATCTTGGTGTTGTTACGCCCTCTCAGTTTTATACTGAGAAACCTAAGGTTGGTATCCTTGTCTTGTTAGAGACTAAAAGCTGAGTGTTGAGTAAATACGGAGTCCGTTGGGCATTACTTCGTGGACTAGCCATCACATACTGTGGGGGTGAACCACATAATATCTTTGTGTTCCTTGTTTTGCTTTCTGCTATATTTTGGAGTGCGTAGAATGACTTGCAGGGTGGGTGTGCAAATCTGTTGACCTAGCCACTGAGTGGTAGCGAGGTAGATTTGCATACGCCTGTGTGTGTAAAAAAAATTAGATATCCATCATCTCTGGACAACAATGAATTTATCAGGAAAAAGTTTCAGACACTGATACACCCCCCTAGCTCTCAGTATCATATCAAGTTCAACATGGTCTCTTACAAAAGTGGTCTATAAAGCTTAGAAGGCCTTCAACGAATTTTCCTTGACTACTGGGAACTATCTTTCATCTTCATCCTCTTATTCTCCTACTAGCTTTCAGCTTGCCGCTTGGTTGGCACTTCCTGATGGTTTTATAAAAATCAATACTGATTCTAGTCTTCCCCTGAAATCTTAGCTTGGTGGTATTGACTTCATCTTCCACAACCATGTGGGTGTTGCTGTCAAGGAGAATTCTGATACTTGTAAATTTCAGCCATGATTAGAGAAGCCTTTACCAATAGATCAGCTCTTCACACAGCTCTCGTGGATGGGTTTACAAAATCCAGATTGAATGGTCTGATTGCAAGGAGATTATTCATTGCATCATCAATCCGAACTTGCCTGGTGATATGAAGATCCAGCCTATTATTGCTGACATTGTGTTTTTGGCATCCTCATGTGAGGATTGCCCTTTTAGTTATATTCCAAGGGGAGCTAACGTGGATGTTCACTCCTTTGTCCGGAAGGCCTTGACATCGACAGAAATGATCAATTGATCCATTTTCTCTCCCTGATTTCATGACCTTTGTTTGAATAATGCCCCGGCTTGTTCCCATTCTATTAGTCAATAAATTTATCTTTTAACACACACACAGAGGGGAAAAAAAGAAGGATGTATATAAATCATGTGAACTTATGTTACTGGTCTTCTATCATACATACGTCAAGTTATTAGGTATCAAATGATAATATTTGATTCAGTAAAAAGTAAAATGATAACATCCACTCTTTTATCTTTACGAGAGCGAGAGAGGAGAGAGAGAGAGAGAGAAACCACTTTTTTGGAATATATCAAACAATAAAAAGGCTCTCATTTCTTGGTAGACACGTGTTATTTTATGGACTAGGATCATTAAACACGAAAATAGTAACTATTTTTTACCTAAAAAAAAAGAGTAACTATCAATGTAATAAGGGTTTCTAATTATCGAAAAGACACCATTTATCCTCTTAAAATTATATATAAAGATGCAATAGGAAATAAATTTATAAGGATAATCATGTGAAATTACATTCATTATCGGAAATAAAGATAAAGACGATAAAAAGTAAGAACCTTAACCAGATTTTTTTTATCAAGGCCAATTCTGTAAATTCCCTCTTCTTTCTCTCTCTCTCCCTAGTTGTTTTCTGGCCATCATCTGCGTTGCTCCTTTCATGACCAACCAAATAGAATAGGATGCTTTCCACGGTAACGCTGGTTCCCCGTAGAACCTTCTCTCTCTCCCTCCTAAGTAATACCTAATTATTAATGGGGATGAACAAGATTTCTTTCATTGCTGGAGATGAAGATTATCCTTCACCAGCACTTATTTTCATCCACAAGAAGGGTATAAATTTGTCAGTACTCTTAACTTCTCAACCAACCTTGAGCTCTTTCTAAAATGCGACGTGTTTAACTGGTGTCCATGAATAAAGAATGAAGTGGGTTAGATATCTTAATTTTGAATATCCGTTAGTGTGCAATTCAGTTCTAACTAGAGTTGTGTTTGGTATGTAAGTTTGGAATGTATTCTAGCTTAATAAGGATAATAAAAGTGCCTTTGGATCCTCTGCAATGATTGGGATGCCCAATGATTGATCTAACGGCAGAGGATCACTTGGCTCACAACCTGATGTATAGGGTTACACACTGAGTGATTCTCGACCGTCGGATCTCACGCTGGCAGCCCAGCCGCTGGAGAGGATTCTAACTCAATAAAAACAATGCTTGGAATATATTCCCTTTATTCGAATGGAATGCGACAGAGAATAACCATCGCTAAGAGGTATTTGCAACGGGAAAAGCTATTAATGACGGAAATAAAACCATCGTAAAAAGGCAATATTGTTGTAGTGATAGGTGAGATAGAATTCTTCCATTTACTAGTTCAAATTTTTTTGATAGAAATTTTATATGGTATCAAAACAGGTTTTTACCGTCTCCAAATATCCACGTGCTCTTTACAGTACATACCATAGTTAAAAGTTTGGAAACAGCAGGGTATGAATACGTACGGAGTGTTAAACAGGTTTTGCGTCTAAACTTTAATATGAAAGCAATAATCCGGTATAAAAAAAAACACGTACGACATTAATACGGTATGCATTTAATATGTGTTTAATATGGTAACTTTTGGAATAAAAATATGAGTAAATATTCATATGCAATAGACATGAAATTCATTCAACAAAGAGAATAACAACATATGAATACAAAAAATATCACAAAGAACCTTTCAATTGAAATAATCACAATATAATAACTAAATACTTAATCCCTCCTACATAAAAAATTTCCATAAAACAAAATCATCATCTCATTAAACATTTAAAAACAATATGAAAGCATGCATTGTCTTGCAAGAAGAAGATCAAGCGGGCCAAAACAAGCAAAAAACGAAGGCATAAATGTGGATTAATGGACAGGTGGGGAGGGGTTTAATTTGGAGAAATAATATATTATATTATGTACATATGTTTGAATTTTGAATTTAAATTTTTGAATTTAAATTCTTATAATCTAGTTGTCTAGGATTAACGGATTGATTGTAATTAACTTATGGTTTCTAGTGCTATGGGTTGATTGATTTGTAATCTATTTAGGATAGAAAAAAGAAAATTATACAATCTACCATTAGTATGTCTATATACTATCTTTTGGATATATTATAATATTCAAACTCGTTGTGAGATCTGTTGTTAAAATAAACATGAGGTGGGTAATCTCCGTGACCAATCAACTAAACATATATATTATAATTAATAACATAAGAAGACTTATTGACTTCTTATATAACCTCACTACCTGGTGGGGTAGTCTAGTTACGTGATCAATCAATTAAAAATATATTTTAATTAATATTATACACTATATTATTAAATATCATCATGTTAGATTTTTTGTCTCCCTCTGCAATAATTCATTATGTGGATAAGATGACTTTTTTTTTTAATAAAATATAAGAAGACTTATTGACTTCTTATAAACCTTCTTCGCTCTTCTGATTTATAATAGATTGATGGATTTTTATGTGGTGGATTTCGATAATGGATGCCTTCATTGTTATCTGGATTCTCTATAATATATTAGTGGGTTGTTAGAATGTGGATTTTAATAGATTATGAATTGTGAGGTGTGTGCTAATGACAATACTTAAGGTGGACTCTTTCAATGTGGTTTGTGATGTTGATTTTATTTTTAATCTTTTTTGTTGTATTCATAATTCGTTTATTTTTTTAATATATTTATTTACTGATTTTTATAATTTAAAAAAAAAAAAAACCTAATGTGAGAGAATCATATAAAGGATAAAATAAGGCCTGGTATTGATGGAATTCTCCCCGTTAATTAATCGATCAGTCACAGTTCATCTCTTCAGTTATTTGGTAGGATTATAGTCTCACAAGTCGGTCTAGTTCGATCGATTGACACCCCTAAATAGATTGGTAAAAAAAATCAAATAGTTTTGTAAAAACTCTTTTTCACCGAATTGACAGAAATCAATCTCATTGTTGATTTAAGATGTCCAAACCCACTCCTGTGTCTATGGCAAATTTCCGGACACCAACAAAGTTATATTATAGTTTCTGGAGACCGTAGGCCACTCAGATTAAATAATTGGTTGGCTTTTGCATTTAGTAATAGAAAGTGGTTGGTGACCGCATTGGGTTAGGTCAGATCTAATCAATCGACGGGCTTCCCCGTTCCTGGGCTCTGCTCGCTCAGTCCAGTAGAAAGAGTTTGGCCCTGGTAGCTTTTTGAGAGATATCACTCACAGACCATGATAGCAAGCTTTGGGATCGAGGTATCATTAGCCGAAGGAGACCCTGGCCAATCAATGTGTCCTGCTTGACAAACATCAGCGACGGCCCATGTCTTGCCCATTTAAGGAATATGGAGACTTGCTAGAGTCTCGGTCGCCTTCACCAGTCACAGATCAGCCTGACTAACGATTGCTTTGATCCATTACAGATCAGCTTGAAAGTACCCATTTCTATTACATCCTCTAAGATAAGAGTAGGTAGATTAGATGCGAAGGTTTGGATGGAAGATCTTTGCAAGAAGGCTTATGAATCTTGAGAATCGAGCATGAGGCGCGTTCGCCCTACCACATTCCGGCCCCGGGGCTTGAAATTAGTCATTTCTTTCTCCCGTCTATTGAACAATATTCATTATTGTAAAAGTAATTACAAATAAGGAGGAAGGTTCGTTATCCATTTTTTAACCAATGGATTCCAAAGTTTTCAATTAAAATTTAAAAAAAAATCAAACTTGTACTTTATCTTTATCTCTTTTTTTTCCCTTTGAATTTAAATGTCTTCCTTTGTGCTCTCTTTTTGCTCTCTCAGTCATGTGGAATTTTTTTTTCAAACATATAATTTATTGAATCAAAATAGAAATACAAGCTTCTACCAAAAAAAAAAAGAAAAAAAAAAAAAGAACACAAGCTGAGGTGTCATGCAAGAATCAATTAACAAAGGAGTGGTTACTAGCCAGTTGAATATTCCTTAAATTCTCATTGCCTTCTGGGAGAGATAATGAATTGAATAATTAGCTTTCCTTGGGATAAAAGTAAAAAAACTATCCTCACAAGATTTGGCCAGATTCACAATATCTGAAATAATTAGATGTATAAGGAAATTTGGGATAAAGGTGAAATAACAATCCTCAATTCCTCATTTATGCGGTTGATGATTGTTGGAAGGAGTTCATTTGAGAGAGAAAAAAAAATAGAAGAACAGAAATTTTATAATCTATTAAGTTTTCATTTTAAAATTTTGATTACATGGAGAGACTCTTTGTATTATAAGCTCTTATAAGGTTTCATTCTTAAATAATATGGGACTAGTCCTAATACAATCTACCATTAATATATTTATATTGTACCATCGCACTGTTGTGAATATATTGTTATATTCGAACTCATAGGGGAAATTCTTGTTAGAGCATACATGAGATGGTAATCTATGCGACGGATCAACTAAAACACATATTTTAATTAGGGTAAATTACATAAATTCCCCTTAGACTGTGAATTAGATTACACTTAATTCCAATATGTTGGTTTTAGAATGTTAGTTGCTGACCTCACTCAGGCATATTAACATAAATGGTGAAACTACCCCTTAGTGGTAGTAAAATTTCAATTATACTTTTTTAAATATAAACTAGGTTTGTTCTTCTTCATCTCCAAGTCTACTCTCCTTTCAAGGTTTTTCAGCCGGAACAAACCGTCAGGGAAATGAAGAAGATCTCCTGCGCTACCATCTTCTCCTTCTCCGCTGAGATTTTTTCTCTGCAAATTTCTAATTAGATTGTCATTTATATTGACATCATCGGCCAACCTGGTGCTTCGATACTGCGGTTGCATTATGCATGTAATAGAGTGCAGGAAGAGAGAGAAAAATATTGTGCGGTGGTGAGAGAGAGAGAGAGAGAGAGAGAGAGAGAGAGAGAGAGAGACCGAGGCTACGGTGGGGTGGTGCTGGTCCGAATGACCAGTAGGTCCAATAGAGGGAGGGTTTGATTCATTTAGACCTGGTTGATCGCATAGCTTCACAGCTTGCTGATCAGGAGTAACCTTAGGCTCCAAAGAGTTGATTATCAACCTATTGAAATCCACATCCCAAGAGCAAAATCAGTATAGAGAGAAGAAGAGGATAGTGCAACAGTGTGACATTGTTGATGATGATGCCATGGTACTTGACAAAATGTAGAAACCCACTCTCTCTGCAATCCAACAAAGATTGTTTAGAGAATTTTCTGAGGCCAGCTCCGATGATGATGGAAGAGGCCAAAAACGGGGTTTCAAAGAATAGCTGGTGCATTGAAAGGGTTTAGTCAAAGGGACAGCCGTGGTGGATGGTACGGTTTTGGAAGCGGTGGTGTGGATTACCGTGATGGAGGCGGAGAAAGTGGGTTTCTACATTTTGTCAAATACAATGGCCTTGGAACGATTTTATCCTGGTGATATTTTTAGGATTTACTTGTATTTTATTGTCATATCATAATCATCATCATCAATGTCTCACTGTTGCACTCTCCCTCTCCTCTCTCTATACTGATTATTCTCTTCGGATGTGGGTTTGAATAGGTTGATAATCGAATCTCTTTGGAGCCCAAGGTTACCCCTGAGCAAGCTGTGCAGCTCTGCGACCAACCAGGTTTATAAAATGGGATCCACGCGTTTTCATATGTCTCTCTTCGTGGAAGCTGTTTAATACTTTCGTTTTGGAATAATAGATTTGTAGACCAAGAATGCTCCTCATTAGCGTTGCGGTTTGCACAGTGAAGCAGGTTATATATATGAGTAGAAGCTCCTTTAACATCTCTGCAACTCGTACAATTATTGCCACTGCAACTTCATTGCTGAACTAACTACAGAAGCATCGTCCTCTGTCTCTTCATTTGGATCTTCCAATTTCGAAGAATTATTGCCACTGCAGCTTCATAGCTGAACTGACACAAGCATCATCCTCTGTTTCTTCATTGGGATCTTTCAATTTCGAGATGTTTCTCAGCTAAAGAAGTGGAGACACCGGCAATAACTTCATTAGTATCCTTCACAAAGCTCAAGAAATAGTGGAATCAATGTCTCCATTGATAGTGAAAAATTGTGGACTGGAAAAGTTATTCGCCTAGCCATTGAAAGAGTGATAGAGGGGTCTAAATTCTGGACCCTTATCTTCTCTAGTGATTATGCAGATAGCCATTGGTGCCTCTGGGAACTTGCTTAGATAGTTCAATGCTACAAATCCAATGGTCAATTGATCTGCCCATATTCTGCCATGTCGACCCATATAATGTTCAACATCAAACGGGAAGCCATTTTCAAAAGCATTCCAGGAACATGATGAGAAGAAGTTCAAGCTGGTAAAGAGTTTGAAAGGGGAAGTTCTTGAAAAAACTAGGTAAGTCTAAATCCCACGAACTTATATTAAATATAGTCTCATTATAATATCTTAAACTTAATAGAATTGTATGCATTGCATTTTTTCTTCCTTTAATACCTTCCTTGCCTCCCCCCTCCTCCCATTAATATATATTTTGATTGAAATAAATTCAATTACCTACCATATTGAAATAAAATATTGTACATAACTACAAAATTTCTTCTATAGAGACAAAATGTTTTTGTTGGGAATTCCTTGGTTGAAAATATTGTAAGGGTAATATTTTTTTTTTCTGGATAAGAATATTATCTTTAATTTTCAATCCATTATTATTTAAATTGAATTGTTTTAAATATGGTGAATGGAAAAAATATGTCTATCTATTTAACAGATGTGGAAAATTTGATGCAACCCTGGGATAGGAGTCATGTGTTGATCGACCATATTCATAATTTGATGAAACATCTATGGCCAATCATGTATTGTACTCTTCCACTTGTATTTCAAGTGGTTCAACATTTTTCAAGAATCAAAACATTTTGACGTATTGTTGATATTCTACATTGTTTAAAGCCCCAAGGTTATTAAGTTGATCATTGAGATTCAATTTTCCTCTTATGATGCATAATATTAGTATTTCAAAGTCACTCAATGTTGGAAGTGGAAGGTATTGAGCTTGATTCCTCTTATTGCCTTGGGGCCACTCACACAGAGTGTTAAGTGTTTTTCTTTCCTGCTATGAGTGTAAGTAGAATGATTTTCATTCAATCATGGAATGACCGAATGGTCCATGTGGTTGTGGGGTCAGTATGGGCCCGTGGATTAGTTAGACCAAAGGTCTAGATACCCGTCATTAACCAAAAAAAAAAAAAAAAAAGATGCTCTGTTATCCTCCAATGATATTTGTTTTCATGTTAAAATTGCAAACACATACTTGTATATGAGGAAACAAACTTAAGATTTTCAATCTTGTGGAATTCTAATTAGTGTTTATTTCTTCCTTTCCATCAATCTCAAAATTTATTTGTTCTTTTTTATAGGGTTTTCGATCTCATGACTTGTTATGATTTTACTTTGATATGAATTGATTGTTGCAGGAATCAAGCAAAGCTAGTTGAATAAGTTGTCGAAAATGTTCTGTTTGAAGTATTCAATATCCCCCCTTGGCTGAATGTAAATACCCTCTTAGAATAGATTCCTGTGTAAATGATCTGCGATATTTATTAAACATTGGCTCCGATGATGTTCAGTTTGTAGGAATCTGTGGTTTCGGTGGCATCGGGAAGACAACTATTACCAAGGCTATTTATAATCGCAGTCTTTCAACCTTCAAGGGGCATTTTTTTCTTTCAGACATTGGAAAACAAGCAACACAATGCATGGGTTTAGCATCTTTGCAGAAGCAGTTTCTTAAAGATATCTTCAAAACAGATTTTAACATAGGTGGCAATTATATAGGGAAAATTTTTATAGAATGAAGAATTTGCAAAGAAAAAGTTATTGTTGTTCTTGATGATGTGGACAGTGAAGAACAAGACCAACATATTTTGAATGTGGCTAAAGTTGAAAAAAATATATAGACCTAAAGTGCTAAATGGTGAGCAATCTGTTCAATTATTTAGTTGGCATGCCTTTCAAAAGGTTCAACCACCAGTAGATTATATGCAGCTTTCATGTGATATGGTAAATTATTCAAGAGGATTACCTTTAACTTTAGAGGTGTTGGGGTGTTACCTATTAGACATAGGAGACAAAGAAGAGTGGGAAAGTACATCGCAAGTCCAGAGAAGGTTCAAGATAAGCTATGATAATCTAAAAGACGATTGTCATAAAGCCATATTTCTTGATGTTGCATACTTTTTCATTGGATGCAAAAAAGAAAATGTAATTTATGTATGAGAAGCTTGTGGTTTTCATCCGAAATCTGAAATACACAATTTAATTAAAAGACCCCTTTTGAAATTTGATGAAGATTCCTACTTGAGGATGCATGATCAGATTCGAGACATGGGAAGGGAAATTGTCTGAGAAGAAAGCCCTATGGAGCTAGGTAGGCGTACTAGGTTATGGTGTTATGGAGATATCTTGGATGTATTAGAAAGACACAAGATAAGACCTAGACACATGTTCTCTCTCTCTCTCTCTCTCGTCTATGTGTTTGTCCGACGATTTCCATTTATTTTGGTTGTTTCCTACTGTAGAGATGTGTGTCCATCAATTTCCATTTACTTGGGATATTTTCTATTGTAGGGAACTGGTTTGATAAAAGGCATGAATCTTCCTGAGGCCTTTTTTGGTGTGTTAATTTAGCCAGTGAACCCTTTCGGATGATGCTCAATCTAAAATTTATTGACATTCATTCAACAAACTTCATAGGAGACTTTTTATATCTTCCTTCCATGTTAAGATATTTCAGGTGGTGCTACTACCCTTGGAGAATCATGCCAACCAATTTTTATCATAATAGACTAGTTTATCTCGACCTATCGTGTAGCAAAATTAAACAAGTTTGGAACATCGAGACTCAAGATGAAAATATGATATAGTATTTGACTTTTCTTTTCTCATTTGATTATTAAGTTTTATGTACACTATAATGTTTACTCTTTGTTTGGCAGCGGTTTGGAAAGTTGAAAGTTCTTTGTCTTCAACATTGTTAATATTTATCTAAGTCCCAAGACTTTTCATGGTTTCCTTACTTGGTGCACTTATATTTTAGCTTCTACTTTTCCTTGAAAATGTTAGACGGGTCCATTGATCAGTTGAGTCAGCTCAAACATCTTAAAAATAAAGATTGCAATTCACTTGAGAAGTTGCCCCATGGTCTTGGACGATTAGAGAAACTTGAGGTATTAAATGCTATGAGATGCTATAAATTGAAGGAGCCACCAAGATCAATGGGGAGAATGAGGTGTTTGCATAGCATTAACCTCCGTGGAATAACCAGAATTCCTAACTTTCCTGATGATTTTTCAATGCTCCCGAATTTAGTGATGTTGGATATTGCATCTCAAGAAGATAATCAATGATTAATTGATTATTGTATCCATTTCGTAATTACTCTAGGAGGCTTTATGAAATGTCATTATATTATCATTGATGCATGAAGTGGAAAGAGCCCCCAAAGCTTCCCTCAAGTTCAATTGCTCTTCGGTATGAGAGTACCTATTCATTGGTATGACTACAAGATTTGTTGATGCTGAAAAAATTGAAAACAATAAAACTTCAAGGTTGCATACAACTGGAGGAGATTCAAGGCCTCGAGGGAACAAAATCTTTGGAAGAATTGAATATGTGAGGATGTTATAACTTGACATGACCGGGTAGATACTTTCACCCTCTTATTTTACCCAACTCTAATTAGAACTAGAAATTACCTATTAGTTTATTACTTTGTTGATTGAGGGCCCTTCCTTTCCTTTGTTTTGCAGGGAAATTTTTTGCCAACAGCTCATCAGAAGATGTTTATTCTTTGACCATTGCTGATGGGATCTATATAATACAAGGTTATTTCTTTCTTTGTATTAATTAGGGGTTTGGGCATTCACAAAGGAATTGATTGGAACAATGTTATTTGTCTTGTTAGGTAATATTTGCGTGGTCGAAATGCTTAGAAGACATACTTGCAAGTATTAGATAAAGGTGAGTGACTCTCACTTGCTAGTAGTGCAGCCGTATTCATTTATGGATAACTGAAAATGAGTTATATCTTGTGGATTGTTATGCTTCAGATGCTGTAAGTGAAACACTATTATTTGTTATTGAATGAATATGAGCATATAACATTAAATGATTGTTACTTGTGAATGGTTATGCTTGGTTGTTGTGAGTGAAATGATATGAATGGTTGTTCAATGAACATGACCATGCAGTATTAGATGATTACTTCTTGTGGACTATTACACTAGGTGAAATAATATAAATTGTCATTAATTGAGCATGAATATGTAATTTTAGAATATTTGAATTGTCATGTCTTGACTATAACAAGTGGGATATTAAGAATGCCCTTGATTGAATGTGAAAATAGATGTTGTTTTTGTAAAGTTATAGTTATATGAATTGTGTTGACATCATCATTTAAAAAAAAAAATAGTAAACTTACCCAAGAGGGGTTTTTTTAGTAGGAATAGTTTACCAGAAGTACCCAAGCAACTGTAGATGTTGGGTGGTGGCCCAAACACAGTTCTTGACCTTCCATTCTATCTGAACTTGGTTTGGTCAAGCATGTTTAGGAAAACCCCCAAGCACACACACGTGACCTGCATGTATGGTGATGGGTAAGTTTTGCCCAACTAGAGTTTGTATTTCTTAACATAGAGTTGGGGCCTACAAATAGATTTGGGATGCTTGTCTAGTACTGTACTATGCAAAGGAAAATGCCCGATAGGAGTGCAAGCATGGTTGTAGGTTACCCCCGAAAAGTGGGTAATTGTGGCATTTATTGTGATAATGGATGATCTGATTTTCATTCGAGAAGTGGAAATTAATCTGCCCATCCGAGAAGTGGGTACTCGAGTCTCCCATCAAAGGTCTTGGGATTTTCAAGCTTGTTTATACTCCTGTTCGTCAAACTTTAAACCAAATGGTTATATGTTATAAACATTTGCATCCCATGGTTTGAGTTATTTTAATGTTTGGTTTGATGTGTAAGCTAGTGTAGTTGTATTACTAGTATGTGAGTTCCATCTCATTGAGCTTCTAGCTCACCCATTAGCGTGATGAAATTTTCAGATGAATCCACATAGTATGCAACCGGATCGAACGAGATAACGTCAGAAGGGACAAGCGAGATGTGTTGCACCTACCCTAGATGTGCCCATTGCAAGAAAACAACTTAGCTTATCTTGAAACTGTTGTAACTTGTGATGTTTTCTATTGGGAATCAAACCTGTGGATGGGAGTGAATATTTTATTTTGGCAATTGAAATGATGTAAATACTACATGTGTACTTTGTGAAGTTTAAACTTCCTTTTTGTAAAGAAAGTTGGAAATTTTCTTTGACGAAGGTTATGTAATTATTTAGGGGCAAATTAAAATGACTGAAACTTAGAAGTTTGTCTTTTGTTTATAATCATATATGTGGGACTTTATAAATGAAATACTTTGGTTGTGATAACAATGTTTTTAATTGTTACCACTAGCTTTAAGTATATGTTTTAGTTTGGCTTAGTGGAATTAAGATGGATTTTTGAGAATGGACGTAAATATGCAACCATTTAACTAGTAGAGTCTCACGTCGTATTACTGGCATGCCCCCACAGGGCTGACCCATTTCTTTATCTAAGGTATGGGGTCGTTACAAACGATGAGGCATTGTTGAGGGCTATTGGGAGACCTGTCCCTAAAAATGATGAGGAAGATGTATGTGATTCCCAAGTTGACACTGAGAGGGGGGTGAATCAGTGACCACTAGAATTCCTCTTCCAACTCTGTGAAGTCTGCCCACCCAAAACACACACTACTTCCAAGAGCTGTCTGTTAACACTTGCTGCCTTGAGCTGACTGTGGTGGTTATTTAACCATTTATCATGTTAACATATTTCGTGTAACACACTATGCCACACACCTACATGTATCCATACTAGAGGCTTGGCCTACCAAGTGTGTACACCTAGACCTGTAATCCACGCACTTCAAATGCACAATACAAACAAACACATCCACATCCACAGACACACTATGTAACGTGGTTCACCTATCACACACTGTGATGGCTACTCCACGGGGCAATACCCTAACCAGAGTTTTGTATTATACCCAATACACTACTTTAATGCTATGGTTGCACCTACAACCCAGATGCTACAACACCGACCACATTCTCAGCTGCAATTGAGTCCTAGGCAACAATCCTCAATCATGTCAAGCCCCCAACTTGACAGGTTACAATGCATTTGTCAAATAGATATTACAAGCCCTCCCCATATAGCATGTTACAATGTAAATGGACTTGTGTGAGTGGTTACCTTCCCAGTGTGCTCAAGACTGAGTGGTGCTCACCATTTGGTCTCCCCAAGCTCTTCAATGTTGGTAGATGTACATTTACAAGTTCTCATAGGTATTAGTACTCTTTCAATAACCCTCACACACACAAAATCACTCTCATGCCTCAATGAGTGCTCACACTATCTCTCTCATGCTTTATATGACCATTGAACTCAGAGAGAGGCAAGTGGGAATGATCTCTACACACCAAAAAGGCTTAAGGACCTTCTTCTTCACAAAACCCTCAGCTGCACACTCCAAAACCCTGTTTTCTTGATGCAGATCGATTCAGCTCGAGGAGAGGAGTTCGGGACAATTTGAATTGCCTCAGTCGGACATCGGATGGCTGAGATATGGCCATCCGAATTCCAGGCAATCAGATTAAAAGAAACAGAATCTTCGGACTTGATTTGGTACGCCACGACACACACTAGCGTCGTCGGCTCTGTCGTATCGTATGAAATTGTCGAGACGTGATTGGCAGATCAGAGAATCTCGATTTTCAGCCGTTGGATTTGATAGATAAAAGCGGGAATTAATCTGGACCGCAAGATCTTCCTCATCGCGTCAGACGTGATCGAAATGGATTATGGCCGAACAATTTGGATCTGGCTCGAAGATCCCTTGTACGCGCAACACACACGATCATGGATTCAACTCCATGTGCCGCATACCACAGTTTTAAGATACATCCGGCCAATGGGGTTGCTCGCGATGGGATCTTGACGCACCGGCCGACAAGCACTGAATCCCGCCTTTTTGTGAATCGTCGAATGAGAATCATTGATGAATGGCTTCATCTGGACCTTTTATTTCGAATAATCTTCTTTCACATGGACAAAAATACCCTCTACAATCTCGAAAATGGTCTCTGTAACCAGTGAGTATCACATACAGAGAAGGCCATTCCAGTAGAGTGCTAAGGGGGGCCTTCTCTCCCTGATTTCATGACCTTTGCTTGAATGATTTCATGACCTTTGCTTGAATGATGCCTCACTTTATACCTAATTTATTATTCAATAAATTTATCTTTTACCCAAAAAAAGAAAGATATGCAAATCATGCCACTTATGTTGCTAGTCTTCTGTGCTAAATACTTTAAGTCACTATGAATCAGTTGATAATATTTGATCCTGTAAAAGGTAAAATGATAACAGCCACTTTTTATCTTTACTAGAGAGAGAAAAACCACTTTCTTTGGAATAAGTCAAACACCAAAAAAGGCATTCATTTCATGCTAGACAAGCATTATTTTATGGAATAGGATCTATTTTCAAGATTATGCCCCGTAAAGAGTAATTATTAATGTAACAAGAGTCTCTTATTTTTCAAACATAACCAGACACTAATTATCCCACTTAAAACTATATATAATGATGCCATGGGAAATAAATTTATGAGGGTAGTTATGTGGAATCACATTCATTGCCGAAGATAAAGAAAAAGTTGATAAAATGTAAGAACTTTAACTAGATATTTTTTTGAAAAATTTTCATTTAATCCCCAAAAATTATGTCAAATTGGATCTAACCCCTACAAATTTCAAAAGTCTCATCTACCACCCAAAGCATTTACAAATGTCTCATCTACCACTCAAAATTTTTTCAGTGTTAATCGAAGAGACCCCACCTGTTAGTAGAGTTCCGTTAATTACAAATATTAGAAAAATATTGCCCTTATTGTAAAAGTAAAAGATCATAATACTCCCCAAAGTAAAAAACACCTTTACTTACCAATTCGTATAATCCTTTTTCATCTTCAATAGTAAAAGTAAAAAAAGAAAATCTCACTTTCGATACCTTTCTTCCTTGATGAAGTTTTTTTTTCCTTCTTTTTTTGGTTATCGAGGTTTGTTTCGTTATTGGCTCTTTTGATCTGCTCATGGACTCTCGAGATTTATCGTCTTCAACCATTGCTAGTTTTTTACCCAGAATTCTCCTTCCAGACAAACTCAATCAATAAATACTATTCTGTTGTAGTTGCAGAAGAAGAAGAAAATAAAACTAAATGGAACAAGTAAGAATCAAATGAAAACCAAATTCCCCTTACTCTCCTCTGTTTACAGTGAGCAATCAATAATCAATTAACAATTTTAACACACTAGTTTCTTCTTCCAATTCAAAATCAAATTTCAACGAAGAAGATGAGGCATGGAGGGAGGGAAAAATAAATTAAAACCCCAAAACTCCCAATCATAAATCAAAATTAAAAAAAAAAATCAAAAGACAAAATCCAACTAACAACAGACAAAACATCAGCATTGCCATCCTCGTCAATTCGTGGAGTTCTGAGTTAAAACTCGTCGAAGTGGCAGCTGTAATATCCAAATTTTGATCAATTTATCCGACCAGAAGAGAGGGGCTTTCTTCGATCAATTCCATTTCTCATTCGATAAAATCAGAAGAAGAATTCTCATCAGATAAATTCCATCAACAATTTATGAAAACATTCTTCGAAACAATCAGACACCGTCTCTCCAGGCACTACGTACATGCAAATTCCCTTCTTCTTCATCCCTAGCAGCAACTGTAACAAGGGGCATAACCCTATCTACCGAAGATCTTGACAGAAACAACGCAAACTCATCCCATTATCTTTCATCCAAATGAACGCAAGAAACCGTCGATGTGCCTTCCGCGACGATTGATTCCTTCAATTAGTTGCCGAAACCGCAAAAGGGTTCCTATGCCATAAATCTACAATACAAACGAAAATTTCATTTTAGTTCTCATCCCATTCTCTTTCATCCAAACAAACCCAAGAAACCATCGATGTGCCTTCCGCGATGACTGATTCCTTCAACTAGTCGCTGGAATCGCAACAGGGTTCATGTGCCAAGAATCTACAATACAAACGAAAATTTCATTATGGTCCTCTGGTTCTCTCTCTCCGGAATCGCAACAGGTACCTGTGCCACAAATCCATAAACAATGCTCTGGTTCTCTCTCTCCCTCCGAGAGAAGATCTGCATAAAGATTTCACTGCCAGTTCCATTACATTATGAAATTTAGGGCTTTTATATTTAGATTGAAAGAGATGAGATAGAAAAACAAAAAGGATTAAAAACTAATTTGGATTGTGATAATTGTAAGGTCAAATTAGTAATTGTACCTTCTTTTTTTTTGGGTAAGTGTAATTGTATCTCATTTTAATGTTTTTCAATTTCAAAGATAAAGGGTAGAAATGTCTACTCACATGTTCAGTCAAGTCTGTCAGTTAAATGGAACCACCATTGGGTAGTAGATAGAATTTAGCATCATTTTTGGGGGTTAGATGAAAATTTTTCATTTTTTTTATCAAAGCCATTTCTGTAAATTCCCTAATTTAAGTAAGGTCTTTTTCTGTAATCCGTTTGATCTCTTCACCTTTTTTTGGCGAGGGATGTGGATTCTCTCTCTCTCTCTCTCTCACTCTCTCTAGTCTTAGCTGTGTTTGGTATCATTTTTGTTTTTGATTTTTGTTCAAATTTATAGTTTTGAAGGGGTTTGGCATAATTTATGAGTGCTATTTATGAAAAACAAAAATAAAAACAAGTCAAAATTCAAAAATAGGTCTCAACCTCTTTTTGATTTTTGGTCAAAAATTATTTTTGTTGTGTTTTGTGTTAAACACTTAAAACATGTATTAAAATAAAGGGTTAAAAAAATAATTTACTTTTCTTTTATAAAACCACCCCAAATCAAACCCTCAAGCACTCTTCTCGTTGACGAACGGAAGTAAAGCACAGAGACGCAGACCTGCAACTTCGTACTAGAGACGGCTCTGACGGCGACGACGACGACGACGACAATCATTCCAACGGAGGCGACATCGTTTTTCCAAAGATGGTTCCTGGTTTGATTTCTTTCCATAATCCCTTGACAGAGGAAGAGGAATAGACGCTCCATGACAGAGGAAGATGAAGAATTTCAAAATCATTTTTAGACATAGTATGCCAAATCTGTTTTTCATTCTACCATCTATTTTTATTATAGCTACCAAACAACATTTTATTTTTGAACAAAAATTATTTTTAAAATAATTTTTGTTAAATAGATAAAAAACAAAAACAAAAATGATACCAAACATAACCTTATTTTTTTGGCATCGTCTGCATTGCTTCTTCTCTGACCAGCCAAATGGAGATGGATGCTTCCACAATAACACTGACTCTCCGCAGCACCCTCTTCCCCTGCCCCCGCCCCCGCCCCCGCCCCCCCTCCTCTCTTCTTTTTTTCCCATTCCCTGTACACCCCCTCATTATATTTTCTCCCCAACTCAAGCGGCTACTGAGAATCGTTTCTTGGAGATGCAGTCTGACGGCCATCGATCCATAATCCCTTTCAATGAGTTGATGCATAACGGGCATCGAGTTCTACAAATCAGAGATAAAAAAATAAAAAATAAAAAGGGAGAAAGCTAAGAGAGAACCTTGTTTTTCCTCTTTTAATCCCGAATGGCAAGAACCAGAACAAGGAGAAGAGAGGGGCGGTGGTGACGATTATTATGGATCCCAAGTCCCACGCTAAATGCCGATGACTGATTAGCATTTATTTTGAATGATGTTTACGTTATAGCAAAAAGGCTGCGGAATTGGGTCCAACTATTGAGCTTAATGTTGATGAGTGATGCAATCGTTTGACAAAAATTAGTTGAGAATCTTTAAAAAAATAAATAAATAAATAAATAAATAAAAAAAATAAAATAAAATCAGGAGTGAAAAACCAGATAAATCCCACTTAGCTTAATTTATGATTAGATCCCAAAACCCAATCCAGTCCGGTGGAAGGACAGGTACGAAAAGCAGTTCATTTTCAGATGAAGAATTTTTTTGTCATATTATTCCTAATTATATATGCATCAGAAATCCACTTCAATCGAAAACAATAGAAATATACCCACTTCATTCTTCCATGTAAGCTAGGGGATATGTTATGAAATAACAGAAATGCCATTTTAAATGTCAATTTATAGTATCATTTGTGAGATTCTAATAAAATAAAATAAAATATTTAATTTTCTTCACCTAATTGATCTTTTAATGTCTCATTCTCATTTCATATGTTTGCCAAAAAAAAATTCTTATTTCATATTGTTCTTCTCAAAAATATGTTATTTTTTCAAACATAACCCACGCTTGTTACATGAATAACAACCGATTAAAATGATGATGAAATTATTATCCTTACTCTTGGGAAGAAATGGGGTACATTGAAATGTTATGATCTATTTATTTTCCTTTCTTTTCTTTTTTGTTTCATATTTTCTTGGGCTAATTACTATTGGCTCATACTTTATATTTACTCAAACTTTGATCTCAAACTTTTATTCAGGTTTGTTTTCAGAAAAATAAACTTTCACCTCTATTTCTCCTTTGATGATTCAAAATCCTTAATCGACCCTTGTCCCTTCAGGCCTTCCCCTCAAACCAGTCCCCTCCCACAACACCCCACTTGCACAGCGCTCTCAGCATCTTCCCAAACCCACCTCACCCAGTCCCCACCCACACCTCTACCTTCCACACCGGCACCACTCCATGGACTCACCTCTGCCCCCACACCCACTTCCACCTCCACCCTCTTTTCTCCCTTCAAATTAAGAGAGTCGTATGTCCATCATCCAAGTCAATAATTGGAGTAGAAAAGAGCAGAATTCGAAAGTCCTAAACCATAAGGATGCATGTGCTTGGTAGTATTCCTTAGTGAGCTACTAAATTGGCTTCCACACACGAAAGGGAAAGCGATGCCGTAGCTTCAGCTGATGGAGCCGCCTCTTCTAGTGCAACAGGGGTAGGTTTAATTATTCGTTTCCATTGATAATGCCTTCCACCAAATCCCATTGTTTTTGGATTGATCAATTCAATAAACATGAAAAGTAAATTAAAGCAAACAGAATCATCAACAACAGAATGTCCGAATTATACCCTACAGGTGCATTTGGAATTTAATAATTTCTTTTTAATGTTCTTCGTCTTATGTTCAAAAGATTTTAATTTCTTAAAAATTATAAATTTAATTTTGAAATAATTTGGAATTATGCCGAACATCAATGTAAAATCTCACATATTCTAAAAACAGCGTTTTGAGTATAAGAAAAGCACGTTCTAGATATTTTGTTCTTTTTTGTAATGGAAGAAAAATCAATCATTTCTCGTTTATCATCTTCAATGGTTATATGAGTTGGTTCTATTAAAGGACTTTGAGATCCGGTGCACACAAAATTCCAGTCAATCCAATCTACTATCTTTGCGGAAGTTGATACCCAACTACGACTTAATTAGGTGGAGTATTGCTAAACAAAAAGGTACATATTGTAGGTGTGTACTTCCCTCTCACATTCCGTTTTTCTCTTTTAAAAATCCAAACCTTTTCCTAATGACTCGACTACCAATTATCCCTATTTTTTATTTTCCACCATTGATATTTATATCCCTGGATACACTAACTCATAGATCTTTATAGTAATTTGCTAAAACTTATGTGAAGATCAAGGTACTTGGTTAATATATTATTGGGTTGTTATGAGGTGGATTTTAATGGGTTATTAAAATCAAAACCTAATACTTTAATGGATGCATGATTCACGTCAATTACATGTGAATAAATAATATTTACATATAGTACAGAAATTAACAACGTTTCACATTGTGGGAATAAGTACATTTGGTCTTCCCTAAACCTTACAATAATAGAGCCTTATGCACTGGGACACTCAAATAATGTTTACATGTAGTGTTGGAGGTTGTTATCACAATTGAGATGTAATGGTTCATTAAGAATAAGAGAGTTGGTGACACTACATTGATGGGATTGGATCGTCTGTTATAGCAGATTTGATTCTGAGTATTGGGAGGGCATCTGAACACCACTTTAAATAATGATTACGTGTTTTAACAGACTAAAATTTATCCAGATGCACTTTAAATACTCAGGATCAACTCTACTAGACAAGATCTTTTTCCAAATTGAAGACATTGATGGATGGTTACATGCTCTAAGAGACTAAAGTCAAAATTTTTTTTTTTAATTCTTAGACAGAAATCAATCTCAATCGTTGATTTAAGACAAACCAGTCAATTGAAGTAATTCGGAAAATTTCCGTGAAATTAAACTTTTTCAGAGATGGACTGCACCAGCAGCCGGCACACAGCTAGAGTCTTGCGTGAGACTGTTGAGGACCTTTGACATCATATTAAATGCCAAAAATAATTACCAAAAGCAAAACACAATAATGCGTCCGAATCGTCTCCTACGCGTACGGGCATAGGAGATGCGGTGTCGATCGTCGGATGGTCGTCACGTGGAAACATAGTTGTAAGACCCGTGTCAAACTAATCCGGTCTTACCACCTTGAACCATGTTTACCCATCATGGTCGAGTCAAATGGACCAAGGGCATGAAGGAGATTGAGATCCCAGGTATAAAATCGACCCAAAAACACTTAATTTTAGGGGAGGGTCGCACACCCAGCTAAGCAGGGTCGGACCTCCCAAAACAGAAAGTCAGACCGTCAGTTTTGAAGGGAGGGTCGGACAGCTTAAGACCCTAGGGTCGACGGGATCATCGACCCTCCCATCGACCCTCGATTTCTGACGAAACTGAAATTAGAAAATTTCCTAATTTTCGGTTGGGATTCCTTCCAAATCTCAATGGGACTATTATAGGACATTCCTAGTCTATTTAAAGGACGTCCCTAAGCCACTTTCACTCCTTTCACAACCCTAATTGAATTGAGAGAAAGAGAGAAGAAGGAAAAGAGGAAGAAAGGAGGCAAAGAAGAAGACTTAGCAAAAAGGAGAAGAATTTTCAGAGAAAAGTAATCTTCTCAGGTATGGATACTAATTCCATGAGTTTCTACAGACCTTAAGTTAGATATGGTTGAGTGTAGGATTTCGGAGAAATCCAAACCATCCATTCATGGTTAGGTTTTCATGGAAAAACCTATGATAATGCATGAAAGCCATATAGGAGGATGAATCATGGTTTCAGACCATGGAATGAAGGTTTAATGGAATGAGGAAGCAAGCCATAGGACCCCAAACATGAGGAATGGATTTAAAAGTGAAAATTGGACCAGAGTGCACCAAGGGTCGCACCGAGGGTCGATAGATCATCCGACCCTAGGTGTTTCTGACCATCGACCCTCAGTATTCCGGAAGTTCAGAATGGAGGGAGGGTCGATAGACCCATCGACCCTAACATTGACCCTAGCATCGACCCTCAATTGAGAGAATGGTTTTAAATTCTGAATTAATTCTAATTAAATTCTATCGACTTTGTTAGGTTTGCTAGCAATATAATTACGTTATAACGGTGATTCTAAAGCTTGGAAAAATATCTTTTAGCAAGCTAAGGTGAGGAACCTTAACCCCAAACTAAATTGGTTAATAATAAACTGTTTTCTATTTCTTGAGTCCTATGCCATGCTTGATTCTATGCGAATGTGTTTGTAATGTGCATACAGCATGCCATCCAATATTTCTATTACTGGTTCATGCATATTTACTTTATTGTTTATAACATGATGATGATGATGATGGTAGGAATAGGCATGTGCTTGTATGTGTGTAGTTGATGTGCTTGATGCGAGCGAGTATCAGGGGAGGTGTGATGAGAACGTCAATAAACGTTAACCTTTGGCGGGTCTCAGCACTTTAGCTCTATCTCTAACTCAAGTCTTGTGCATTGGCATCGTCGTATCGCCATTACCTTAGCAGAACTATTATGTCGTAGAGTATCAGGGGAGGTGGTCTCGGTCCTTGTAGTCTCCGACTCTACCGGGGGCCTTAGCTCTATCTCTATGGATGTTCGGAGGGATGCTGGGGTGAGGCCTTGGATACACTGTTTGGCATTAGGATTGGTTAGCAGCGAGCCCAGTTTACAAGCCCTCGCTAACAGGGGCTTACGTGTTGGTATAGTATTATATAGCAATAAACGTTAACCTTTGTTGTATAATGTTATGGTAGGGTGGATGGGGACGACGATAAACGTTAACCTTCGGGCGGGCTTCCACACCCTGTGTATAAAGGCGGTGTCAATAAACGTTAACCTTTGACCACCCAACATTTCTATTGCACATTGCAAACTATAAACCAAGACCAAAGATATAAATTGATTTTTCTTTGCATGCATATGTAATGTTGCATTGTTTTGGCTACTCACTGAGCCGTGTTGTGTGCTCACCCCTCGACGTCGAATATTTTTAGTTGATGATGCAGGTTATACAGTCGAAGATTATATGAACGCGTCAGCATATGGACATGTAGCAGCTATGGAAGTTGGAGCTGAAGACGATACACACGACTCCTCTTGCGAGTGCAACTCGTGTGTATTCGATTAGATATTTTTATAGGTTTCTTTATTGGATTTATAGACATGTATTTGATACTTAATTATTTATGTCTCAGTTGAAACACAGAATAATTTGCTATTATTTATGAATACCATTTTAGTTCTCAGTTCATTTATTTATAAGACTTCCGCTATTGTGTATTTACTCTGATTATGGTGGTGAGTATATGAAGGTTCAGGTAACGCGGGGATAGCCTATTTGAGATCCTGGTTGAACCGTTGGTTATTTAGCGATTTATCACACCATTCTGAAATGTGCGGAATTGGGGTGTGACAATGGTCATCCGACGGTCTTCATGTAAAGCGATGTATGGAAGGTGTTTTGGTCGGCGTAACATCGGAAAAAATTTCTTTTTGAAAATCGGACTTCGGCAGACTAAAATGCAGGTCATTTTCAGACATTTTGAATTCCAATCAGGCCATTTTCATTTTCATTTCAAAGCATGAGAGAGGAGAGAGGAGAGAGGAGAGAGGAGAGAAGGAAAAGAGGTGAAGGCGTGAGAGAGGAGAGGAGCGCCATTTTCAAGCATTTTCACGAAGCAGAAGGAGGAGAAGATCGAGTGAGAGAGGAGAGGAGCGCCATTTTCAGGCGTTTTCAGAGCGTGAGAGAGGAGAGGAGCGCCATTTTCAGAGCGTGAGAGAGGAGAGAAGGAAAAGAGGTGAAGGCGTGAGAGAGGAGAGGAGCGCCATTTTCAGGCATTTTCACGAAGCAGAAGGAGGAGAAGATCGAGTGAGAGAAGAGGACGCGTGAGAGAGGAGAGGGGAGAAGAGGTGAAATGCAGGCCATTTTCAGCAGCTAGGTTGTAAGCAGAATTCGGAAGGGGAAACAACAACTAGGTTGTAAGCGGAAACAAGGAACTGGGGCTGGGGTTGGATTTGGGGTCTGGGTTAAGAGAATGACAATTACGGATGCAGTTTAGGGCTTGGAAAACCCAGGGAGAGTGAGACGAGGCAAGGGCAACGGATAGACAATTAGGGCTACATAAGAGGGTTTTAGGTGAACGGGAGTTGCAGGTATTGGCAGAGGAACCATCTAGCCTTCTAAAGCAATTGGAGCAGAAATTGGATGGAACCCCGGAGAAGATCGCCGAAGCAGAAGGAGGACGCGTGAGAGAGGAGAGGGGAAAAGAGGTGAAGGCAGCATCCGAAGCAGAAGGAGGAGAAGACGAGAGCAAGTGGAGAGGGACGATTCTCACGAAGCAGAAGGAGGAGAAGATCGCCGAAGCCGTAACTTCCCCCTTCTCTGTAAGTTATTAGCACTTCTCTGTATGTTTTTTTTCCCCAAAGGGTTAGCCTCTGTAGTTGATTAAGCATGAATTTTTGGCATTTTAGCACAAGGTTAGCCTCTGTACAGGGTTAATCTTGCACCATTTGAATGATTCGGCCTCTGTACAGAAAACCTATGGATTTTCTTCCAAATACCGTGTTTCTTTGCTTGTTAAACTCCTCCTGATCATAGTTTTAGTAATTGACTATGACTCATTTCAGTTCTGGGTTTGAGTTTGCTTCTTATGCGCTTTGAGTTTGCTTAATTGAGTTTGCTTAAGTTCTCCTCTGGATGCTTTTAAAGGTTTGATGTCTCACTTGATAATCCCATAGCTATGGTCTTGCTGTATATGTTTTGTATATTCATTATTAGGTTACTGTTTTGTATCAGACTTCACTTTAGGACTCATTTAACGAACCTCCCTTTTGTAATTGGGATTCAACTTTTTACAATAAACATTCCATTTTATCTTGACAGAATGGACAAATATTTGTTTTTTAATTAAGTAATTATTTATGATGGATTTTTGTCAGTTTTTTTAGAATATATTTTGGGCTTTCGGTGTATCAAGTTGCTGTTCATCTCTATCCATCTTAAGAATAATATAAAAGGTTGACGGGATTATACATTTAAATTGGTATCTTATGTTAGAAGTCTTGTAGAATATGAGAAACACACTATGATACTGACTTTTGGGTACCATGAGACTTTGGCTCTCATTTTAGGTTATTCTATCAATATGGATGCCAAATGTGAGTCTTGTGGTGTAACATGTGTGACTCGTACAACTAGTAACGGAAAATTTTTTGGAAGGAAATACTTTCGTTGCCCAAGGTGTCAGCGGTTTGTTATGTGGGTGGATCAATTGAATCAATGTCCATGTGGAACAGGGCAATGCAAAGTAAGAACAACAAAGACAACAATAAACAATGGACGACAATTCCGGTGTTGCCCACGTTCCACAAGAGTCAGTGTTAATCTACTGTGTTTTTAATTATCATTTTCAATGATAGTTGTCATGTATAATTGTCATTTTCAATGACAGCTTTTTGTAAAATTGTCTTCGTGCAGGTGGATAATCTTGGATGCGGCTTGTTCGAATGGTTAGACACATCGGTAACTGAGCAAGGTGGTAGCACCACACATGCAATTGCTAAGTTAGGGCAAAGCTCCCAGCAGACAGGAGAAAGCTCGCAGACGGCAACACTAAATACAACAAGTGGTACAAGTACGTCTCCGGCTTATCTGAGAGGTTACTTAAGAGGAGCCATCAGAGCTAATGCACAAAATTCTAAGGTGTATGAAGAGCTCCTCAAAGCTGTCGAGAAGCTAGAACTGAAGAATCCTGAAGAAAAAACTGATTAGTTTATTGTAACTTGTAGCTTGTATTTAATAATTTTCTGAACCTTTATTCTGTTGGTATCGTATTTTATAAGTGAGTATAAAATAGAAAAGGGTAGAACATTGTCAGTCATTGATTAAAATACATTTTCTGTATCCTCTTCTTCTCTTTCTTTTATGGTTTCAGAGTAGCAGTGCGCACATCTGCAACTTCTTCGAGTCTTCAATTCCTCTTGTTCTTTGAATGTTTCTAATTTCGTGTCACCCTTCTCTTAGACACCTCAACCTGACTAAATAGAATGATATTTGAGCAGCCATCAGATGAAGATGGAAGGTGGATAACAGCAATGGGAGACATAAAAGGTAACCAGGCTCTCAGATACTAGTAAATACTGGGAGCCAAGATTTGCTATACATTTTCTAATACATTGATTAACATTGATTAAAATACATTTTCTAATTTCTAATACATTGATTAACATTGATTAAAATACATTTTCTATATTTGATTGAAAACAGCTTTGATTTAGTTTGAGAGTAATAATTTCAACATCCATTGCTGCTTTCCATTCTGGTTGTGTCAAAGCCTCTTTAATGGACTGTGGTTCAGATGGTATATTATCAGCAACAAGACCATACCGTGGATTCAGCTTTATAGATTTGGCTCCTCTACTGCATCGAGGGTGTGCAACCGATTTCACTGTTTGGCACCCCAAGTCGACACATGGATTTTTCTCATTCGATGGGAGGCTGTTGACACCGGCCTAGTGTCAATAAGAATATCCCTTTAAATTAACCATACATTCTAACTTGTCATACAAAGAGGGAAAAAGGTTTTCTCACATTTTGTAATGCAAAAGACCTGACTTCCCTAAAGTCCATTAAACCAGAACAGAGTTACTGTGATTACCATCAAAACTAACTGGTTTGATTCAGGTTTTTGGTCAAGGCAGTTCCATTTCCTAACAAACCCCAAAATGTGTCCAGTTCCAGTCGAATGGTTTTGACCATCGAGGCTGGGACATTTTTAAAACTATAGTTGTTACCAAATAAATTGTTTATTGAGTTCAAACAAAATCGAGAAAGTAAACTACCACTTTAATGGAATATAGATCTACCGCTCCTGCACAAAACCAGGACTCCTAAAAATTGGGCAAAGCACAACAATGTATCCAAGTTGCAACCAATTAATGGATCCGCCATTAATCAAGTGAATCTGGAAACTCTCCTCACAGGGAATGAAGTTGGAAAAGAGCTAATATGGGAACCAAATGATTACAAACATTTTCAGATCATCATACTGATATGAGAAGCGATGAGTGCGAATTGTTTGTCACAGTTGGACATGTGGCATAAATTCGAGTTGAGGATTAGAACATGTAACACAATTCTGACTATCGAGCTCAACTCCTGACTTTTGCAGCAGAGTCAAGTTTGGACTTGAGATAGCATAACGGGACATCTTGCAATAGATGAAAAGGACAACACGATAGCAACGTATCCTTCAAAGAGACCTCCAGCTCAGGATTGCATGTAAGGTTTTCTCTACATCCACTAAACAAAAGTATGTTTCAGTCAATTCCTTTGTTTTATATTCTGCAACTTTTGTTTAATAGGTTTGAGCATGTTTCATAAATGATTTTGTGCAGAACAGGGAACAGTTAGTTTGACATACCTGTATACCTTGAGATCTCCTTCAGAATTTTCTCCTTTTCTTCATCGTCTGCAGTTTACATACAAGAACAAAAAAGATGAAAAAAACAATTGAAATGTATTGTTACTGTAGTTCTTTGCATTATCTATGTCACGGTAATTAAAATAAAATAACTAGACAAACAATATAATGCACAGATATTACATCCAAATAAAAAACACTTGAAAAAAATGATGCAGGATGAGTAGGAGATGAAACTACACTATTTTCAGGCACTGGAATGCAGATTTCAAGTCAACAGCTTTGATTCTTTGATTGATTAAGTGTGCAAATAACTGTAGTTCTTTACATTATCTATGTCACAGTTATAATGTACCACATTTAAGGGTTGAAACCTTTATCTTCCCTTGAAACTACTTCCTTCATTAGGTTGAGAATAATGCTCCATCACTCTTGAGGACTGGGAAGAGAACAACGTCGAGTCTGAATGATCCAACGGTGTCTATAAGAAAAAAAAAATTGGTCATTTTTTTATACAAAAAATGTTTAAATGGGGACATATATCAATAAATGTATTTCAAATCATTACCATTAAATACGATATAAAGGAAGGGTAAATTTTCGATGGTTGAGGATGTAGAAGGTGCCAAAAGGGCACCTTCAGAATGTGCTAGGTGAGCCAATGAAGGTGCTTGGACCGAGTATGGTACTTTCCCTTTCTTCCCTTTTCTAAACAACTTTTATGTCTTCTGGCACTTTTCTGCCCTTCCTTCCTCTTTAGACCCTTCACATTTATGTAGCTAGTCGGCTCTGTAGCCACAGGATCTTCAATTCCTACATCTTGAAGTTGTATGAACAACTCAGTAGTTGCCTTGGTAATCATTGAATACCCCTCTGCTGAATTACTAGCTAGTGATGCTAATTTCACCAGTTTAGGACATAAAATTGTGTAACGTTGTGTGCATTCCAAATTAAGGTCATCTTCAATTTCGTTTCCCTGGCAGTCTTGCACTGTAATGTGTCTTGCTGTCTTCGTCCATCTCCTAAAAATATAGGACTCAGGTATAAATTCTGTATCTTCCACATGATCTAAAATTTTCAATGCATGACAACATAGAATGCCAAATGTGTAAAACTTCCTGCAACTACAATCTATCGAAGCCTCAGATGGTACATAGACAACTTTATACTCAACTTGCTTACCCTGGACGCCAACTACATACACATGTACATCAGGAATCAAACATTTATCTTTCACGTAGCATGCATTAATTTCCACATATTCCTCATGGAATGCTGTAAATATTGTTGGAGTATAAATTTGTACAACATGATTCATGATGGAGGATCTTAGATACATATTCCTCACAATTTATTTCTGGTATCAAACTCAGCATTTAACTCATTTTCTCGCTTATGCTCAAGCACCCTCTCAAAATGCTTAAAAAACTGTACCACATCCAAATGAGGACTCAAGTAGTCTTTCAAATCCCTATTAATACTCTCACTGAGTTGTGTACTCCTTATATCTAGGGTGAGAGTCTTCTTCATGAAACACTTGGCTCATTTCTCTTTCACAACATAAGTACGATGTAACCATGAATTTTCACTAATATCATACTTTGTTATCATCTGCTCCCATGTTTTTTCAAATTCCTCTTCCTCCTCAATCTCAAACATACATTTGTTAAATTCTATCAAAAAGGTAGATCCATCTTTCATTAGGTTGCCTAAATGTTTAATGTCATTTTGCATAAGATGCCATGAACACAACCCATGCCATGTCCTTGTTAGAACTTGTGGTATTGCCTTCGCCATTGCAGCATCTTGATTAGTAAAAATTGTTATCGACATTTTTTGATCATGTGCTAGAAGAAACTTCTCAAACAACCATTTGAATGATTCGGCTGTCTCATCATACATTAATGCAGCCCCAAAGATTATACCTCCTCTATGATGATTGAATCCTGAAAATACGCCAAATGACCTATTTTCTTTGTTAGTGCCAAATGTAGTATCAAATGTCACTACATCACCAAAGACTGCATAATCTATCCTCATCCTATGATCAGCCCAAAAAATATTTGTAATCTTGTCCTCAGAGTCTAGCTGTGTATAATAAGTAAAGGAAGGGTTCTTAGAAATTTTATCATCAAAGTACCTCAACACACTAGCCGCTTCACCGTATTGTAAATCATGATGATGCTTTGTCCGAAGATAATTTATGACATCTACCCGGGTGTGTCCAAGGTTAGTTGTCCCACCTGCTTGCATAGCCACATAGTCATAGGAAACCTTAGGTCGGATTCCTGAATCATCCGCCAAATCTATCTGAGAGGTTTGTACACTTGACACCTTCCGTTGTGAACGCATATAATGCATAGTAGCCGGTAGGTGGAGAAGATGATTGTGATATTCAATAAAATTATAACATTCATATTGTTCTTCATTATATAAATAATGAATCCCCATTCTTGCAGGACATCCAGTCCTTGTCTCTTCTCGAGGCAAAACGGTATGAATATCCCGTTTATCAGCTTTTCTATATCCAGCTTTGTTGCAGGCAAACATTCTAGATGTTAAGAGTTTCTTACTCTTATCAGGTTCCCTTCTCCAATTACAAGTATCTCTTCTAATACCGAAACCCATACTTCTCCCATATGCATTATAAAAATTATATGCTTCTTCCTCAGACCTAAACTTCATTCCAATAACAGGCATATCCCCAACATCTTCCTCAATGTTGTGATCTCTCATTTCTTTGATAGTATTCAATAAACCAATAATTCAGACTCAAAGCTTTTTAATCAGATTAATTATGATGATAGTATCTCAAACTGTCAAATCACAACAAAAAAATAAAATAAAAGAATCAGTTAGCTTTCACAAGTTTCACAAACGAAATTTGTGAAGCAAAGCAAAACCAATTCTTCAATGGATAACTAGTTCCCTGCTTGGCATACAGTCCATTACACGTATATAGGATCTCTTGTAATCTCACCACCCTCACCCCTTTTTTTGGAAACATGCTACAGAAATATCAATTCCTATTACTTCATTAGATAAAAACTGTCCAAATCAGGCAACCTTTATTTAGGGGATTCAAATCACAAGTTTCTTTATTGGAGAAATAGTGTGTTTCTCATATTCTACAAGACTTCTAACACAATATACCAATTTAAATGCATAATCATGTCAACTTATTCCTAAGATGGATAGAGATGAACAAGAGCCAAAAAAGATTACTGATTACTTGATAAGAAAATAAATTCCGGAAAAGAGAAAGCTTATGCTAGCACAACTATAATACGAGTATACGACCCCTTGTGGATCGGGCGGGTAGGAATTTGATAGGAATGATGTGGTAAATGTGATAGTTCAACTCCCAAGTTCCTAACCTCTCCCAGTCCCCTACCCTCCTCGTCTCCCCCATCCCCCAAAAATTGCAAGCTTTTCCAATTTGGATGACAAGCCTGCTGAAGTTTATTAGAGTCCCTTCAATTTCTAGGGCAACTACAGCCACATTGTGTTCATGCAGTGAGGCTTGACCTAATACCATTGTAATTTCTTTCAAGGTTTAATTATAACATTTTCAGGCTAAAATGCCAAAAATCCATGCTTAATCAACTTACAGAGGCTAACCCGTTGGGGAAAAAAAACATACAGAGAAGGGGGGACTTACTGAGAAGGGGGAAGTTATGGCTTCGGCGATCTTCTCCTCCTTCTGCTTCGTGAGAATCGTATCCTTCTACTTCGGCGATTCCTCTTTTCCCCTCTCCTCTCTCTCTCGTCTTCTCCTCCTTCTGCTTCGGACGCCTTCACCTCTTTTCCCCTCTCCTCTCTCTCTCGTCTTCTCCTCCTTCTTCTCTCCTCTCTCAGAAGCTCTGAAAATGCCTGAAAATGCTTCGACGATTCAAAATGTCATACACCTTCACCTCTTTTCCCCACTCCTCTCTCTCTCGTCTTCTCCTCCTTCTTCTCTCCTCTCTCAGACGCTCTAAAAATGCCTGAAAATGCTTCGACGATTCAAAATGCTTTGGCCTTCACCTCTTTTCCCCTCTCCTCTCTCTCTCGTCTTCTCCTCCTTCTTCTCTCCTCTCTCACGCTCTGAAAATGGCGCTCCTCTCCTCTCTCACTTGATCTTCTCCTCCTTCTGCTTCGTGAAAATGCCTGAAAATGGCGCTCCTCTCCTCTCTCACGCCTTCACCTCTTTTCCTTCTCTCCTCTCTCCTCTCTCCCGCTCTGAAATGAAAATGAAAATGGCCTGATTGGAATTCAAAATGCCTGAAAATGACCTGCATTTTAGTCTACCCAGGTCCAATTTTCAAAAAGCAATTTTTTCCGATGTTACGCCGAACAAAACACCTTTCATACATCGCTTTACATGAAGACCGTCGGATGACCGCGTTTCCACGTGGCGGCCATCCGACGGTCGACGCCGCGTCTACTATGCCCGTACACATAGGAGACATTCGGACGCACAATAATAGCTCCTGACCGGCCTAAGCTAATTGTCTGGCCTTTTCTTTTCCATAGTGGGAAACACCCGTTTTCATTTGTCTCCGTTTTGTGGAAGCTGTCTATCCACGCACTTTCAGATATCTCTCTTCATGGGAGCTGGCTAATACGTTCCCGTAGGGATCCAACCACTGGAGTTTCTCAGTCGCTTATTGGATCCCTGCTGGAAGGCTGGAGCCGATTTGAATCCCGAATCAGTATTTATATGTAAAAAGAAAGAAAGCTCTTTTAAAATCTCTGCAATTCCTAAAATTATTGCCACTGCAGCTTCGTGGCTGAACTAACCGAAGCATCCTCCTCAGCCTTTCCATCTAGATCTTTCAATTTTGATGTGTTTCTCAACTTCGGGGGTAAAAACACTCGCAATAATTTCTTCCGTTTCCTTCACAAAGCTCTGAAAGATAGTGGCATCAATGTTTCCATCGATAGTAAGAAATTGAGATCTGGAGAAGCCATTGAACCAGTTCTACAAAGAGCGATAAAGGGGTCTAAAATCTCAATCCCTGTCTTCTCTAGTGGTTATGCCGATAGTAAATAGTGCTTGAGGGAACTTTCTCAAATAGTTCAAAGACACAGATCCAACGATCAATTGGTCCTACCCATATTCTTCCACATTGACCCATCACATGTACATTATCAGTCCAGAAGTTTTGAAAAATCATTTTACAAACACCATAAGAGATTCATGTCTGATATGGTAAAGAGTTGGAGGGATGCTTTGGAATTTATAGGGAATTTGAAAAGAGAAGTTCTTGACGCAACTAAGTAAGCTTTTAATCCCACACACTTCTCCAAAAGGTATTCTTATTATAATATGTCAAACTTAATAGAATCGACTGCTTATTTCGTTTCCATTTCATTTCCGTTCTTTACCACCTTCCTTCCTTTCCCTATTTTGATTCGTAAACTTCTGAAACAAATTCAACAGAATTACTTACCATATCGAAATAAAAAAATTGTGATTAAAAAATTTCTTTTTTTGTTGGGAATAAGCCCAGGTTGGAAAATATTGGCATGAGAGATGTTGGTTTCTTCATCCAATGGTTAAAATTTTTGGATTGAATACTTCAGCACTTTAAATAAGGGGAATATTTATTTGTCTCCAAAATAATATTATCATTAATTTTCAATCCATTATTATTTAATTTGAATTATTTTAAATATGGTGAATGGCAGAAATATGACTACTTGTAGTCTACTTGATTAACAGAAATGGAAATTTTGATATTGTGTTAATCGACCATATTCATAATTTGATGGAACATCTATGACTGATCATGTATTTTACTCTTTCCCTAGTATTTCAAGTGGTTCACCATTTTTCAAGAATCAAATCCATTTTGACTCACCATTATTTAGCTTCTACATTGTTTGAAGCCCAAGGTTATTAGGTTGAACATAGAGACTCAATTTTCTTCTTATGATGCAAAATATTTAATATCTCAAAGTCACTCAATATTGAAATAAATTAGTAACTTAGGTTGTATTGATGCTCAATTATCCTCTAATGACATATGTTTTTATGTTAAAGTTGCAAACACATATGACCTAAACCAAAAGCCATCACACCCCTTCTTTGTATATGAGGAAACATATTTAAGAGAAAAAAAAAAATCAGTTATCACTCAAAATAGTTTCGAAACATCACATACCATCCACACCTTTCAAAAAACATGAATTACCACCTAAACGTTTACCATCGTTAATCAAATAGATCCACTCAGTTAAACGAATCTCACTAGTTGCTGATGTCATCTAAAATCGATTTTAAAATAGACAATAATACCCTTAAAGAAATATTGAAAGATGGTTTTACCTTCGTTCACTTAATTCACCATATACCCCCAAATGATAAGTTACGCAATTTGTAAACCCAATTTCTTGAAGACCGACTACAACTCTTTCGCCATTAAAGTTCTTTTAAAGCTTAAGATTGAACCCTAAAGTTAATGTTGAAAGATCTAAAACCATGACGATGGACTTTATCCCTTCAGATAATTGGGAGACCCAAAATGAGGTCATAACATCATCAAACCTACAAAAACCAGGGATTATTAGGTGTGGAGAAACAGACAGATTTACGGATGCACTCTTACTGATTCTGCCCTCCCCAGTGCAATATATATATATATATATATATATATATCAATATAAAAAAAAAAAAAAAAAAAAAAAAAAAAAAAAAAAAAAAAAAAAAAAAAAAAAATTTTTATTGGATTTTAATATCTATATGCTAGGAACATTGTAGAACAGGCAGCAGTTCGTGATGTTCAGGAAGCTTCGGTTTATGAATGTAAATTTCTGATCTAAAATTTTTTATTTGGGAGTTTCCATTATTTTGATAATTTTCGCATGGATTTATTACGATCTTTTATTGTTTTGATTTAAATCTATTTGGTGTTTTTTAGTTAAAATATTCCTGTTTCCTTACAACATAACGTTTTTGCATCCATGAAAAGCTTATACACTTCTGAAGCTTTATGCAAAGATGCAATACTTTGTTTCATGTGCGGGCCACTCTAATGTGGTTCGTGTGAGGTCATGTAAAGATCACCGAAAGCGTGATCCAACACAGCGTTTCAGGCGCAGGTACTTTGATTTTGAATTTCTGAGCTTCTTTGATTCCATGGATAGGATTTCTTAAAAATCCTCTTTGACATTCTTGAAAACTCTCTTCTTCTTTTTTTTCTCCGATCAAGGCAAATGGTTGTAAACACAAGCTCTGTAAGCAATAAAGAAGTTCTGCTTGAACTGAAGATATTCCTTCAGATAATAATCCATTCAATAGATACACGGAGTGGAGCAATAATTCTTCCCCTTGCGATTGGCCTAGAATCAGTTGCAGTGTCAATGAACGGGTCACTGGAATCAATCTCTCTAAGTACAATATCTCAAGCAAGAAGTTTGGGAATTTTTCTCATATGACTAAGCTTTCGTTATTGGATCTCTCGTAGAACACGATTGAGGGGTGCATCTGATACGAACCTGGTTGAGAACCACATCAGCCAGGAGGAGGGACACGTAAGTCAAGAGGAGAACCACATAGCAGATCATGCAAGGCACATGGGGGAGCCTCTCAGAAGAGGAACACGCGTGAGGAAACGGCCTGAGATATTATTTGATTTCATATGAGGTGTTAGTAGTTTGTTAAGAGTTGTTATGAGTCTGTTGGGAAAGTTGTTAGGTTGTTATGATTGGTGAGAGAAAGGGATTATGGCTATTATATAAAGGGTAAACTTCATTGACGATAGGATATACAATTAATACAACTCTTATTCTAGCCTTTGTCTTCTCTGCTGAATTTCTTCTGTGCTTCACCTATTATCTCATCGTCCTGTCTTCTGAGTTGCTACCCTCATCAATAGCGCTATCTAACAATCTGGTGCTTTCATTGATTTGCCATGGTTGACGGTATGCGTTTTCGACTCCTAGACGAAGCAGTTAAGCATTTAGGCGAAACCTCAACTACCCATGCTGATCGCCTAGACACCATTCAGCGTGCCATCGCCGACCTCTCCTTACAGCTTGTCGCACTGGATAGCAAACTGGAGCAGACCACCCGACCACCTCCTACCCCAAATCCCATCACCACCCCAGATTCTGTCACTGTTCCTACCATCAGCCCCCCTGCTTTAATACCGGCTATTCCCCTGCAGACTCGAACTATTCGTCTTGAGTTTCCTCGATTTAATGGCGACGATCCTGCCGGCTGGATCTTCAAAGTGGATCGTTTCTTTGATTACCATAGTACTCTAGATGAGCAACGCTTCTTAGTTTCCTCTTTTCACATGGACGGCCCTGCTCTTCAGTGGTTTCAGTGGATGCACAGGAACCAGCAGTTCCCTTCATGGTCAGTCTTCACTCGCTCCCTTGAAACTTGGTTTGGCCCTTCCGATTTCGATGACCCTCAGGGAGCCTTGGCAAAATTAACTCAAACATCCACAGTCTCTGCCTACCAGTCCCAATTTGAATTACTGGCCAATCGAATTATGGGCGTCTCCCCTGGATTCCTGATCAGTTGCTTTATTTCAGGACTTCAGCTGGCTATCAAGTGTGAGGTTTTGGCATTTCGTCCCACTACCATGGCTCAAACTGTCGGGCTCGCACGTCTACAGGAGACGAAACTGACTGAAGTTCGCCGATCCTGGTCTCGACCAACAATCACTCGCCCTCCTCTGTTGCCCACAGCACCTATTTCTACGGTACCGGCTTTACTTCCCACACTACCCGGTCCCCGTATTCCCATTAAGCGTCTGACCCCCGCTGCGATGCAAACCAGACGTGACAAAGGGCTCTGTTACAATTGTGACGAACGATTCGCACCAGGCCACCGATGCAAATCCCGTCAGCTATTTTTGCTCGAGTACGCCTCTGATGATGATACCCCCTTTGAGACCGATGACATTGCCGAGATTCCACCGTCTCCGGCAATCGAAGAAATACATCCAACAACCTTGGAACTATCCTGCAATGCTATGGCGGGACAAACAACCCCAAATACGTTGTGGTTTACTGGTTTTGTTCATGGGACTTCTGTTCAGATTTTGATTGACAGTGAGAGTACCCACAACTTCGTTCAAAGCCGTGTGGCTAAATTCCTGGCACTACCAATTGAAGCCGCTGCTAATATGAGCGTAGTAATTGGGAATGGCTCTACTCTTCGCAGTGAAGGTATTGTTCGTCAAATGCCCATCAAACTATCTTCTCACATTCTTTCTATTGATGCCATGGTTTTACCTCTTTTTGGTGCGGATGTGATATTGGGAGTGCAGTGGTTGTCTACGCTGGGGCCCGTGATATTTGATTATTAGGCCATGAATCTTCAATTTGAACAAACCGGCCACCGAATCTGTTTACAGGGGGACAATGCATCGGTAGCCACTCAATTATGTTACCATAGTGTGCGACGACTTGTCGACACTAACTCGGTGGCCGCCCTCTATCGCCTGGAAATACAGCCTGCACTTGCAACAAAACCATCTACTGATCAAATTGAGTTGCAACAGTTATTAAACCAATACTCTGCCGTCTTCAACGAACCCACTGGCTTACCACCACAGCGGAACCAAGATCATACAATTCATCTGCAAACAGGTGCCCAGCCAGTGAATGTCAAACCTTACCGTTACCCACATGATCAGAAAACAGAGATTGAACGGTTGGTTGGACAGATGCTTGAGACAGGGATTATTCGTTCCAGCATTAGCCCATTTTCTTCCCCTGTTCTTCTGGTCAAGAAGAAAGATGGCACTTGGAGATTCTGCGTAGATTATCGCGCTCTCAATGCAATTACTGTTCGCGATCGTTTCCCTATCCCGACGGTGGAGGAGCTCATAGATGAACTACATGGTGCTCGTTTTTTTTCAAAGCTGGACCTCCGTTCCGGTTATCATCAAATTAGGGTCCGAGCTGCCGATATTCCCAAAACGGCATTTCGAACTCATGATGGCCACTATGAGTTCATGGTGATGCCATTTGGGCTCACAAATGCTCCCTCAACGTTTCAGGCAGCTATGAATGAGGTTTTCAAACAGTATTTACGTTGATTCCTTCTGGTTTTTTTTTATGACTTACTGGTATACAGTAAATCCTGGGAGGCCCATCTCGATCATCTACAACAGGTCCTTCAAAAGTTGTTGGATCACCAATTTTTCGCAAAACTTTCTAAATGTTTATTTGGAAAAACCTCCATTGATTATTTGGGTGATCTAGTCTCGACAAATGGTGTAGCTATCAATCCCACTAAAGTGGCAGCTGTGCAACAGTGGCCAATTTCGAAATCAGTTCGGGAGCTCCGGGGATTTCTCGGTCTAACCGGTTATTATCGCCGGTTTATCGCCAAGTATGCCCACCTAGCAGCACCACTTACTGATTTACTTAAAAAGGGGGAATTTCGTTGGTCAGATAAAGCACAGGAGGCCTTTGGTACACTCAAGACTGCTCTCACCACCGCACCTATTTTACGGCTTCCTGACTTTACTCGACAGTTTACTGTTGAATCCGATGCATCTGGTTTGGGAATTGGGGCTGTACTCACCCAGGATAACTGGCCAATAGCTTTTTACAGCCAGAAGTTATCCCCGCGGATGCAAGCAGCGTCCACATATGTGCGGGAGATGTACGCTATCACTGAATCAGTTCAGCATTGGCGCCAATACCTATTGGGACAGAAGTTCATCATCCGAACCGATCACCGAAACCTCAAGGAGCTGAATGATCAAACGGTCCAGACAACTGAGCAACAACGATGGCTAACTAAATTGCTGGGCTATTCGTTTGATATTGTGTATCGGCCAGGTCGTGAGAACATCGTAGCTGATTCTCTGTCACGAATTTTGAATCTGGTGGCTACACAATTATCCTTTACTGCTCCAACTTTTGAATTCTTGCACCAACTACGACATGAAGTGGAGAATATTCTTGAGCTCAGTTCTTTGCGCGATGCCATACTGCTTGATCCTTTTTCTAAACCTTTTTACGTATATCGTGATGGTTTATTTTATTACAAGGACAGATTAGTGCTTGCATCTTCCTCCCCACTTTGTGATGTGCTACTGCAAGAGTTTCATGCATCTCTGGTAGGTGGTCATGCTGGTTACCATCGTACATATGCACGTTTAGCTTCAAATGCCTTCTGGACAAAAATGAGGATAAATGTCAAGCAATTTGTAGCTCGCTGTGGAATCTGTCAACAAACAAAGGCCTCCAATATATCACCAGCTGGTCTTCTCCAGCCATTGCCTATTCCGTCGCAAATCTGGGAGGAAATCGCGATGGATTTCATCACCGGGCTCCCCACATCACGAGGAAAATCTGCCATTTTGGTTGTGGTTGATCGGCTCTCCAAGTATGTGCATTGGCTGCGGGTTACACTAGTCTGACAGTAGCCAAGGTTTTTGTCTCTGATATTGTTCGATTACACGGCATTCCACGGTCCATTGTTAGTGATCGAGATCCTCTTTTCTTAAGTCGATTTTGGCGAGAAATCTTCAAACTACAAAGGACGACCTTAGCCATGAGTAGCTTGTACCATCCTCAAACTGATGGACAGTCTGAGGTGTTAAATCGTTGTCTTGAAATGTATCTTCGAAGTTTTGTTTTAGATTCTCCTCAACAGTGGGCCGACTATCTGTCGTGGGCAGAATACTGGTACAATACGGCTTTCCATAGCTCTGCAGGCATGACTCCATTTCAGGCAGTATATGGTCGAGTTCCCCCGGTCCTCCATCGCTACATTTTTGGTTCATCTCCAATTGATGCTGTTGACGTGGAGTTGCAGACGAGGGATGAAATTCTAAGTCAGCTTCGGATTAACCTCACCAGAGCCCAAAATAGAATGAAAATTCAGGCAGACCGCCATCGAGTTGACAAACAATTTGCAGTGGACGATTGGGTATATGTCAAGCTTCAACCCTATCGTCAGCACTCCCTGCTCCGTCAACGGTACCCAAAGCTGGGACGTCGATTCTTTGGCCCCTTTCGAGTTCTAGCTCAGATAGGTCGTGTGGCATATAAATTAGAATTGCCCTCTGCAGCACGGATTCATCCAGTCTTTCACATTTCACAGCTTAAGCAGTGTGTGGGCTCTCCAACCCCGCTACCGAATCAACTGCCGTTACAGGCTCTCGATGATAGAGGCCTTACCACTCCTTTAGCCATCCTCAACTATCGTCATCGAAGGCAGCAAGGACGTTGGTCTCCCCAGGCATTGGTACAATGGGACGGATTACCCCTGGAAGAATCCTCGTGGGTCGATGTGTCTATTCTCCGCAAATCTTATCCGCAGCTGAACCTTGAGGACAAGGTTCTTATTGAAGATGGGAGTGATGATACGAACCTGGGTGAGAACCACATCAGCCAGGAGGAGGGACACGTAAGTCAAGAGGAGAACCACGTAGCAGATCATGCAAGGCACATGGGGGAGCCTCTCAGAAGAGGAACACGCGTGAGGAAACGACCTGAGATATTATCTGATTTCATATGAGGTGTTAGTAGTTTGTTAGGAGTTGTTATCAGTCTGTTGGGAAAGTTGTTAGGTTGTTATGATTGGTGAGAGAAAGGGATTATGGCTATTATATAAAGGGTAAACTTCATTGACGATAGGATATACAATTAATTCAACTCTTATTCTAGCCTTTGTCTTCTCTGCTGAATTTCTTCTGTGCTTTACCTATTATCTCATCGTCCTGTCTTCTGAGTTGCTACCCTCATCAGTAGCGCTATCTAACACCATCCCTGATTTGAATCGATGCAAGAGCCTTAAATATCTTCTCGACGACGTTCCCCATTCCAACTGAAACCCAGATTGCAAGGCACCAGGAGACGTTCATCGATGCTTCAGGTTCTCTGGTTGTGTATGCACCGGTGGATTTTTAATCTCCTTGTTATCTGTTCTAATTGAATCTAGGTCACAGTTAGGACACGGATGAACATCAGTGAGTAAATCCGCTCGACGATTCCATCCCTTCGTTCCTTCAATTCGTTTCCGTTGTCCAAAAAGGCAACAAAGATTGCCAGATCTATGAAAGTCCAAACATCCACCCCTGAATTCCTCTAAATCAACCTAAAGTCATCGTCGTCCATTATAACGAACGATCCGATCTGCAAATTTCACCTGATTTTTCCCGTCCAAAACTAATTTCTTTATGCGAACTTTGAAACCTTACGTACCCATCAGCAGTGAAAATTGCCGCAACACAAAACCAGAAAATCGTATGTTTTCATAAATTTGTATGTTTCCTTCGTTTTCCATCGGACAATTGGGCCATCGCTGGAGAGAAAATAAAAAATTTCTCTTGTCTTCTTCTCTGCTTTCTTTGGCCAAACCCCATGGTTTAGATCCTCTGAATGCGATGGCTACACAAGAGGGGAGAATGATGAGGGAGAGAGAGGGGAAAGGAAAGAGAAGGGTTATATTAGTAATTTTACTAGCTTTTTAAAATTTTCAATTAAATACAAAAAGGGTAAAAATGTCTAACCCTGATTTCCGTCTCCTCCGTCAGTTACTTGGATGTCGTTGATGTTTTTTGAAAGGTGTGGGTGGTAGGTGATGTTTCGAAACTATTTTGGGTGGTAGCTGATTTTTTTTCTATTTATGATTTTTAATCTTACCAAATTCCGATTAGTGTTTATTTCTTCCATTCCATCAATCTTTATATTTATTTGGTCTTTTTTACTACGTGTTTCGACCTCACTACTTCTTGTTGTATTTTACTTTGATATGAAATAACTGTGACACGAATCAAGCAGAGCTAGTTGAATTAGTTGTCGAAAGGGTTCTGTCTGAAGTGATCAATGGCACCCATTTGGCAGAATGTAAATACCCTATTAGAATAGATTCTTCTGTAAATGATCTACAATATTTATTAAATATTGGTTCCGTTGATGTTCAATTTGTGGGAATCTGTGGTTTTGGTGGTATCGGGAAGACAACTATCGTCAAGGCTGTTTACAATCGCATCCTTTCAACCTTCAAGGTATAGTTTTCTTTCAGACATTAGAGAACAAGCAACTCAATGCATGGGTCTAGCATCTTTGCAGAAACGACTTCTTAAAGATATCTTCCAAACAAATTTTGACATAGGTGATAATCATATAGGGAAAATTTTGATAGAACAAATAATTTTCAAAGAAAAAGTTCTTGTCTTTCTCAATGATGTGGACAGGGAAGAACAGGTAGATGCATTGGTTGGTAAGCACAATTAGTTTGGTCAAGGAAGTAGAGCTAGTTATAATAACAACTAGAGATGAACATATTTTGAATGTGGCTAAAGTTGATAAAACAGACAGACCACAAGTGCTAAATGGTGAGCAATCTCTTCAATTATTTAGTTGGCATGCCTTTCAAAAAGACGAATCTTCTGAAGATTATATGCAATTTTCAAACGATATGACACATTATTCGGGAGGATTGCCTTTAACTCTAGAGGTGTTGGGGTCTTACCTATCGGACAGAAGAGACAAAAAAGAGTGGGTAAGTATATTATAAAAATTGAAAGAAATTCCTAGTAACAAAGTCCAAAGAAGGTTGAAGATAAGTTATGATAATCTAAAAGACGATTATCAAAAAGCCATATTTCTTGATGCTGCATGCTTTTTCATTGGACGGGGAAAAAAATGTAATTTTCGTATGAAATGCTTGTGGCTATCATCCGAACTCAACAATACACAGTTTAATTAAAAGATCTCTTTTGAAATTTGATGAATTTTCCTGCTTGATGATGCATGATCAGATTCGAGACATGGGAAGGGAAATTGTCCGAGAAGAAAACCCTATGGAGCCAGGAAGGAGTAGTAGGTTATGGTGTAATGGAGATATCTTGGAAGTATTAAAAGGACGCAAGGTAAGACCTAGCTAGGTACAAGATTCTCTCTCTCTCTCTCTCTCTCTCTCTCTCTCATGTTTGTCTGACGATTTCCATTTATTTTTGTATTTCCTATTGTAGCTATGTGTCTCCACCAATTTCCATTTACTTAAGTTATTTTCTATTATAGGGAACTGGTAAGATAAACGACCTGAGTTTTCCCTTTGGCCTTCATCATGGTACTATGTTACCTAGTGAAACCTTTCAGATGGTGGTTAATCTAAAATTTTTTGACATTCGTTCAACAAACTTCATGAGAGACTTTTCACGCCTTCCTTCCACGTTAAGATATTTCAGGTGGTGCTTCTGCCCTTGGAGAATCGTACCGACCAATTTTTATCATAACAAACTCGTTTATCTCAAGCTGTCGTATAACAACATTAAACAAGCTTGGAACATCAAGCCTCAGGATGAAAATATGGTATGGTATTTGACTTCTCTTTTCTCATTTGATTATTTTGGTTTTATGTATAGTACTATAATGTTTTCTCTTTCTTTGGCAGCGGTTTGGAAAGTTGAAAATTCTGTCTTGAATATTGTCAATATCTATCTAAGTCTCCTAACTTTTCATGGTTTCTTGAGCGCTTAGATTTTAGCAACTGCATGTCCATGAAAATGTTAGACGAGTCCATCGATCGATTGAGTCAGCTCAAACATCTTAATCTCAAGGCCTGCATTTCACTCGAGAAGTTGCCCGATGGTCTTGGACGATTAGAGAAGTTTGAGGTATTAAATGATATGAGATGTCGTAAATTGAAGGAGCTACCAAGATCAATGGGGAGAATGAGGTGTTCGCATAGTATTAACCTACGTGCAACTAATATTCTTAAATTTCCTGACATTTTTCAATGCTCCCGAATTTAGTGAAGTTCGATATATCTAAATGGGAATTTCTTAATGACTTTAGGGGGCTTCAAGAAATGTCATTATACTATCATCGATGCTTGTAGTGGAGAGAGCTTCCAAAGCTTTCCTCAAGTTTAGTTGATCTTGGGTGTGAGGGTATCTTTTCATTGAGACAACTACAAGATTTGTCAATGCTGAAAAAATTGAAAACAATAAAACTTCAGGGTTGCAAATATTGGAGGAGTTCAAGGCCTCGAGGGAACAGAATCCTTGGAAGAATTGAATGTGCGGGAATGTTATAAATTGACACATACTCCAAGATACATGGTTGGGTAGACTTTCTATAAGATATTTTATGGACTAAATTAATTATAAGATTAGTTGGTTCAGTGAGAGTCTAGTTACAGGTAGACCGGTTTAAGTATGATTAGAGATGAACCAACCTGGTCTACTGTAGGACTGGTCCAGGGTTGGGGGTGGTATTATAAATACTAATGGTTAGAGTCCCCACAGCCACGGTGTTATTTTCTTCTTCTGTTCCCATACGCAGAGAGAAGGTTAAGGGATCCCAACATGCTGTAGCTAGAAGACTCTGATCCAAGCATTCCAAGCATTCAAAGCAAAGAAAACGCTCGAAAATCAATCTACAGCAAGAGGTATGTGTCTTATTATCTCTTTTCAATACTCATTGTATTCTAGTAATCTGTGTGGTATATTCGTTAAAGTTCATGAAAAATCCCATAGAAAAAACCCAAAGGGAATCTAAAAAATCTTACACTTTCCCCCTCTTATTTTACCCTACTTTATTGGAACTAGAAACTACTAATTAGTTTATTACTTTGCCGATTGAGGGCCCTTTCCTTTCCTTTGGTTTGCAGGGAAAACTTTTGCCCAATATTTCACCGGAAGATGTTTATTCCTTGACTATTGCGAATGGGATCTATAATACGAGGTTATTTATGTGCCTAGTTTTCGATTTCCCTTACTATTACCCTAAAGTTTTGAGACGCGCACATATAGATATTTCAGTTTCTATTCACCAAAAAGAAAAAAAGACTCAGGTGTTCTCATACAATAAGAATTGAAGATTTAAATTGATCCTTGTCAAGATACAATCGTCATCCACCATTTTAAAGGCTTTGACTGGTTTGGAATTTCATTGCATGGAAAAGATGATATTTAGATTTTAGAACTGAGCAGCTTTCATTGTAGACTAAAATTCTGGAAGCTACCAATATACAAGTGCCTTGATGGTAGCAGATTTCTTCAATTGGTCATGTGTATCAAACGAGGCATCTCCCTTTAACAGCTTTGATGGAATTATAGATCCCCTCCTTGATTATTGTAAAGGAATCTTGAATCCCTTTAGTGAGGAGCTAATGTTGAGGGCTGGTAAGAGACGTCGTCATGGCGATGCTGAAGCAAAGGTTCATTCCAAGTTGAAAACGCATAATTGAGAGAGTTATTGAAAGACGTACTCTTGATAAGGATGAGTTAAGTCCTACTCGAGTTGAAGAGGCGTTGATGAGGGTTGCTGTGGCACCAATTCTGCAAGAATGATGAGGTCTTGTCCATCTCCATTTCCTGTTGATAAGACATGAGATGGGCTACATAAGAAAAGTTGTACAAAAATAATAAAAACTTGGTGCTTGATACATGAGTTATTTTATTATTTATATTTTCAATGAATTATTTTTTTCCATGGGTTAGAGACCTGGAGATCTGGTGCTTGCAAAATTTTAGTTCATCCAATCAGCCATGCATGTTGGCCGAAGTGGATACCCAGCCACGACTTAGGTTGTCATTGGCTCTATTTGTATTTTTTTGTTTTTACTTATTTATCAAAAAGTACTTCTAAAAATTATTTTTATTAAAAATAAAATATTATTTGATATAGACTATACATAATAGATTGTAAAATGAGAAATAAATTTGATTTCTTTTAACAATAAAAATACATTTTTTATTTCTTCAAGTTGCAAAATTTTCAAGTCATGAAATCTTGTGAACCCCTTATCCGATCGAAATGAAATTTGGACACCCATATCTTTTTTCTTAGACTTGACATCCAACGGATTTGATTGGAGGTTGGACATTCGGAAAACTACAATGAGATTGTCGAAATCAAGAACAAAAGTTGAATTTCTTCAAGTTGCAAAATTTTCTAAGCTACGATATTTTGTGATCCCCTTATCCGATTGACCTGAAATTTGGATGCCTTTACATTATTTAAAATACATGCTCATCAAACATTTGCGTAAAAACAAGAAAAAAAATACTTCTTTTGATAATATATATATATATATATATATATATATATATATATATATATTGAGGGGGTTTTTTTTTTTTTACATAAATAGTTCTAAAAAAATGATACCAAACACTTATAAAAACAAAATTTTGTTAGAAAAAACAAAGATAAAAATGGATTTAAAGACAGCCTTAATTACGTGGAATATAACAAGCAAGACGAGAAAACCTTCTCTCACATGATTTATGGGAAAATGAAGTATATGTTATTGGTGTGTACTTCCTCTCACATTCCTTTTTTCTATAGATATGTATATCCCCAAATACACAGGCAATTCGTTCATCCTTTTTCCATCGTTTATATACTAATTTGCTAAAACTTATGTGGAGAGGTACTTAAGTTCATATAGTTTAATAGATCATTGTATTGTTTAAGTTAAAAAAAAAAAAAAAAAAAAAAAAACCCAACTTTCACCTTAGTCAAATAGAGCAATAATCTCACTAATTAAGACCATCCACCAAATAAATACCTTAAAATTTTGCATCTACATTTTTTTATGCCCAAGTCATTGTTAAGTCGTTAGCTTCTATTACCTCATTAAGAGAACACGTTGGGGTGGAGAACATGGTTTTAGACTTTAGTCTACGGTTTCGGAAAAGGAATTGATCACTTGAAAATTGATACAGCTAAAAATTGAAATAGTACAAAACCAATGATAAAATGATACATGATCGATATTGAATTAAATATATTAAAAATGAAGGTTCAAGTATTGTATCAATATCAATCATTGTTGATATTGATACAGATTGATCCATACTGATCTAATCCAATTTCAATACCTAAAATCATGGTAAAGATACAGTAATTCAATTTGGAACACTAACCCACTTGAAAAAATTTTCAATGAAACCATTTGTTTTTCATGCATTAAGCACATTCCGCCCTCCTTCCAAGCCCTATTTATTATTTTCCCCTCAAAATTAATGGAAGAATGATCAGATGGTTGACAATTGATATCTCGAGTTTTATAACATGCAAAAGCTGGACTTACATGGAAATAAGGAAACATAAACTGAAAGAAATACAGACATTAGGTTCTGTCTAAAAGAACAAGCAATAACACAAAATACGAAAAAAAAAAAAAAAAGGGAACCTCCATCCATGTGCTGGGCCTAACGGTAGAACACTTGGCAGGGGTAGATTATAAAGACAGCATGCAAGAGCTAAAAGAACTGGCCACGTGAACGTTGAAAGGCGCGGTATAGGTGAGACCGAATGACTCATCACGTGTTGAGCTGGTAAGTGTTCCATCCACTCCCTTATACTTTAATGAATTATTTTTCCACACAGTACAAAAATATTGGTCAATGACGACGTTTATAAACGCCGCCGCAGATATGTTAAACGCCGCCTAAACTACACCAGCGTTTCTTCTTTCCCCGCAAATATGCCGATAAATGTAGCGGAGCCATTGAGATTTGGTGCCTACAAAATTTCAATCCATCCAATCAACCATGTTGGCAGAAGCATATACCCAATCATGACACTTTCTCTCTGATGATAGGATAAGGATGTTGATATGTAATTCCCTCTCACATTCGTCTTTTCTCTCTCTTTCTTGATTAAAATCCAAATCCCCTTCCCAATGATATGATTACCAGTACTACTTGTCGCTGTATGTCCATTTCCCTCCCAAAAATTCAAGCCTGATATTGTACAGAGTTGGAGAGACGCTTTATAAGTGATAGGGAATTTGAAATGAGAAGTTCTTGATGAAACTAAGTATGGTCATAAACCCACAAACTTCTGCTGATGGTATTCTTATCATGATATCTTAAACTTAATAGAATCAATTATTTATTTCGTTTTCAATAAACACCCGTTATATGTGGTAATTTATTACGGTTTCCATAGTTTTTGTAACCAATGGATTCCAAAGTTTTCAAATTTAATCAAATAAAAATGGGTACAGAAAATCAACGTGTACTTCTTTCTCTATTTCTCTTTTTTTCTAATGTCTGATTCTCTTTAGCTCTCTCCTTCAAGTGATTGACTACTAAATGAAAGCTCTGTTGGACTTTGTGTTGTCATTGTTGAAAACTTGACAGATGTGGTAGAGTGAATCAGTATACAATCAGAGAATGAGAAAAGAGGACGTCAGTGCAAGAGAGAGAGTATCAGTGCAATGATAGAGAGTAGTAGTGTTTGTGCAGTGACAAAGATAAAGTAGCATTGGGTACGTGTTCTACAATTTTCTACAACCTTCAGAGAGTGTTTGAGAGGTATCTAGTTAGTTGGTTGGGTTTCTACACTGAATTAACAAGGCAGGAGCAGTTTCGACAATCAATAGCGTTGTATATGTGTTCAGTGATGTTCTACGTTGAACCAAGGCGATAGACTCTGTGTAGGAGTTTTTATGAGCATGCACACAAAGTTTCAGTGTTTCTGGTGATGTGATAGTGTTTCTAATGATGTGTCAGAGATTCTGGTGTTTCTGATGATGTGTTAGAGATTCTGGTGTTGTGGGCATCTTCTAAAGAACAAGAATAATGAGTAAGAAGAGAGAGAAAGAGGAGAGAGAAATTAATGGGTGAGACCCACCATGCTAAAGTGGCATGCCACCATGGCAGCCAGCCTGGGCAAGGGTCACGGCACCACAGTGGCAGCCAACCACATGGCCAGCCATGGCATAGCCATAGGCAAGCACAATAGCAGTCGTAGGCAAGCAAAGCTAAGCAGCATGGTGCAGCATGGCTTAGCTAGCACAGCATCACCATGGCATGCCACACAACGCCCATGCATGGCCCATGGCCTTGCTCCTCCAGCTGGTCATGCCGTCATGCACTCCAAGTGTTCGATGAAGTACTTAGAGAGAAGCACTTAGTTTTCGTCAAATGGTTTAGAGAGAAGCACCAGTCGGCCAAATAATCTATTATAGGGTTTGTTGATTGAAAGGCCGGTTACAAAGGCCATTACCTTCATTTCCAGGGGTATTTTGGGTAAATCACAAAGAAGAATAAGCCAAATCAATGGTTTAAACTAAATATCAACTCACTGGCTCATGTGTATGTCATTGGTTCCGTTTAGATTTCATCGCAGGCCTTCTGATTGGCCATGCGCAATATAAATCAATGGGCCGCATCACTTGAAGACAGCGCCGTGATTCCATGTGACGCGCTCATTGTGCAGTCACGAGAAGATCCTAACCCGATGGTTGACATCAGACTCGATCGCACTTCACTTGATATATTCAGATCGAATGGCCAGAGTCTCTTCCCACCTTTTTAAGGTTAATCGATGGCAGGCAGAGAAGATTCCGCATTAGCCAATCAGCGTTCAACAACACATAAGGCGGCGGAAATTCGGTGTGGCACGAGTGCAAGATCTCACTCAAGAAGATTCCATTTAGACTAATTTTACTGGCCGAACTTTAAACCGCCATACTTGGCCATCCAAGCTCCAAATCGAACGGTTCAACTTGCACTTTCCTTATTTTTTAGCCCTCTATTCATTGGGCATATTGGGAGTCATGAAAACAAAGAAAAAGAGTAAAAAGAGGCGAAACACTATAAGAAAGGTTGCTTTTAGGGTTTTTTAGTAGTGCAGAGTGTGGGGAGAGCTTTCTATCACCATCAAGCTCTCTGTTGCAGTAATGAAGTTTTAAATATTTATGAGAGACTGATAGAGCTGCTATTCAACATCAATGGTGATTTTGAAGTTGTGAGAAGGAAAATGGATCCCTACAAGCAAAATATGCCTTGTGAATCAAGTTCTGCCATCATTGAAGACTGTTGAAGGTTCCTGAGAACAGTATGAAACTTCGAAGATATTGTTGGCCATTTAAAAACAGTTCTGAGATTTCTCTAATTTCCTATCTGTTTATACTTTCAATATATTGTATGCTAACATAGGTGAAAGTTGTTGAATGCCTAGCTAGTGAGGGAAAAAATTATAAGGTATTGTTATAAGCCTAAAAATGTTATTGTTTGTTTCTCGTGGGTGCAAGTTAAGCATAGTGTGTGCAACGTGTGCTGAACAATGGTACATAGATACCTGAATCTTGGCATTGTTATGCCCTCTCAGTTTTATGCTGGGAAAACACAGGGTTCACATCATTGTCTTATAAAAGACTAAAAGTAGAGTATTGAGTATATACGGAACCCATTGGACATTATTTTGTGGACTAGCCATCACACACTATGTTGGTAGACCACGTATATCCTGTGTTATGGACTGTCTTTCTTTTCTGGTATATTGCAAAATGTGTGGAATGGTTTGCAAGATGGGTATGCAAATATTGTCACTAAGTGGTTGCAAGGTAGATTTACATACGCATGTATGTGTGTTGACAGTTTGATTCTCCATGAGCTCTGGATAACAGTAAAAAGTTAAAGAAAATTTTTATACACTGATTCACCCCCTCTCAGTGTCGACTCAAATTCATCAAGCTCTGATAACAATGAAGATGTTATGACTCGACCCTTCATATTAATATTGATGGGACTGTGTTGCAAAACAAGAGTCCGAGCCGCGCTATGGATGGTGGCCATTGGAAGGAGAAGATTTGAGAAAAAAAAATAGAAAAATTAGAAATTGTACAATCTACCATTAGTATGTCTATACATACATGAACAATGTTTTCGGTATTGATAATACTTCAACTCACTCTCAGAATTCTTATTAGAACAAACGTGAAGGGATAGTCTATGTGACCAATCAATTAAATATATATTTTAATTAATATTATATATTATATTATTAAATATCACCGTGTCAGACTTCCCATGGATTCACATCGTCTCCTTCCAGTCATTCTGGGAGGACATGGTAGCCTGCTTCGGATGGTTGCCACGTGGCTCTCGGGTGAATCTGAGACCAAATCCAAACTGACACCCTTTGTTAGTTTGACTTATCGACTGAGAGTCAACTCAAACGTGATTCTCAAATTTACCAAGAACTATATGGCGGCCATTCGAAGGAACTTGCCGCTGTCCTCCCAGAATGAGTGGGAGGAGAGGATGGGGATCCCTCTGCAATACCCTCATTGCCTCGTAAATCGATCCCCTCTTTGCAATTCTGATTTATAGTATATTAATGGTTGCGTAAATCGATCCCCTCTTTGCAATTCTGATTTATAGTATATTAATGGTTGTATGAGGTGGATTTCAACAATGGATTTTTCTTCGGTCCTTTGGATTCCTTTATGTGGTGGATTTAAATGGGTTGTCACTTTCCCTCGTGAGTGTGTTCTTTTAGGTGTCTGGTGATGACAAAAGGTGGCCCTTTCTTTTTGTTTTTTATGCTTTAGTGTGGCCGTTTCAGTGTCGCTTGTAATGCTGATTTCAATTTAGTCTTTTGAGTTTTGATTGTATTTTTTATTTGTTTATCATTAATATATTTATTTACTGATTTTTATATAAGAAAAAAAGAATTAATTGTAGATTCACGAGATTAGGGCAGGTGAGACTATCTAAAGTATCATTGGAATAAGGGCATTAGGGTTAGGGCTTCGTCAGTTGGTGGGTTTTCCTTTCCATAGAGGGATTCACGTGCTTTCATATATCTCTTCATCGTGGAAACAGTCTAATACTTTCCTCCTGGGCCCCAGGAATACATTTGTAGACCAAGAGAACTCATTAGCACATCACAAGCTCTGTCTAATACTTTCCTCCAGGAATAAAATTGTAGACCAAGAGAACTCCTCATTAGCACACCACAAGTTCTTTAACATCTCTGCAACTCCTACAATTATTTCCCCTGCAGTTTCATGGCTAGACTGAGAGAGGAATACTCCTCTCCCCTTTCATCTGGATCTTCCCGTTTCGAAGTGTTTCTCAACTTCAGAGGTAAAGACACTCGTAATAACTTCATCAGTATTCTTCACAAGGCTCTGAAAGACAGTGCAATCAATGCCTTCATGGATAGTAAAGAATTGTGGATTGGAGAAGCTATTGGTCCAGCCGTTCAAAGCGCAATCAAGGGGTCCAAAATCTGGATCCCTGTCTTCTCTAGTGGTTATGCCGATAGCAAATGGTGCTTGTGGGAACTTGCTCAGATAGTTGAATGCCACAGATCCAACAATCAATTGATCCTGCCCATATTCTGCCATATTGACCCATCACATGTTCGAAATCAAACAGGAAGTTTTGAAAGAGCATTTCGAGGACATGAAAAGAAGTTCAAGCCAGATATCGTAAAGAGTTGGAGGGATGCTTTGGAATTGGTAGGGAATTTGAAAGGACAAGTTCTAGACGAAACTAAGTAAGTCTTAATCCCACAAACTTTTACTGAAAGTAGTCTTATTATAATATCTTAATTGAAAATTGTATGTTTGTTTCATTTCTATTGCATTTTCATCCTTTAATACCTTCTTCCCTTCCGTTCTTGTTAATATATATTTTGATTCTTAAAACTTTTGAAATTAATTCAACAGAATCATCTACCATATTAAAATAAAACATTATCATTAAAAATTTCTCTTATAGAGAAAATGTTTTTGTTTGAAATAAACTAATGTTGGAAAATGTTGGCATCTGAAATATTTCAATATACTGTTGGTTTCTCCATTTAATAGTTTAAACTTTCGGATTGTATACTTCAACACTTCAAAATAAGTGTAATATTTATTTGTCTGGATAAGAATATTATCATTAATTTTCAATCCATTATTATTTAAATTAAATTATTCTAAATATGGTGAATGGCAGAAATATGCCTACCTTGGAAAATTTGATGCAACCTTGTAATAGGAGTCTTGTGTTGAACGACCATATTCATAATTTAATGGAACATCTATTGTTGACCAGAGATTGTACTCTTCACCTTGAAATGTATTTCAAGTGGTTCAACATTTTTAAAGAATCAAGCCCATTTTGACATATCATTATTGTCCTTTTACATTGCTTAAAGTCCCAAGGCTATTAGGTTTATCATAGAGATTTAATTTTCCTCTTAGAATATTTAATAGCTCAAAGTCATTCAATTTTGGAATAAATTAGTAACTTAGGTTGTCCTGATGCTCTATTATCCTCCGGTGACACTTTTTTTTAAAAGCTGCAAACACATATGACCTAAATCAAAAGCCCCCACACCCATAAATGAGGAAACAAAATTAAAATTTTTTAATCTTACCAAATTCTATTTAGTGTTTATTTCTTCCATTCCATGAAACTCTAAATTCATTGTATTTTTTTTCTTTTAACTAGGTTTTTCAATCTCATTACTTCTTGTTGTGATTTTACTTTGATATGAAATGATTGTTGTAGGAATCAAGCAGAGCTAATTGAATTAATTGTCGAAAGGGTTCTGTCTGAAGTGATCAATAGAACCCACTTGGCTGAATGTAAATACCCTATTAGAATAAATTCCTCTGTAAATGATATGCGATATTTATTAAATATTGGCTCCAATGATGTTCGATTTGTGGGAATCTGTGGTTTCGGTGGCATCGGGAAGACAACTATCGCCAAGGCTGTTTACAATCGCATCCTTTCAACCTTCAAGATGCATAGTTTTCTTTCAGACATTAGAGAACAAGCATCACAATGCAAGGGTCTAGCATCTTTGCAGAAGCAACTTCTTAAAGATATCTTCCAAAGAGATTTTGACATAAGTGACTATCATATGGGGAAAATTTTGATAGAACAAAGAATTTGCGAAGAAAAAGTTCTTGTTGTTCTCGATGATGTGGACAATGAAGAACAGGTAGATGCATTGGTTGGTAAGCACAATTGGTTTGGTCAAGGAAGTAGAGTCATAATAACAACTAGAGACGAACATATTCTGAATGTGGCTAAAGTTGATGAAATATACAAACCTCAACTACTAAATGGTGAGCAATCTCTTCAATTATTTAGTTGGCATGCCTTTCAAAAGGACCAACCTCTTGAATATTATATGCAACTTTCACGTGAAGTGGCACATTATTCGGGAGGATTGCCTTTAACTCTAGAAGTGTTGGGGTCTTACTTATCGGATGTAAGAGACAAAGAAGAGTGGGAAAGTGCATTACAAAAATTAAAAGAAATTCCTAATGACAAAGTCCAGAGAAGTTTGAAGATAAGCTATTATAATCTGAAAGATGATTATCAGAGAGCCATATTTCTTGATGTTGCATGCTTTTTCATTGGATGGGAAAAAGAAACCGTAATTTCCATATGGGAATCTTGTGGCTATCATCCAAAAGCAGCAATACACAGTTTAATCAAAAGATCCCTTTTGAAATTTGATGAAGATTCCTGCTTGAAGATGCATGATCAGATTCGAGACATGGGAAGGGAAATTGTTCGGAAAAAAAACCCTACAGAGCTAGGTATGCGTAGTAGGTTATGGTCTTGCGATGATATCTTGGAAGTACTAGAAGAACACAAGGTAAGACCTAGGCACATGCCTCTCTCTCTCTCTCTCTCTCTCTCTCTCTCAACGATTGCCATTTATTTTGGTTATTTCCTATTTTAGATATGTGTGTTCACCAATTTCCATTTACTTTGCATATTTTTTATTATAGGGAACTGGTTTGATAAAAGGCATCAGTCTTCCCAATGCCTTTCGATGTGTTAATTTAGCCAGTGAACCCTTTCAAATGATGCTCAATCTAAAATTTCTTAACATTTGTTCTGCAAACTTCATGGGAGACTTTTCACACCTTCCTCCCACATTAAGATGTTTCACGTGGAGGTTTTGCCCTTGGAAAATCATACCGCTCAATTTTTTTCATAAGAGACTAGTTTATCTCGACCTATCGTGGAGTAAGATTGAACAAGCTTGGAATGTCAAGCCTCAAGATGAAAATAAGGTATAGTATTTGATTTTTCTTTTTTCATTTAATTATTAAGTTTTTTGTATAGTACTGTAATGTGTTCTCTTTGTTTGGCAGCGGTTTGGAAAGTTGAAAGTTCTCAATCTAAGTCATTGTCGATGTCTATCTAAGTCCCCAGACTTTTCATGGTTCCCTTACTTAGAGCGATTAGATCTTGGACACTGCAATTCCTTGAAAATTTTAGATGAGTCCATCAGTCAGTTGAGTCAGCTCAAACATCTTTTTCTTGAATCCTGCACTCTACTCGAGAAGTTGCCCAATGGTCTTGGACTATTAGAGAAGCTTGAGGTATTAAATGTTATGAGATGCTATAAACTAAAGGAGTTGCCAAGATCAATGGGGAGAATGAGGTGTTTGCATAGCATTAAACTGGGTAGAACCCGTATTTCTAAATTTCCTGATGATTTTTCAATGCTTCCGAATCTATTGAAATTGGATATGAAATCTGGGGATTTTCAACCATTTTCAAAAGATTTTTCAGAGCTCAGGGATTTAGCACAGTGGGATGATACAATATTTGAGAGGCTTCAATCACACGCAGCAACTATATCATTACGCTATCATCAATGTTTAGAGTGGAAAGAGCTCCCAAAGATTCCCTCAAGTTTAGTTGATCTTTGGTGTGAGGGTATCTATTCATTGATACGATTACAAGATTTGTCAATGCTGAAAAAATTAAAAACAATAAAACTTCAGGGTTGCATAAAGTTGGAGGAGATTCAAGGCCTCGAAGGAACAAAATCCTTGGAAGAATTGAATGTGCGAGGATGCTATAAGTTGACACATACTCCAAGGAAGATACTTGGCCAGGTTAATACTTTCATCCTCTTATTTTACCAAATTCTAACTAGACCTAGAAAATGCCAATTAATTTATTACTTTACCAATTGAGGCCCTTTCCTTTCCTTTGTTTTGCAGGGTAAACTTTTGCCCAACAACTCACCAGAAGATGTTTACTCCTTGACTATTGCTGATGGGATCTATAATACGAGGTTAATTTTGTGCCTTGTATTTGATTTCCCTAACTCCTTCATGGCAAATTGGCGACCCATTGATATAGATATTTCGGTTTCTATTCGCCAAAGAGAAAAAAGAACCAAGTGTACGCATACAATGAGAATTGAAGACGTTAAAATTAATCCTTTTCAAGAAACAATCTTCATTCACCATTTCAAAGGTTTTGATTGGTTTGGGATTCCATTGCAAGGAAAAGATGCTATTGAGATTTTAACAATTGAAGGTTATACTTGTAGAGTAAAATTTTGGAAGCTTTTGTACGATAACAAGGAGCCTGACGAGGAAAAGCTTAATCAACATGCAAGTGCCTTGATGGTAGCAAATTTCTTTGATTGGTCATGTGAATTTAAAGAGGAATCTTGGAACCTTTTCATGAAAAAGTCAATGTTGAGGGCTGATAAGAGAGGTCGTCATGCGGATGATGAAGCAGATCAGGTCCATCCCAAGTTGAAGAGGCAGAATTGATGGGTTATTCAAAGACTTAATTTTTTATAAGGATGAATCAAGTCCTACTCGAGTTGAAGAGGGGTTGTTGAGGGATACCGCAATACCAATTCTTGACAAGGATGATGAAGTGTCTTCTCCATCTCCATCTTCGGCTGATGCGACGGGGTTGTTTGACAAAGACGATGAGGCACTCTTAAGGGCTATTGGGAGAATTGTTCTTGAAAATGATGAGAAAGATGTAGCATTGATGAATATGGAGACTTCGACTTGATTAGGATATCAATGACACAGCTGTTGATAACAGAGCATAGCAGGTATCAACATCAACTCAAGTAGCCTGGCATGGTTAAGAAATCCCAATCAGGTGAGTTGGGTCTCACAAGAATTTATCCATGTGATCCCATATGAATGACACTATTTCATTTATGTAATCAAATGACCATCATAGGAATAAGAGACAAATAATTGGTGGAGCATTGACATTTAATTTTAAGACGTTAAAGGCTCTCTCTCTCTCTCTCTCTCTCTCTCTCTCTCCCCCTCCTTAAGTAATACCTAATTATCAATGGGGAAGAACGAGATTTCTTTCATTGCTGGAGTCACCAGCACTTATTTTCATCCGCAAGTAGGGTATAAATTAACTTGTCAATACTTGTAACTTCTCGACCAACCTTGGGTTCTTTCAAAAATGCAAAGTGTTTAACTTGTGTCCATGAATAAAGAATGAGTTTCTGATCTTTGTTTTGAATATATGTTGGTGTGCAATTCGGCTCAATAACTAGAGTTGTGTTTTGGTATGCGTTCTTAGAATATACTCTAGCTTAATAACGATAATAAAAGTGCCTTTGGATCCTCTCCAACAGTTGGGATGCCCAGTTGCACTGAGTGATCCTAGACCGTCGGATCACTCACTCAACAGCCCAGCCGCTGGAGAGGATCCTAACTCAATAAAAAAACGACGTTTAGTATATATATTTTTTCTTTAAATTGAATGTGTTAGAAAATTCAGATCATTCTAGAATGTGCTTTTTCGTCCATTCTGCATTTGTAGCCCATAATAGAAATACATTGCTATTTATAATCTCATCCTATTTTACAATGCATTCCAAGAATTCATACCAAATCCGGCCTTAAGTCTATAAGGGTGCAGCTATAAAACCAAATGTATTAGTTTGGAATCCTCCACCTTTGTTTTTTTTTTTTAACTCCCGGATTAACAAGAATGCAGAAGACGACTCAATGCCCACATTCATTTGTTGTTTGTAAAATAAATGAAGTATTCTGCAAAAAGTAACTTTAGTTTACTGCCGTCTGACACAATTGTAAGAATCTTCTCAGTAAATTATTTTACAAATGTAAACAAGATTAATGGTTCTTATTCAACTATAGCCATAAACCAAATGACATTCAATTAAAGTGTAATGCTCGACTTTATTCATTAAAAACCAAGATCAAACATACGAATGCAGCAACAACAAACAAAGGGTGTCTTATTACATCTTGGGACCTTAAAAGAAAGGTTCCTCTTGAGGGAGGTGTCAGTGGCTTCTTGGGTGCCTTTAACTCATGCACGCGCCCGCTGAGCCAGAATCGCACCGCACCAGGCCAAGTTTTCGCGTGGGCGTGAACGTGGATGTTGATGTGTCTATATGTATTTACACTTTTAATAGGGTGTGACCTCTACCTTTGAGGATGTAGGGCTATACACTCATACATATATGGATATGTACGTATGGTATTTCTACATCAAAAAGGTACCTATACATAAGGAGGGATCCCTAAGCCTTAAGGGTGGTGATCTGAGCCCTTAATCTAACCATCCCTTGGATAAGATGAATCCTGCCGTCCATATGAAATGTGCATCCCTTGGTTATGCCCTTATGGATAGGCACATGTCCTCTATAATTAGAGGAGACTGCTAAAGTTTGAAACACACTAAGGTTATGTTTGGTATCATTTTTGTTTTTGATTTTTGATATTTTTTCAAAAAGCATTTTTGGAAACCATTTTTGATAAAAAATAAAAAATTGTTTGGTAACTACGATAAAAAAATAGATTGCAGAATGAGAAATAGATTTGGTATGATGGTAGCTAAAAAGAATTTTTATAAATTTAATATATCCACCCTCTCTCACTCTCATTCTCCATTCACCCAATTCGTTCATGTGTTTGTTAGTTGGTTCTTCGTTTATAGGCTAAGGGTTGGCATAGTTGGAACTTGGAACTACAATTATTCTTGATTTCTCATGCTGGTTAATTTTTCTTGGAATTTTTGTCTATATGATTTCTGGAGAATGGTCTCACATGGACCGGCTTCTCTTCCCAAGTGACTGTTGGGCTTTGGCCATTTTTGAAACTCTCCATAGCTTCAGGGATCATGTTATGGTATGATTGTTTTCTCTGTTTCTCTGTCTCTAAAGAAACCACAGAGGATTTGGGTCTGGAAATTTTTAATGAATGAGTTCCGAAATTGCAGCTTGGAGAACGTTTGCTGAAATTTTTAATCAACAGATTTGTGGCCAGAATCTTTTGCTTCCGCTTCTTCCGTGTTATTCTTCTTTTCAAGATCATTGTTATGCATCGCTTCTTCTTCTTCTTCTACCTCATCTTCTTCTGTCTTCAATAGAATTTCCTGTCCTGAGGTTGGTGTAGCGAGACCCTCCTATTGCTCCAACATTGAAACGTCCGCATTGATCGTCGTACATGAAGAAGCCACAGATGGTGGTTGTGTTTTGGCCTCTTCTTCCATGGCCGCCCTCTGCTCCAGAACTTTCAAGGAAGTTGCCTTTCTATAGATTTTGCACAGTATTCTGTCCTACTAAGAAAAAACAATTCAACAAAATTACTTTGAATTCCCAGGAAGGTTTTGGTCCAAATTGCTTTTGAAAGTGGGGGAATGGGATCTCTTTTCTGCAATGGAAAAAAGCGGAGCAGATTTGACAGGATTAATTAGTAGTATACCTTGAGTAGGAAAGGGAAGAGGAAGAGGAAGACGAGGAGGGATCAGGCATGCGATACTCGTTCATGACCCAATCTGTCTTGAAACCACGAGGAGCTCTACCCTTGTAGAAGACGAGGGTCTTGCAGAGGCCAATGAGCAGTATTCGTGAGACATGCTTGGAAGATGAACACAAAAGGGGGGAGAAATCTTGATTATCAAGTCATTTACGTTTTTACCCCCAATTTTTCAACCTATAATCCACGTGCAATTTAAAGCTGCGCAAAAACAGCCAAAACTGATTTTTGACCAAAAATCAAAAAGAGGCCTCAACCTCTTTTTGAATTTGGGTCTCTTTTTGTTTTTTCTTTTCATAAATAACATTCAAAAATCATACCAAACACCTGCAAAAACGAAAACTTGTCTGAAAAATAAAAACAAAAATGGTACCAAACATAGCCTAAGAATTCAGGTTGAATTTTCTCTCTCTCTCTCTCTCTGATCGATATCTATCATTTGTTTGTTTAAATGACTGTTGACCTTAGCCATCAGTTTTTTGACAAAGTCCAGCTTTGAGTGCACATAGCTGAGAGGGCTACGAGGGACTATTTTAATTTTAGAGGTTGATTCACAGGACCCTTGCCCCATAGGGGGTAAATACAATCGTAAGATAGTGATCTATGGCATAACTCAGTCCTATCCTTAATTTGGTTCTTCAATCTATAAGTGGTTATATTTTATTTACATTACTTTGATATGCATGGTATCCATATATTAGCATATATGATATTTATATTTGGACAGAATGTTACTCTTAAACTTTTTTATTGTTGTTTTTACTATAATAATTCTTCAATTTATGGGAATATATTGCCAATTTTTTGTTGGCCTTCATATTGTAATTGTTGGCAAATTGGGCTAACTGGGTCAAGTTTGATGAGAGAGAGTGTCTGCGGACGCGAACCCTACAGGTGATATGGCAGTGAACCAGGTAATGCAGTTATGGCAGTGAAACAGGTGATACAGTTTCTGGCAGTGAAACAGTGAAACAGGTAATGTGAAGCATGAAAGAAGAGAGAGAAAGAGGAGCATGAAAGAAGAGAGAGAAAGAGGAGCATGAAAGAAGAGAGAGAAAGAGGAGAGAGAAAGTAGGGCCAGTGGGACCCATCAAGTCAGCCTGGCCGAGGGCCAAGGCAGCCAGCCCAACAGGCCAGCTGCATGGCACCACAGGGCGCGGCCCGCGCGTACTGGCCCTCTCGCATGCCGCGCGCACTGAACCTCTCGCATGCCGCGTGCATCCCCCAGGTGTTCGACGATTTTCCAGGAGAGAGAAAACCTCTCTAGAAAATCGCTCTGTAGCAAGTTTAACAAAAAGAAAAAAGTTACAGAGGCCATTTCCATTATTCTCAGGGGTATTTTGGGCAATTTGAAAATGCCAAAATCCCATATCAACGGCCCAGATGAAGCCACGTATACAAGATTCAAATCGGATGGTCCAGAAAAATGCGGGATTGCTTACATCAGAGTCGGCAGCGTCAGATTCTATCGCGAGTGTTCTGATTGGCCAGACACAATTTAAAGATATGCGCTGCATCACACGGAAGCAGCGCAATGATCCAGTGTGACGTGCCTACCGTGTCGCGGCGCTCTTGATCCAGATCCTACGCTTGATATAAGATCCGAAGTTCGGAGACGCTATTTGTGCGGATCTGACGGACATCAGAAGATCCCGCCTTTTCTACTCTGATCCGACGACTGATTTTATTGATTCCCTCCTCAGCCAATCAGGTTGCGACACCCAGGCGGCGCGGCTCGGCTACAGTGCGTCGCAGTCGCACCAAATGAAGCCTAAAGATTCCATTTCGAATTTTTTCAGTGGCCGGACTTGTTTTCCTCATAACTTGGCCATCCGGTGGCCAAATCCGACGATCCAAATTGCTCCGAGCTAGGTTTTTCATGCTCTTTCTATTGAGAATGGTTTGAGAAGCTGTTGGCCACGTGAAACAGAGGGAGAGAGGTGATTTTGAAGAGCAAAGCTTTATTTCTTTATTTTTGATGATCTCTGATTTGGAGAATTGAAAACAATCAATCATTCTCTTTATTCGTGCCCATGTCGATGCACCGCTGTGTTTTTTTGAAGGATGGTGAAGCTTCTCTGCATTTGACAAGGAATTGATTGATTATCAGAAGAAGAGGAACGTCGTCAGTTGTCAGAAAAAATTGGTTGTGAGATTTTCTCAACTCCCTTATTGTCTATTGAATTAATGTATTGTATGCTAGCATTAAGCAAAGAAAAAAAAAGAGAAAATATTGAATGCCTTGCTAGGTTGGGATTAAATTGTAGGGCATCATTATAAGCCCCAAAAATTATCTTAGTTGTGGTGTGTTCAGTGGGTGCTGGACACTGGCTTTATGCCTGAATTCTGGCGTTGTTACACCCTCTCAGTTTTATGCTGAGAAAATTTAGGGTGAGTATCATTGTCCTATAAAGGGCTAAAAGTTGAGTATTGAGTAAATATGGAACCCATTGGGCATACCTCCGTGGATTAGCCATCACTCACTGTGGTGGTGAACCACGTAATTCTTCTGTGTTGTGGTTTGTCTTAATTATGTACTTTGTGAAGTGCGTGGAATGAATTATAGGATGGGTGTGCAAATCCGGTAGACCTGGCCACTGAGTGGTTGTGAGGTAGATTTGCATACGATTGTGTGTGGGGCAGTCTGGTTCATCATAAGCATTGGGCAGCAAAGAAATATCAGAAAAAAAGTATCCACACTGATTCACCCCCCCCCCCTCTCAGTGTCATTCAAGGTCCATCAATTGGTATCAGAGCACTAGGCTCAGTGAAAGCTAAATCAGCATCTGAGAGATCAGAGGGTTGCAATGGCACCAGGGGAAGGTTCACATAAACCCCCATTGTTCGATGGTACAGACTTTGTTTTTTGGAAAAGGCGAATGGAGATATATGTGGGACCAATTGGATTTGATGTTTGGGCTGCAGTTGAATTTGGCTACACTCCACATGATACAGTTGCTCCTAGTGCAATAGACAAAAATAATTTTGAAAATAATAGAAAGGCACTCAATGTCATTCAAGGTGGTCTGACCAACAGTGAATTATCCAAGGTCATGGATTGCAAGACTGCAAAGGAGGTCTGGGATAGACTAATAAACATCTATGAAGGAGATAAGAAAATCAAGACTGTCAAGCTGCAGACATTCAGATGTCAGTTTGAGAATCTAAAGATGAATGAAGATGAGACCATTGATCAATACATGAACAGGGTTAATGAAGTGATCAATTCTATTAGAGGACTTGGTGAAAATTTGAAAGGTCATATTGTTTGTCAGAAGATTTTGAGGTCTCTCACTCCAAAATTTGAGTCAAATGTATCTGCTCTTGAAGAAATCAAGGACTTGGAACAGGTTACTATTGATGAAATTCATGGAGCTTTAACACCTTCTGAGATGAGGATTGATCCAGGAACCACTAGTGACAAGCAGGTAGCTTTCAAGGCTATGAAGAAGCTGAAGATTTCTGAAAAATAAAATGAGGAAGAAAGTGAAGATGAAGCCACAGCTCATTTCACTAGAAAATTAAAGAAGGGTACAGGTAAATACAAGAACAAGCTTCCTTTCAAATGTTTCATCTGTGGCAAGGTTGGACATTTTACTACAAAATACCCCATGAAGAGTAAGTTTGACAGTGATGATGAAGAAGACAGAAAAAGCAAGTTTAAAGGAAAGAAAAATTATAACTTCAAGAAAAACAAATCCAGCAAAAGGAGTTTTATCTCTAAGAGAAGCACTGAAACTTTAGATAATGACTCTGATGAAATCTCTGAAGATGAGCCTAGTGAGGCTTTGTTTATGGTTTACATTGAAGCTCAAGAGAAGATCACAGATAAAGGAAAAATTATGAATTCTATCTCAAGTGGTGATGAAGAGAGAGACAAGGAAGATAATTTTTCAAGCAGTGATGAAGAGGATGAGATAAATTTTGAGGAAGAACTTGTTGCAGCCATGAAGGAGCTTAAGAAGGAAAGAAAGCATAACAAGCTTGCCTCTCAAGAAGCCAAAAAGCAAAAGCAAGTAATTCAAGAACTGAAAGCTCAATATGAAGAGTCCAAGAAAATTATAGAAAATCTCAATACTCAGCTTAAACAGGCATCTGTAGATTACTCCATGGTGTTGAATGAGAATGCAAGTTTGAAAATTCAACTTGAAGAACAACTTCCTATGGTTGAACGATTTGAAGAATTTGAAAATGATTTTACTCTTCTAAAGACAAAAGTAGCAGAGTATGAAAAAGAAGAGGTTGAGAGACAACAAAAATTATCTCAACATGAAGATTTAAATAAGTCTACTTCAGTGCATCCTAGTAGTAACAAGCTTGACAGGATTATCAATGCTCAAAGATCTTCCCACATCAAGTTTGGCCTTGGTTTTGATAAAGGTCAGACATCAAAAATTACAAATTCAAAGGGAAAAGAGTCCATATCTTTTGTGAAGGAAAATGAAAAGGGTAAGGACCCTATAGTTCATTGTCAAGGTGGAAACAAAATTTTTCTTCCTAAGACTAACTATGCAAGGCCAAGACAAAATACATGGCAAGGAAAGAGAATGGAGTATGACAATTTCTACAGAGAAAACTCCTAGTGCACCACAGAGACAGATGAGATACATAGAAACTGCAAGGTCAAGACCTTATTTTCAGGGTTACTGCTATAGATGCAACAATTTTGGACATAAAATTGCTACCTGCAATTTAACATGAGAGATGTAAAATTTAAAAGTAGAAATCAATTTGCTCCCCTTGAAAAGAACTTTGTAGAGTGTTACAATTGTAATAACTTTGGGCATATAGCAAGGAACTGTAGAACCATTTTTCCCTCTATGTCACATTTACAGAGACAGCATAGCAGGACAAGAAGAGAGGCTCCAAGATAGAAACATGTTGAGAAGACATCATCATAGAAGAGAGTTTGGGTTCAGAGGGACAGAACAGAAAGAGATAGCTCTTTGGTTGTGCAGACGGCTTTTAAAGCACAAGACAGCTCTACACCATAGATTCTTGACAGTGGGTGTTCTAGTCACATGACTGGAGACAGTAAAAGACTTCAAAAGCTTCAGAGTTATGAAGGAGGTTCAGTTAAATTTGGTAACAATGATGGTGCCAAGATAGTTGGAAAGGGAAGCATCAGCCTCATTAATGAAAATATAAAATCTCATGATGTTCTCTATGTTTCAGGTTTGAAACATAACTTATTGAGTGTCAGCCAGATTTGTGATAGGGGTCACAAAGTGATTTTTAATGATCAAGGATGTGAGATCCGAAAGTCTGACAGTGGAAAGGTGATGGCATCAGGAAAAAGAACTTCTAGAAATCTTTATATTCTATCTGAAGAGTTTGAAGAGAATTGTATGATGAGTCAAGAAGAGGAAACATGGCTATGGCATAGAAGATTGGGACATATTGGCTTTGAAAATCTGTCCAAAATATCTAACAAAAATGTTGTGAGAGACATTCCTTCATTAAAAAGCTCTTCCAATGATATCTGTGCATCTTGTCAGAAGGGGAAGCAGACAAGAACATCATTCAAGCCTAAGGAATACCACACTACTCAACCATTGGAGATAATTCATACAGATTTATGTGGGCCAGTGAGAACACAAAGCATTGCAGGAGAAAGGTACTTCATTTTGTTTATAGATGACTACTCTAGAATGACTTGGGTAATATTTCTGAAACATAAGTCAGAAGCTTTGGCTAGATTCAAGATCTTCAAGACTCAAGTTGAAAATGAGACAGGGAAGAAAATCAAATGTCTGAGATCTGACAGGGGAGGAGAGTACACCTGGATTGAGTTTGCAGAATATTGTTCTGAGAACGGCATCAAGAGACAGACTTCAGCTCCTAGAACACCACAGCAAAATGGTGTTGCAGAAAGAAAGAATAGAACTGTTCAAGAGATGGCCAGGACTATGTTAACTGAAAATGACATGGAGAATAAATTCTGGAGAGAAGCAGTGCATACAACAATATATGTTCAGAATAGGTGTATGTTGAGGCCACATGAAGACAAGACACCCCATGAACTATGGTTTGGTAAGAAGGCCACAGCAAAGCACTTCAAAGTGTTTGGTAGTAAGTGTTATATCAAGAACACCAGTCATGGTCTAGAAAAGTTTGATGATAGGGCTGATGAAGGAATATTTCTTGGCTACTCTACTTCTAGCAAAGCTTACAAATGCTACAATAAAAAACTTTGTAAAATTATTGAAAGTGCAGATGTGAGAGTTGATGAGCACAAGAATTCTCCTACAGGATCAAATAATGAAGTTCCTATTTTTGAAGACCTCGACAGTGATCAGAATGACAATGAAACAGAAAATGAGCAGAATGTTACAAATGTGCCAAGACAGAGAGCTGTGGTTGAGACAGAAGAAAGAGAAGAGCAGTCTGATTCAGAGGCAGATAGGTAGAATAAAAGTAGCTCAAGCAGAGTAAAAATGAATCATCCTGACCAATTAATTCTTGGTGATCCATCAGCTGGTATGCAAACAAGGAAGGTGAGACAACCAAAACAAATGTTTTCTTTATTATCTCACATTGAACTAAAATCAGTTGCAGAGGCATGTGAAGATGCAAGTTGGCTCAAAGCAATGAATGAAGAGTTGGATCAAATAGAGAAAAATAAAACTTGGGAATTGGTGCCAAGGCCTATAGATAAGAATGTTATTGGTACTAAATGGGTCTACAGGAACAAACTCAATGAAGATGGAAAAATTGTAAGGAACAAGGCCAGATTGGTCTGTAAAGGATATGCTCAGGTTAAGGGCATTGATTTTGAAGAAACATTTGCTCCTGTGGCTAGGTTGGAAGCCATCAGGATGTTTCTTGCTTTTGCAGTGCACAAGAACTTCAAAGTTTATCAGATGGATGTAAAGTCAGCTTTCTTAAATGGTGACTTGGAAGATGAGGTATACATTGAGCAACCAGATGGATTTCAACTGAGTGAGGACCCTACACTTGTTTGTAAACTGAAGAAAGCATTGTATGGGTTGAAGCAAGCACCAAGAGCATGGTATTCAAGACTGGATACTTATCTCTGTAAGTTGGGTTTCAAGAAAGGTTTGGTTGATAGTAATTTATATGTTAAATCTATGGATGGCAATCAGACAGTTGTGGTTGTATATGTAGATGATATCATCTTTGCAGGCCAAAAGGATGAATTATGTCAAGACTTTGCTCAGAGAATGCAAGATGAGTTTGAGATGTCCATGATTGGAGAACTATCTTATTTTTTAGGTCTGCAGATAAGTCAGTTGAAAGATGGGTTCTTTTTATCTCAGTCTAAGTATGTGAAAGAGATGTTGAAAAAGTTCACAATGGAGGATTGCACACCAATGAGCACACCTATGATGACTAATTGTAAGTTGAGCAAAGATGATGACTCTTCATCAGTAGATCATACTATATACAGGTCAATGATTGGAAGTCTACTCTACTTGACTGCTACTAGGCCAGATATTCTTCAGTCTGTGTGCATGGTAGCTAGATTTCAAGCTGGCCCAAAGGAGACACATGTGGTAGCTGTGAAGAGGATCTTCAGATACTTGAAGGGGACATTAGAGTATGGTCTCTGGTATGCAAAAAGTAAGGATCTGGTTTTGTCATCCTACTCAGATGCAGATTGGGCAGGTTGTGTTGATGATAGGAAGAGCACTAGTGGAGGTGTCTTCTATCTTGGTAGAAATTTGGTGGCTTGGCATAGTAAAAAGCAAGAGTCAGTCTCATTGTCTACAGCAGAGGCAGAATATATTGCAGCCACCTCTTGTTGTACACAGGTTTTTTGGATGAAACAAATGTTGAAGGATTTAGGCAATGAGTCAAACAAGCTTATTTCAATGTTCTGTGACAACACTAGTGCTATTAATATCTCTAAAAATCCAGTTATGCACTCCAGGACGAAGCACATAGCCATTCGGTATCACTTCTTAAGAGAAAAAGTTTTGGAAGGAGAAGTTCAGTTAGAGTTCATTCCTACAACAGAGCAGATTGCAAATATCTTCACAAAGCCTCTTCCTAAAGAACAGTTTGGCTACTTGAGACAGAAGTTGGGAGTAGTTATCCTCCCCAAGCATTGAGGAGCTTGGAGTGAGGGGGGGCAGTGTATGGTTGTTGTTCTCTATTTTTTTTATATATAGGACTCAGGGGGAGTCTATTGGTATTTTCTCTGTGTTGATATGGTGATGAGTTTATGTTTTGGAGCGTCCATAGGATTGGGAAGATGCGGTGGGCACTCCTATGTAGCAAATCCCTTTGTTCTTGTTGTCAAAGGGGGAGAAATGTCTGTGGATTGAGTAGGGATTGAATAGTTGCCAACAATTCCAAAGGAGGAGATTGTTGGCCTTCATATTGTAATTGTTGGCAAATTGGGCTAACTGGGTCAAGTTTGATGAGAGAGAGTGTCTGTGGACGCGGATCCTACAGGTGATATGGCAGTGAACCAGGTAATGCAGTTATGGCAGTGAAACAGGTGATACATTTATGACAGTGAAACAGTGAAACAGGTAATGTGAAGCATGAAAGAAGAGAGAGAAAGAGGAGCATGAAAGAAGAGAGAGAAAAGAAGAGTGAAAGAAGAGAGAGAAAGAGGAGAGAGAAAGTGGGGTCAGTGGGACCCATCAAGTCAGCCTGGCCGAGGGCCAAGGCAGCCAGCCCAACAGGCCAGCTGCATGGCACCACAACAGGCAAGCCACAAGCTGGCCAGCAGCACAACAGGCCCACAGGCAGCAGGCCCGCGCGCGCTGGCCCTCTCGCATGCCGCGCGCGCTGAACCTCTCGCATGCCGCGTGCATCCCCCAGGTGTTCAACGATTTTCCAGGAGAGAGAAAACCTCTCTGGAAAATCGCTCTGTAGCAAGTTTAACAAAAAGAAAAAAGTTACAGAGGCCATTTCCATTATTCTCAGGGGTATTTTGGGCAATTTGAAAATGCCAAAATCCCATATCAACGGCCCAGATGAAGCCACGTATACAAGATTCAAATCGGATGGTCCAGAAAAATGCGGGATTGCTTACATCAGAGTCGGCAGCGTCAGATTCTATCGCGAGTGTTCTGATTGGCCAGACACAGTTTAAAGATATGCGCCGCATCACACGGAAGCAGCGCAATGATCCAGTGTGACGCGCCTACCGTGTCGCGGCGCTCTTGATCCAGATCCTACGCTTGATATAAGATCCGAAGTTCGGAGACGCTATTTGTGCGGATCTGACGGACATCAAAAGATCCCGCCTTTTCTACTCTGATCCGACGGCTGATTTTATTGATTCCCTCCTCAGCCAATCAGGTTGCGACACCCAGGCAGCGCGGATCCGCTACGGTGCGTCGTAGGCGCACCAAATGAAGCCTAAAGATTCCATTTCGAATTTTTTCAGTGGCCGAACTTGTTTTCCTCATAACTTGGCCATCCGGTGGCCAAATCTGACGATCCAAATTGCTCCGAGCTAGGTTTTTCATGCTCTTTCTATTGAGAATGGTTTGAGAAGCTGCTGGCCGCGTGAAACAGAGGGATAGAGGCGATTTTGAAGAGCAAAGCTTTATTTCTTTATTTTTGATGATCTCTCATTTGGGGAATTGAAAGCAATCAATCATTCTCTCTATTCGTGCCCATGTCGATGCACCGCTGTGTTTTTTTGAAGGATGGTGAAGCTTCTCTGCATTTGACAAGGAATTGATTGATTATCAGAAGAAGAGGAACATCGTCAGTTGTCAGAAAAAATTGGTTGTGAGATTTTCTCAACTCCCTTATTGTCTATTGAATTAATGTATTGTATGCTAGCATTAGGCAAAGAAAAAAAAAGAGAAAATATTGAATGCCTTGCTAGGTTGGGATTAAATTGTAGGGCATCATTATAAGCCCCAAAAATTATCTTAGTTGTGGTGTGTTCAGTGGGTGCTGGACACTGGCTTTATGCCTGAATTTTGACGTTGTTACGCCCTCTCAGTTTTATGCTGGGAAAATTTAGGGTGAGCATCATTGTCCTGTAAAGGGCTAAAAGTTGAGTATTGAGTAAATACGGAGCCCATTGGGTATTACTCCGTGGATTAGCCATCACTCACTATGGTGGTGAACTACGTAATTCTTCTGTGTTGTGGTTTGTCTTAATTATGTACTTTGTGAAGTGCGTGGAATGAATTGCAGGATGGGTGTGCAAATCCGGTAGACCTGGCCACTAAGTAGTTGTGAGGTAGATTTGCATACAATTGTGTGTGGGGCAGTCTGGTTAATTATAAGCACTGGGCAGCAAAGAAATATCAGGGAAAAAGTATTCACACTGATTCACCCCCCCCTCTCAGTGTCATTCAAGGTCCATCATTTTTTTCATCATACTGTATTAACTTTGATTCATTTGAAACTTATACCATCCGTTAAAGTAGTTTTTGGAATAAAAACATGGACATATATTCACTATGCAATAGACATATACATCATTTAATAAAGAGAATAACAACATAAAATACAAAATTATCTCAAAGAAACCTTTCAATTGAAATAATCACAATATAATAACTAAGTACTTAATCCCTTGTTTCACAAAAAAAAATTCATAAATCACAATCATCATCTCATTAAACATTTAAAAATAATATCGAAGCATCAATAGCATAGTGTTGCTATAAGGAAGGATCAAGCAGATTCCCAAACATGCAAAAAAACGAAGGAATAAATGCGGGTTGGGCAGTTAGGGAGGGGATTTGGGGAAAGAATATATTATATTATGTACATATGTTTGAATTTTGAATTTAAACTTATGAAGTTTGAATTTTTATAATCTAGTTGTCTAGGATTAACGGATTGACTGTAATCTATTTATGGTTCTTAGGATAATGGGCTGATTGATTTGTAATTTATTCATAGATCCTATGATTGAGGAAGTGATTGTATTCTACTTATGGTTCCTAGGATTATGAATTGATTAGGCTTATAACCGTGGGTTTTGAAGTTTTGATTGTGTTTTTAGGGCTTGGGTTTCTATAGCCATGCAGCCCCTGTACCTTTATTCGGACTATTGAGAGCACATCTACATATGCACTAATGTATTTCAATAGCCCAGATGAGACTGCAGGGGCTGCATGGCTGTAAAGGATTAAGCCCGTGTTTTTATTCATTTTACGTCTTTTTTTTATTTCATTCTAACGAATTAATCTAAAAAAAAATCGATAAAATACATGGTTTTATGATTATCTGTATAATTAACGTATAAAATACAAATTGTGTATTACCATCACACAGAACATTGAGAAAATCCAACATAACCAGAAATGAGCAATTCTCATCACTGAACATTAAACGAAAAGCCTGTACTTTAACTGCATCAAGGGGCAATATAATCAAAACCTAAGCCATGATAGTGGCCAGATGGGCAAGGACTTTAGATGATTTGCCAGGCCAGCCATAATCGTTCATGGAAACCGTCACTTGAAATTTGGAAAACAAACAAAAACAAAATTGATATCTTTCTATCTTCCAAAAAAATTTTGGGGAAGTTTTTCCACACACTTTCACTCACGAGTCAACTCTTATGTCAATTAACCCCAATAGGGTAGCTTAGTTGACAAGGAACTTATGCCTCAGGAAACGAAAAGTATTAAGTTCGACTCTTCTTACTGTCTTGGGACCATTCACATGGGGTGTTAAGTGGATGATAAATGCTCTTTCTTTTCTGCTATGAGTGCAAGTAGAATGATTCTCATTCAACTCAGGAATGACTCGATTGATGCGGTTGTGGGGTCAGTATGGACTTGCGAAATTAGTCAGGCCAAAGATCTAGATATCTGTAGTTAGCAAAAAAAAAAAACTCTTATGTCAATTTTGAGATCCCATCAAGTAAGTGAATCAACCGGTCAAAACTAACATCGATTCAGATCAATTATTAAACATATCAGGCTTAGGGCAGATCTGATTAATAAACTAGACAATCACGGTCTTCCATCAATGCAAACTATCAAGCATTCAACCAAAACCGGCCAGGGCAGATTATCACATCCCTTCGTAAATATTTGTCATTCTTACTACCGCATAACAAATTACATATGTTAAAGCTTGTCTACCGCCGAAGTCATTAAGGGGACCAAGATAATTGTTGAGAATACTAGCAATCATTATAATATTTCTTATGGAACGAAAAATATGTAAATTGGACTCTAGAGATAGTAACAAAGGCCAAGTCATGTGATATGAAGAAACATATATACAAATTTGATTTGGAGACGTGTAACAAGGAGTCTAAACTATGAAGAACTCCTCAATTATGGACCAGTAATCGGTCAATCAAATATAAATATGTCTCTACTTGACCCATGAAACCCAATTAGTTCAATATACCGGTCAAGATCCGAGGTACTAAATTGTTATGACCCAATTAGACCTCAATTATAGATTAGATACCCATACCTAAGATTATCTATCCCGTGTGTTAAAGGTCTGGACTATCCTTTGACTTTTCATACTCATGATTATCTATCCCGTGGGTTGAAGTTTGCACTACCCTTTGACTTTTCATAGAATCCAGCCATACGCAATGATTCCCTTGAAAAAGGGTACACGCAATGATTTCTTTGAAAAAGAGATTCTCAGATTAGGAACAAGAGATGATTAGGAACAAGAGATGATGAGAGAATATCCCCAACAGTAGGTGACTAATGAATTTGGATCGGTACAGATATATGTATTTTTCATGGATCTCATCACGATCAATGTGATATGGGATTCAAGTCTAGTATGTGAGACCCACTAAATATGGATGGTGACAAGATCCATCTCTACTTTGTAAAAAATAGATAGACGACTTTCATATGGTAATTTTGTAAAGCAGTCAAGCCAATAAGCTAACGCGGAAGTATCATGACCTTAGCTAGTGGAAAAGTGAAAAGATTAACAACAGAACAAGGCTTCTCTCTCTCTCTCTCTTTATCTAGGACTTTCCGTGAACGTAAAAGAAAGGTTAATATTCCTATGCTCTGAAGACCTTTTATCCTGCTCATGACCTTCATAAGTAGCTTCCACTTCACCAAAATAACAGTAACAGAGGAAGCCGCCCTAAGATGCTTTACCCGATGCTTCTTTAATCCCTTCGAGATTATAATTCAATCCTATAACAGCCCACTTGCCAGTTGAAGAATCCATGGTTCTATGATGAACTCCCTCCCTTTCTTTTGTTTCCTTCTGTTTTTTTTTTTGTTATTATTTTAGATTGGTTTCTGTGAATTAAGAACTTGTTCTCTTGATGCAGAATCATGGCTATGCCTCTTCCCAAAGATATTGATTTGGAGCAGAAGGAGATCAGTGTTTTCTTTGACTTAGTCGACAGAGCACATAGCTTACAATTGCTTAATGAGAAAAACCAAGGATCACAGAAACCATTAAAGAACAACTTCACGGTATGGCAGCCTTCTTTTCAGCCAGAAGATTTCAATTTACCTTCCAAGAGAGCTTCCATTTCCACTGTGAATCCATCCTGCAGAACCATGGCTACTGTGGATGATGAAGGAAAAGAGGAGAACAGATTGAAAAGGGCCTTGAAGAGGCCGAGACAATTTGTTGATTTGGCTCCGTTACTTGTTTCTGAAGAAGGGTTGAAGAAAGGAGATAGTGATGGTAAGGTTCTTTTATATGATCTTAACAAAGAAGCTGAACCATCAGAGGGTGTTAATGGAGGATTTGGTTGAATCTTGATTTTGGAATTATTATGAGAAGTTAGAATGTCTGTGACCCTTGTAAAGTTATTTTTAGAATGTAGAGAGAGATTTTATTTAATGTTTTTTTTTCCATTCAATAACACAAACTTGATAGAAGTTTGGTGAACTTTTATATGTTGAAAATAATAGTGAGAGATCATGCAAATGAAATTTCTCATGAAGGCCTGCTTGGTTTGAGTACCCATTAATGCAATTCCGTGGAGTATTTTTTTTTTTTTTTCCTTCAACCCCAAATTCATTTCATTGATGTTGAGTACAAAGAAGATTTTTTTTAGTTGATTAAGTTGGATGGCCATGATTGCATGACCATCAAGGTTTTAGTTCCAAATATATCGATTCAGATCGATTATGACTCCAATGTCGTACTGACATGTGACTGATTCTGATGAAAATATAATTAAAAACATCCAATAACGATTATTAAAAACCATGAACCATAATAGAAAAAAGATTGATGTTATACTGATCGAGGACCCATTGCACATTCAGGCAAATGGGTCAGGCTTTGTTTTTTTTCCCCTATATTGACTAGCAGCTGAAAGCCAACTGCAACTATATATTTAAAGCATTACCTCTGAATTACTTGGTAAAAAGTAAGTCTAATTCATCTCTAATTATTAGAGGTTTCAATCTTCAATCCAGTGATTAAAGTTAATTGGACACGCCTATCAATACATTGATAGGTGCGCTTGATTAACTGCAACCATTGGATGGGCCATTGGAGCCACCAATAATTGGAGACGATTTCAACCCGTAAAAGGTACTGCAGCCTGCATAGTTTGGTTAATAAATTAAATTTACAACTCACAATTGAACTAGTGGCACATTCTGTGCACGTGGAACACAAAATAACTTGGTTTTAACCACCCCCCCACCCCCACCCCCACCCCAAAGCAAAAAAAAAAATTTCCAAATTACATATTGTTCAGTAACTAAAATTAATGGTTGGATCAAATGATTCACTTTGAAAATGTTAACCTTTAGGTTTGTGTCCATGGGGGCTGTAGTACAAGATGTATGTAATATTGATGGAAATAAACACTGAGTTCATACAATTTGTTTTTCTCTTTAGATAGTTATTGGTGTCACAATTGTTTACAATATTTTACGGATGTCATAAGACGGATCTAAGTTATCTAGCTATTTTTATGATTTTCTCCTATCTAAATCATCTGTTCCTACTTAGAGTTGGAAGAGTGCACAGCAATAGCTATGGTACTCATGCATGGACACACATAAAATGGATTCCAAACAGACATGGGGTAATTGAATTAATTAGGCTTTGAGATTTGACACGACTAATCAAGACCATGTACTCTCTATCCAATAGTTAGAATTGACACATTACCTATCCATTTGACAAAATAAGTGTCTTGTGAAGTTTGAAAAAATAACATACGCTTGGGACAATAATATTTTGACTTTGCATTCCTTTAGATGGTCTAACTTTTTTCCACCATTTATATATTTCTTATATTTTTAGTTTTAGCAAATTTTTACTGTGACATGGGCAGATGATGTATCCACTTCAACTAACCATTGGATAAAAAGAATATGATCTATATTAGTCATATGTCAAATTTCAAAATCAGATTCAATTAAATATATATTATCCTATTTCATATTGACATTAATTTGTACCTGTATTCTAGATGTTACAGTGTACTCTCCCAACACTGAATAAGAACAAATGATTTAGACTAAAATAAATGCAAAAATGAATGATTAAAATTTGTCTTATGTGATTTTCAGGAAGGTCACATTCTATTATTATATAGATAAGTATCTTTTAACTTTTTAACATTTCATCCTATATTGCTTGGTTTTTAATATTTCTACACTATTTATTTTAAATTGGCTGTTCAAAATTTGTTTTACTTAGTTTATTCACTAGTTGATTTACTTCTCTTTCTTTTTTTTTTCTTTTTTTTTTTTTTTTTTTGAGTTTTCCATCCACTAGGGAAATTTTGACTGAGTCATGTTTCTAATTTTTAGATACTTATACACTTCTACGAGATACTCACGGGTCTTCAAGAGTCTTCAAGAAATATTCATTGATGTTCCTGTAGCTACAATATATATATATATATATATATATATATATATATATATATATATATATATATATATATATATATATATATAGAGAGAGAGAGAGAGAGAGAGAGAGAGAGAGAGAGAGAGAGAGAGAGAGAGAGAGAGAGATAAAATTTGTTTCTCTATCCAAATAAAAAAGGTAGACTCATAATTCAGTTATAGGTCTATCAAGAAATTTAATTAATGTGAGAAACATCAAACCGGTTTCTTATGACTAGGAATAGATTCATGATTTATTTTAGGGGAATGGTTTTCTGGTCTAGAGAACATAGAAATTATGGGGCAAACAAATGAGAATGGTGACAAGATCTGAAATTTATATACTGGGAGTAAGGATCTACACGTTTTTAAGGGTGGATGACTTTATACAATGAAGTCTATTTGCCATAGCAGGATAACTTTTCTTTTATTTTATCAAAAAGGAAAATATTTTTGAAATCCAAAATCCTTAGTTTGTTGATCACCAAATTCAGCATCTGACAATGGATTTTAACTTGCAAAAAAAAAAAAGTAAAATATTTTTTATGGATATAAAATGATATTTGTAAGGGATTTGGTCATAATAGAAGTCAGCATATTTTAGGTTTTTTTTAATAATTATAATTTGGAGTCGTCGTTTGTTAAATTGTATATTGTGATGAGGTAATAAATAAAGACTTTCATGATGTTGTAGTCTTTTTTATTAATTTCTTTTTTTTTTTTTTTTTTTTTTTTTGGGGTCCCCTTAGGTGGATGTCGGTCACTTTTTCATGCGTTTTTAATGTCTCTCATGATGCCCGTAAACGTGGGAAACAAGATCCCCATATTCCTTCCTTTACTTTTGGTTTTTTTTTCTTTTTTTGAGAAAAGATTCATGTCGTAATGTATTCCCATATTCAATTACAAGAGGGATAAATGACCAACGTATCCTCTAATTGAGATACCCATGCGTGCACTCCCCATCGGACAGAGAACCTTATCCCATTTATTTATTCCCTACCACCGATGGACCATACCCTCTCCTCAAAATGGAGCAACAGATGTATTCTTTCTTATTCATTCACATTGACTATTGACTTATGGTTTATATTACAAAAAATTTAGTAGAAGAGTAATTCTTCCAAGATATGGTATATTCCTCTCCACATGCTTTTATAAAATATGCTTACAGTTTTAGAACCATCATACTTTTTTTTTTTGTTGGGTAGAACTGTCATACATTTAGGTCAAGGTAACAATTTTTTTTTTTTTTTGATAAATAATCGCAAAGAAAAGGGTTTCTAAAGAGCAGAGTGGCATTAGAAACCCCCCCCCCCTCTCTCTATTGACAGACACAGGTGACAACGCCACCCAAAAAACCTTGTCCCATAATCGTTTATTAGAAAGAGAAAGAGAAAGAGATTACAGCATAAAAAAACAAGAAATAAAGCAGAAGAACCAGCACCCAACAAGGAACTAGGTCCAAGGTAAGGAACCAGTTCAACACTAAAAAAAATTCTAGAATATTTTGCCTTTGCTTTTTCTATTTTATGGTCTAACTTTTTTTCCACTATTTTCTATTTCTTATATTTTTTAGTTTTGGCAAAATATTATTGTGACATGGGCAAATAATGTGTCCACTTCAATCAATCATTAGATAGAAAGATTATGATTTATATTAGTCATATGTCAAATTTTAAAATCAGATTCAAATAAATACTATCCTCTTTCAAATTGACATTCTTCTTTAACTATATTATAGATATTACAATGTAGTCTCCTAACCTTGAGTAACAACAAATGATTTAAATTAAAAAAAAATATAAAAATGAATCATCAAATATACATATCAAGATGAGTTTTGTCATTGGATTTTGCCTGATGCACGAGATACTACCACATATTTGTAGATCAAGAATATGCAATGAGGTAAATGGGTTTTACCCCGTGGCTACTCCGATGCCTAAGTCAGTATAATCCAAAACAAACAGAGTGAAACTCAGTAATGAGATACCTAAGTTCCTTAGAGAGAAAGGATTGAGGTACATGAGCTCTATGAGACTTCTATTTTCCTGCTCATGGAGATCACAAGGAAAAAAGTTAAGGATTGCAGGTGAGTGAACACTTATAGATGATGAATGGTAAATTCCAAAGAGAATTCTAGAAAGTAATGGTACCTTTCGAGAATGAAAAGTTGGATCCCTTTTTCTTGCTATCTCCTACTATTTATAAGCCAAGTGGGAAACTTGTCAAGCAAGGTTCTCTTCTCTGACCAGCTTGTCACATTCTCCGATATCATCATCACCCTATTTTGTAGAACAAGAGAGCTTACGACCCCCTAGAGTGGAGCATATCTCCAAGATCTTGCTCTTTCAACCCCTTATGTCCATGTCAGTTGGGTTGTTTGATGTAAATGACCATCATTTCTCTTCTCTCGAGTAGATTTGGGATCTCTCTCCTGGTAGCATTCCTCGACAAGATGATGTGTTGGGTCTAGTCATCATAAAATGCATTTAATGTCCTCTATTCGCATTTATGGGCATTTAATATGGTGCAATTAATGCACATCTATCGCAATTAATGTTATTAAATCTTCCTGATATTAACTATATGGACCGAATCAAATCACCGCCAATAGATCGAGCTGGATCCTTTACTTTATTTGGCGCATACGTGGATCTTTCTGATGGATGCCATATATACAACCCTCCCTACACCTCCCATGATCACTTTTGGACGGTCCAGATCTTCTCCATCATATTTTCCCCCAACAATGCGAGATGGTAAATTGTTATGACCCAATTAAACCCCAACTATAGATAACCATACTTATGATTATCTATCCGATGTGTTAAAGGAATTTTAATCTTCTCATGCCTCTCATGTTGATATGAAGAAATCCAGTGGTTGTAATTTACTATGCATACATATCGATAAATTGGTATACGTGCACAATGGATGATAGTCACGGAATTTCCTCATGCCAACAAGAAGGGCATTAGAGGATTTGAATCCGTGTGAAAGGTCTGGACTACCCTATGACTTTTCCTAGAATCCATCCAAACCCATTGATTTCCTAGAAAAAGAGATTTGCAGAATAGGAACAAGAAATGAAGAGAGAATATCTTCTCCACTGGGTGATCAATAAAATTTGAATATCTTCAAAGCTTGATTTCCTCTGTTTTAGCAAAGATCAATGGCCATTTTCGTATGGTAATTTTGTAAAGCAGTAAGCCAGTAAGCTAACGCGGAAGTATCATGACCTTAGCTAGTGGAAAAGTGAAAAGATTAACAACAGAACAAGGCGGCTCTCTCTCTCTCTCTCTCTCTCTCTCTCTCTCTCTCAAGGACTTTCCATGAACGTAAAAGAAAAGTTAATATTCCTATGCTCTGTAGACCTTTTATCCTGCTCATGACCTTCATAAGTAGCTTCCACTTCACCAGAATAACAGTAACAGAGGAAGCCGCCCTAAGATGCTTTACCCGATGCTTCTTTAATCCCTTCGAGGTTATGATTCAATCCTATAACAGCCCACTTGCCAGTTGAAGAATCCATGGTTCTATGATGAACTCCCTCCATTTCTTTTGTTTCCTTCTGTTTTTTTTTTTTTTTTTTTTTATTATTATTATTATTAGATTGGCTTCTGTGAATTAAGAACTTGTTCTCTTGATGCAGATTCATGGCTATGCCTCTTCCCAAAGATATTGATTTGGAGCAGAAGGAGATAAGTGTTTTCTTTGACTTAGTCGACAGAGCACATAGCTTACAATTGCTTAATGAGAAGAACCAAGGATCACAGAAACCATTAAAGAACAACTTCAGTGTATGGCAGCCTTCTTTTCAGCCCGAAGATTTCAATTTACCTCCAAAGAGAGCTTCCATTTCCACTGTGGATCCATCCTGCAGAACCATGGCTACTGTGGATGATGAAGGAAAAGAGGAGAACAGATTGAAAAGAGGTTTGAAGAGGCCAAGACAATTTGTTGATTTGGTTCCATTACTTGTTTCTGAAGAAGGGTTGAAGAAAGGAGATAGTGGTGGTAAGGTTTTTTTATATGATCTTAACAAATAAGCTGAATCATCAGGGGGTGTTAATGGAGGATTTGGTTGAATCTTTGATCTTGGAATCATTATGAGAAGTTAGAATGTCTGTGACCCTTGTAAAGTTATTTTTAGAATGTAGGGAGAGATTTTATTTAATGTTTTTCTTTCCATTCAATAACACAAACTGATAGATGTTTGGTGACTTCTGCATGTAGAAAATAATAGTTAGAGATCATACAAATGAAATTTCTCATAAAGGCTTGCTTGGGATGAGACTATTGAGTACCCATTAATGCAATTCCATGGAGTATTTTTTTTTTTTTTTTTTCTCCGTTTCAACCTCAATTTTTTTTTTTTTTTTTTTTTTTTTTTTTTGTGGTAAGACCTTCAACCCCAAATTCATTTCATTGATGCTGAGTACAAAGAAGAAAAAAAAATTTTAATTGATTAACTTGGATGGCCAGGATTGCATGACCGTCAAGGTTTTAGTTCCAAGTATATCAATCCAGATCGATTATGACTCTTATGCCATACTAACATGTGGTCAATACTGACTAAAAAATAATTAAAAATATCCGACAACAATTATTAAAAGCCACGATAACCTTAATAGGAAAAAGATTGGTGTTCTTGTGAGAACCCATTGCACATTCAGGCAAATGGATCAGGGACCTTTTTTGTTTTTTTTTGTTTTTTTTTTCTATATTGACTAGCAGCTGAAAGCCAACTGCATCTATATATTTAATATATTTAAAGCGTTACCCTCTTGAGCTACTTGGTAAAAAAACTACTGCACCCTGCATAGTTTTGTTAATAAATTAAATTTACAACTCACAATTGGACTAGTTGCTCATTCTGTGCACGTGGAACTCAAAAAATAACTTGGTTTCAGTTTTTTCCTTTTACACACCCCCACCCCGCAAAAAAACAAAAAATTCTTTACATATTGGTCAGTAACTAAAATTAATGGTTGGATCAAATGATTCACTTTGAAAATGTCAACTTTAGGTTTGAGTTTGCAGCCATGCACCTTTCGTCCATAGGGGCTGTGGTACAAGATCTATGTAATATTGATGGAAATAAAAACTTGAGTTCGGACGATTAGTTTTTCTCTTTGAGTAGTTATTGGTGTCACAATTATTTATGATGCTTGATGCTTACGGAAACCATAAGACAGATCTAAGTAATATATTTAGTTACTTTTATGATTTTCTCCTATCTAAATCATCTGTTCCTTCTTAAAGTTGAAAGAGTGGACAGTAATAGCTATGGTACTAGTACACATACATAGACACATAAAATGCATTCCAAACACACATGGAATAATTGAATTAATTTGGATTGAGATTTGACATATGGCTAATCTAGATCACGTACTCTCTATCCAATAGTTAGAATTGACACATAACCTGTCTATGTGGCAAAATTAGTGTCTTGCGAAGTTTGAAAAAATAACATACCCTTTTTTTTTTTTTTTATGGTCTAACTTTTTTCCACCATTTTTCTATTTCTTATATGTTTTAGTTTTGGCAAATCATTATTGTGACATGGGCAGATTATGTGTCCACTTCAACCAATCATTTGATAGAAAGATTGTAATCTATATCAACCACATGTCAAATTTCAAGTCAGATTCAATTAAATACTACCCTCCATATTGACATTCATCTCCACCTGTATTCTAGATATTACAATGTACTCTCCCTACCCTGAGCAAGAAAACGATTAAAGTTAAAAAAAATACAAAAATAAATTATTAAATTTTATCTTATGTGATTTTCAGAAAGGTCACATTCTATTATTATAAAAATAATTATCTTTTAATTTTTCAAAATTTCAGCCTATACTACTTGATTTTTAATACTTCTACACTATTTATTTTAAATTGGGCGCTCAAAATTTGCTTTACTCAGTTTATTCACGAGTTGACTTACTTTTTTGTTTACAATTTTCTGTCCACTAGGCCAAATTTGACTGAGTCATGTTTCTAATTTTTGGATTCTTATACATTTGCACGAGATACTCTCGGGTCTTTGAGAAATATTCATTGATGTTCTTGTGTGTGTGTGTGTATATATATATATATAGTAGACTCATAATTCAGTCATAGGTCTATCAAAGAATTTTCATTAATGTGAGAAACATCAAACCAGTTTCTTATGACTGAGAGTAGATTCATGATTTATTTTAGGGGAGTGGTTCTCTAGTCTAGAAACTGTAGAAATTGTAAGGTGCAAGAGCCAGAGTGGTGACAAGATCTCAAATTGGTAAACAGGGAGTTGCGATTTATGTGTTTTTAAGGGTGAATTACTTTAAACCATGGAATATGTTAACTGTTTGATAGACTAGAATAACTTTTATTTTTATTTTAACAAAAAGAAAAACATATTAAAATTCCTAGTTTGTTGATCACCAAAGTCATCATCTGACAATGGATTTTAATATGCAAAAAAAAAAAAATAAGGTAAGAAATATTTTTATCGATATAAAATAATAATTGTAAGGGCACATGGACACATTAGAAGTTAGCATATTTTAAGGTTTTTTCTAATGACTATATTTTGGAGTCCTGGTTTGGTCATTTGTATATTGTTATGAAATAATAAATAAAGACTTTCATGATGATGTAGTCATGAACTTTTTTCTTTTTTTTTTCATGTTGGTCACTTTTTTTCATGCGGTTTTTAATATGTCTCGCATGATGCCCGTGACTGTGGGATATATGGTCCCATGTTCTTTCTTTTATTTTTGCTTTTTTTATTTAAAGAAAAAGATTCATGTGTATTCTTATATTCTAAGAAAAAAAAGGATGAAATGACCACCGCATCCTGTAATTGAGGTACCCATGCGTGCACTCCCATCGGATAGAGAGCCTTATCCCATTTATTTACTTTCTACCACCAATGGACCAAAGCCTCTTCTCAAGTGGAGAACCAGATGCATTCTTTCCTATTCATTCACATTGACTATTGACTATAGTTTATATTATAAAAGAAAAAAATTGAGTTCAAGAATACTTCTTCCAAGAAATGGACCTTTCACCCGCTTTTATAGAATCAGTTAACATTTTTAAAATCATCATACATTTAGATCAAGGAGGTAACATTTTTTTCCTTTTTTTTTTTTTGATAAATAATCATTGGGGAAAGGGTTTCTAAATGACAGTGGCAATTATGGTAGAACATCTCTCTCTTTTGATAGAATCCGACTCCTCTATAGTGAGGATCACTGCCATTCAAAGGGCATTAAATACATCTCAATGCAATTCCAAGTGCAACGAGATATGTACCGATATATTTTGAGTGGTAGTGATCCTCACTGCTCCTCTGGCTTCACTATTGATAAGCAGAGATAACAATGCCACCCAAAAAACCGTCTCCTATAACCGTTTTATTAAAAAAAAATTACAGCATAAAGAACAACAGGTAGAACAGAAGAGTCAACACCCAATAAGGAACTAGGTCACCGGTAAGGAACTAGCTCAACGTTTTTAAAATCCTAGAATTGTGTTAGGACTGCACCGATCCTATACATAACTACCCAAAATTGGCAGTCAAGGAAAAGGGTAATCTCTTCAGATTATTATTATTATTATTATTATTATTATTATTATTATTATTTTTGGACAAAATCTTTAGAAATTCATCTAAAAAGCAAATGGGTTTTGTAGACTGATTGATTAAAAGCAAATTCCCTGTTTGCATGTTTATATCTTCGAATTAGCAACTTAAATGGACTGAAATTTTTTAAATGGGTAGACCAGAAATTCCTTTGCTCATTTATCAAGTCTCAATTCAAACAAAATTTGTCAAGCGATACAATAAAGTATTGAAAAATCATTCAGTAATTAGAATACCTATAGGCATGCATGCATATATTAAAAAAGATGAATATTAATATATAAAAGGGTATCTGATTGAATTAGACTATGAAATTTGACATGTAACTAAAGAAGACAATGTCCACTCTATACAATGATCAGATCAGAATAGTCACATACATCCTACTACAATTTTCTCCCTTTCACGGTTTTCGTCATTCTTTTTTTTTTCTTTTTCTTTTTTTAAGATGCAAACTTCTTTTTTTCACCTTGGGGTGCCGGGGCATATAGGGTTTGTTTCGTTGCAAGGGGAATTAAAGCATAGCTGTCAAGGCGATCCAGACATTCCCAATGTATTTTTTTTTATTTGTAAAATATTAATGTTATATTAATGTTTATATATATGTAGCATTCTACATACATAATCAACATTTAAAACATAGCTTAATTAATATGAGAAAATCAACAAAGAAACAAAAAATTAAGTTAAGTAGGCAACAAGTATTTATAACTAACATTTGCTTACTTCTAACAAATTTGATCGAAACATAAATCTTGTAATATAATTCATATTCAAACAATCTCGAATTCGTTGCAAAACTAGCATAATCAGCTTTCCAACAAATCTGAGATTGCTTGAATCCAAGTTATAATGAATGAGTTACTTTTCGATCAAACCTTGTTTGGAATACGCGAATGCTGTTTAAAGTCGTCTGAATGTAAATTCTTTTTTGGGCATCGAAACAAGAGATTATTTTGACGCGCTCTTGGTTTTAGTGATGATTTACTATAAAAAGATTTATGAAATTTTTATATTTAGAAAAAAAAACGTAGCATTTAAAAGTTGAAAATCACCCCACATCTAAAAATACGATTTTTGTTCTTGACTTGAAGGGTTGACTTTTTATCCTTCTAGAATTTAAATTTTAAACTATTTTTATTGGATTCAAATAGAAGGTATTTGCTTATTTATGAATAATATCTTAAATAAATAAAATATAAAATTAAAGAAACATTTACTTTTAAATAAGTATTGTCTGATAAATGTTGTTCTTGTCTAGCCTAATAAATCTTGTAAAGCAAATTCAGAGATCAAAAGGGGAAAAAAAGCATATAAGACCCAAGACGACCACCCAAGCATTCTGGGCGCCCAAGGTGGTGCTTAGGCAACGCCTTGACAACTTTGAATTAAAGAGAAGAGAAGTGAAATTTTTAAAGTTTAAATAGAAACTTTTATAATGATTACAACACATGCTATCACATCCTTATGTAACTAATTTCAAATTATTCCATATTTAGTTAATAACTTACACTTCACTTTAATTTGCATCCAAATCCCTCTCATTTGAAAAAGAAAATAAATTTTACATCTTATAAGTATCATTACTAGATATGTTAAGAAGTATAGGTACTGGTTATAATCATGTTGTGTTACAATTATAAAAGTTTTCATTTAAAGTTAAAAAATTTCACTTCCCTTCCATTCAATTTCCATTGCAACCAAACAAAACCATAGTACAAGCCTATATGGAATTCCGAATGAGAAAAATGCAATTACAATTGTGTAATTTTTTTTTTTATTATTATTTCTTGTTTTCTCTGAAGTGGTTGGATGAGTTTGACCCCTTCCTATGTCCATTTCCTCCACCGAGTTTGTTACTCATATTTTTTTTTTCTCATTAATGGAAGACTTGGTTGCTTGGAGTCAAGCCCTTGTCCCACAGATCTCAATTATTAGGAAAGAAATGAGAAGATGGCGATGAAGAAAAGAAACAATAAATGACAAGGACAAAGATGATGCCCACAGTAGATTGTCCATATGCTGGACAATTATTGAAGGGAATTTAAAAAGAAAAAAAAAATCAACTTAGGTTTGTTTTATGATTATCTTTTTGTTTCAATAATCCAACTACCCAATTGTTCAAGCTTTTTCTGAACACATGTTTATCGAGAGCACAAGGACGTCCAATAAAAGTGAAATTTTCTTAGACCCTTCAATCCAGAATCTCATATTTATTAAGGTTTCTTAAACCTTGCAAAACAGTTGTCTAAAACACATGGGTTTTTATCTTTCCCTCCTCTCTTTTTTACCCTTCATTTTTGTGTGTTTTCCTAATCAAAATTTACTTTTTTTTTTGGAAATATTAGCAAAATTTTCAATTGAAGATATTTACAAAAGAATACCTAATCAATCATAAAATTGTCAATATGGCAATTGTTGCATATGGTCAAATTACACTACTAGTGTTTTCTGTTGCGCCTACAAGACATTGTATAGTTCACAGAATATCTTACTCCGATTAGCAACAATTGGAGAAATTTTTTTGAAAATCATCAGTCTACAACCTTCTTGATAAGGTTTATGAACTACAAAATCAAAGTTCAAACACCATGAATACTTTGAAAATTGCATCAGTAACCCTTTTGACATGCCTGTGATTCTTTGTACTCAACTGTAATATATTTCAACTTGAAAATGTTACCAAAAGAATATCTTATCAATCGTAAAACTGTCAATATGGCAATTATATTACACTATCTATAATTTCAGTTGACAATAAAAGTAGCATCTACAAGACAATGTACAGTTTGCAAGGAATATCTACCGATTAGCATCAATTGGAGAAAAAGTTCCTTAAATCATCAATCCACAACCTTCTTGATAAGATTTATGACCTACAAAACTGAAGTTCAAACATCATGAACACTTAAAAAACTGCATCAGTAACCTTTTTGACATGCCTGTGATTGTTTGTACTCACAGCAATATATTTCTATTTGAAAATTTTACCAAAAGAATACCTAATCAATCATAGAACTGTCAATATGGCAATTATTGAACATGGTCATATTACACTAGCTATAATTTCTGTTGACAATAGATGTAGCGCGTACAAGACGTTGTACAGTTCGCATGCAACATCTACTTCCAATTAGCAATAATCGGAGAAAAAGTTCCGAAAATCATCAGTCTACAACCTTCTTGATGAAATTTATTACCTACAAAACTGAAGTTCAAACACCATGAACACCGAGAAACCATATGCACCCTCAGAAAACAGGGATACATATATAACAGGGCGTGCATAAGTAACCTTTTTGACATGCCTGTGATTCTTTGTACTCAACACCATTAAACACAATTGCAGTCAGCAAGGGGAAGAAGACTGGAGAAATAATTGACTAGTTGACAATTTTATAGGCCATAGGAACCAAAGTACAGAAAACATAAGTCCCCCTATGCAATACCAGGATCATCTAGAGAATTCCAGACTGCAGCTGATTACATGGCATCATTTGCACCTAGATAAATGTACAAGCGCAAGGCATTGTCCGACTTATGAATGTACTTTTGAGTTCCCAAATTACTCAAGATTCTCACAACAATAAAAAAATGAACAGGTTTCTCTGAACTCTTTCAGAGATCAGCCCTAATCTAGTAAAAACCAAATTTGTAAATATCTACTATGACCATTTTATTTTCATTCAGAAACCCGGCCAAAATAATTTTTTTCTACTGCTCCATTTAATCATGAAAGGGACCAATCCCCAAACAGTAGTAGCCCACAGAATACTAGGATTCTACAAGTCTTCTGTTATTCTGTCAATATGAGTCATCAATACAAGCAAATGCAATAATGCATGCTGCTTCTGCCCCATGTTATAGAGATGATGTTAACATGGAGTAACTAAGATCCACAAGAAGGTCTTTCCACTGTCCCCTCAAAGATGTGTTAGCTTTTCCAAGATACAATCACTAATAAAAGGGAGATACCCTTCTGATGCCAAACAATTAGAATAAGCATGTGAAAACTTGTTCTTTCTTCTCAATAAGGATTTAAAAAAATAAATAAATAAAGGCATTACAAGTAGAGCTCATTGAATATAAACAGCTATAGTGGCCAAAGTCCAGTGTGATGAGGAATAGGGCATCCAAATCAAACACAAAATCAGCATATCTAACCCCCGTTTAAAAGTGGATCAAGAACTTAAAGTAAGCAATCTGTCCACTCCACCACCTCTTCTGGGTGGTAAACTTGTCTTAAAAACCCATAACTCCTCCCCTTTGGCCCTAAAACTAGAAATGGCGAATAATGCCATAGATCCATTCTCTATGGCCGAATGCAAACATGGACCAAAAATCTCCTAAAATTCACATACTGCAATCGAACAAATCCAAAATAAATTAAAGAGACATTTACACAGTCAACAGAAGGTGATCAGGCAGGGACATATTCGGTGAATGTTAACCAAACATTCCCTCTTTCCTCTTGGGATTAGTCAGTCCAAAGTTACAAAAAAAAAATTTATGAGTGAAAAATAATGATAGCAAGGAAAAAAAATGAGAATGGAAAAGAAACACTGTGTTCCCAAAGAAAGTTTCCACCCTTGGGGCCCAAAGACAAGTGACGGCATATTTTCAGGACTCCTAATTTTGGTTTTAAATCTAAATGTCAGACTAGCATAAACCAGGCTAAGATCTAGGACACACATAACATTAAACCCTGGAGACCATTATGAATTAAAATTAGTGGAGACCAGCTTTGTATTTGGTTTTAACTGGAAAACATGGGGAGGTTCCTCACCTTGGCTTGCTAAAAGATATTTTTCCAAGCTTTAGAATCACCTTTACAATGTTATTATATCGCTAGCAAACCTAACAAAGTCGATAGAATTTAATTAGAATTAATTCAGAATTTAAAAACCATTCTGTCAACTGAAGATCGATGCTAGGGTCGATGCTAGGGTCGATGGGTCTATCGACCCTCCCTCCATTCTGAACTTCCCGAATGCTGAGGGTCGATGGTCAGAAACACCTAGGGTCGGATGGTCTATTGACCCTCGGTGCGACCCTTGGTGCACTCTGGTCCAATTTCCACTTTTAATCCATTATTCGTGTTTGGGGTCCTATGGCTTGCTTCCTACATTCATTCAACAGTCATTCCATGGTCTAGAACCATGTATAAACCATCTAAATAGTTTTCGTGCATCCTCCTATGGTTTTCCATGAAAACCTAACCATGGATGGATGGTTTGGGTTTCTCCGAAATCCTACACTCAACCATATCTAACCTAAGGTCTGTAGAAACTCATGGAATTAGTATCCATACCTGAGAAGATTACTTTTCTCTGCAATTTCTTCCCCTTTTTGCTAAGCCTTCTTCCTAGCCTCCTTTCTTCCTCTTTTCCTTCTTTTCTCTTTCTCTCAATTCAATTAGGGTTGTGAAAGGAGTGAAAGTGGCCTAGGAACGTCCTTTAAATAGGCTAGGAATGTCCTATAATAATCCCATTGAGATTTGGAAAGAATCCCAACCGAAAATTAGGATATTTCCTAATTTCAGTTTTCGTCAGAAACCGAGGGTCAATGGGAGGGTCGATGATCCCGTCGACCCTAGGGTCTTAAGCTGTCCGACCCTCCCTTCAAAACTGAGGGTCTGACTTTCTGTTTTGGGAGGTCCGACCCTGCTTCACTGGGTGTGCGACCCTCCCCTAGAATTAAGTATTTTTGGGTCGATTTCGTACCTGGGATCTCGATCTCCTTCATGCCCTTGGTCCATTTGACTCAACCATGATGGGTAAACCTGGTTTAAGATGGTAAGACCGGGTTAAATTGACACAGGTCTTACACTTCGAATGTCAAATCATCAATCAATTCTGGCAAATCTACTGTCAACACATGCGTCGAATCCTTGACATACTTCTTCAATAGAGAAATGTGAAATACGTCGTGCACACTTGACATAGATGGTGGTAGCGCTAACTGATAAGCTACTTTTCCACGCTTAGCTAGAATTTCGTATGGTCCGACATATCTTGGACTTAATTTTCCTTTCTGTCCGAATCTCTTCAATCCTCTCATAGGCGATACTTTCAAAAATACTTTATCACCTACGGCGAACTCTAGATCTCTTCGTCGAGTATCCGCATATTGCTTCTAAACAAGGGAGTTCGACACTTCCTGCCATACAGTGCTTCATAAGGTGACATCTGTATAGTAGCCTGATAGCTATTGTTATAAGCGAACTCGATCAATGGTAACTTTTCGTCCCATGATCCTTTGAAATCAATCACACATGCTCGTAGCATATCTTCTAGGATCTGGATTGTACGCCTCACCGTCCGTCCGTGCTGCGTGGGTGGAATGCAATACTGAACTTCAATGTTGTACCCATAGCCTTTTGTAGTCCTTCCCAAAATTTGGAAGTAAATCGTGGATCTCTATCGGACACAATGCTTTCTGGAACACCATGTAACCGAACAATATTATCCACATACAACTTTGCTAACATTTCCAGTGTATACTGGGGTCGTATCGATATGAAGCAAGCTGTCTTAGTCAAACGGTCCACAATCACCCAAACTGCGTCAACTACTCGAGGAGTCAATGGTAGTCCTGTGACGAAGTTCATAGTGATGCAGTCCCATTTCCATGCTGGTTCCGATAATGGTCGTAATGATCCTGTGGGTCTTTGTCGTTCCGCCTTTACTTTCTGACAATTTAGGCATTGAGACACGAACTTAGCTACATCTGCTTTAGTTCCCCTCCACCAATACAGTTTCTTTAGATCATGATACATTTTTGTGCTTCCAAGATGTATCGAGTAGATGGTGGTGTGGGCTTCCTTCATCAGTCGGTGTCTAATGTCTACATTTTCTGTTTCGGGTACACATATTCTTCCTTTGTATTTCAATACTTTTTCTTTGTCCAAGGTGAACTCAAGGTTAGTCCTACCTTTCTCAATATCATCTTGTATTGTTCTCAGATAAGGATCTGCTTTGATAGCTGTCTTCACTTCATCCACTATATCCGGTATAATCTTCAATGCCGCGAACATATTCGAAAACCGATGAATAAACCCTTGGTTGGCTGATCCATCCGTTGTGTCTATCACATACTGCTCGTTGCCGTGATTGAATACAATTCTGGTAGTACACATTGCCGCAGTCGTGCTAACTTCTCCTTGAGATTTTATCATTGCTTTTCTGCTCAATGCATCTGCTACTACGTTCGCTTTTCCCGGATGATACTGGATATCACAATCATAGTCTTTCAATAGTTCCAGTCATCTTCTTTGTCTCATATTCAACTCCTTCTGATTAAATAAATAAGTAAGACTTTTATGATCCGACTTAATTTGGAATTTTTCTCCGTATAGGTAGTGTCTCCATATCTTGACAGCATGTACTACTGCCGCTAACTCCAAATCATGAGTGGGGTAATTTTTCTCATGTACCTTCAACTGTCTCGAGGCATACGCAATTACTTGCCCTCCTTGCATAAGCACACATCCTAGTCCCAATCTCGATGCATCAATGTATAAGGTAAATGTCTGTCCTGGAACGGGAATGGTCAAAATTGGGGCGGATATCAATCTGGTCTTCAGTGTTTGAAAACTCTTTTCACACTTATCCATCCATACAAATTTTTCTCCTTTCTTGGTCAAACTGGTGAGAGGTACGGCAATCCACGAATAGTCTTCTACGAATCTTCGATAATATCCAGCTAGACCCAGAAAACTTCTAATTTCTGAAACACTCTTTGGTGCTTCCCACTTCACAATAGCCTCGTTCTTACTGGGGTCCACTTTGATTCCTTCTACGAATACTACATGGCCTAGAAAGGCGACTTCACTTAGCCAAAACTCCCACTTCAAAAATTTGGCGTATAACTTCTCTTTCCTTAAACGTTGTAGGGCTACGTTTAAGTTCTTGACATGGGTTTCCTTGTCTTTGGAGTATACCATTATGTCATCAATAAATACTATAACCGACGTATCCAACATATCGTGGAAAACTCGGTTCATAAGTTCCATGAATGTTGCCGGTGCATTAGTTAATCCGAAGGACATCACTAAGAACTCATAATGTCCGTATCTTGTCCTGAAAGTTGTCTTCGGAATGTCACCTTCTTTAATCTTCAGCTGATGATAGCCTGATCGAAGATCGATCCTTGAAAATACCTTCGCTCCTTGTAACTGATCGAACAAGTCATCGATCCTGGGTAGTGGATATCGATTCTTGATTGTCAGCTTATTCAATTCTCGATAGTCGATACATAATCGAACACTACCATCCTTCTTCTTTACGAACAACACCGGTGCTCCCCATGGAGATATACTGGGTCTAATATAACCCTTATCCAGCAGTTCTTGTAATTGCACTTTTAATTCCTTCAGTTCAGTAGGAGCCATTCTATAAGGTGCTTTTGATACCGGTGCGGCTCCCGGTATCAGGTCTATTACAAACTCCGTGACACGGTCGGGCGGTAATCCAGGTAGTTTCTCTGGAAATACATCTGGGTAATCCCGCACGACGTCAATATCTTCCATTCGTGGCGCGTCCTTGGTTAGGTCGACCACTGATACTAGATATCCGACGGCTCCCTTTTCAAGGCACTTCTTAGCCTTTAATACTGAGAGTATGAGCTTGCGTCTCCTGGAAAGTTTGGTTCTCGAGAAACTGAATTCTGCTCCTTCTTTGTCTTTGAACGTTAGCTTCTTCTCGGCGCATAATAGATTTGCAGAATGCCGAGCTAACCAGTCCATTCCCAAGATGACGTCAAAGTCTGCCATCTCAAGTTGTATTAAAGTTGCATCTAAGGTTTTCTTGCCAATGAGAACTGGACATGGCCCATAACCTTTCTCTAATTCCACTTCTAATCCCATCGGTGACCGTACAAGTAACTTGTAGTCTAATGTTTTGATGGATAAATTGGTCTTCTTTCCAAACGACACAGATATAAATGAATGCGTAGCTCCTGAATCAAAGAGTACTCTGGCTGGTACGACATTGATAGGTACAATACCTGTGATCCATTTTTACTTAATCTACATGCTCAATCAATGAAATTATAATCTTAAAAGTTTTGGTCATACCTGTAACCACATCGGGCGATGCGGCTGCATCCTCTGATGTAACAGCATATACCTGTCCTTGATGTAACTGCTTCTTGGGTTTTGGGCATTCTCTTGCCATATGCCCTGGTTGGTTGCAGTTATAACACTTCGGGGCTTCAGAATTTGGCTTTGGCTGTGGTTGAGCTGCGGAAGTAAACTTTGGTGCAGTAGCAAAATTCTGAGGACGAAAAGGTTTATACGTCCTATTATTGCCTCCGTTATACGAATTCCCAGCTGGCCTTTTGATGCCTTTGTTTTGAGTGAAATAACTCTCTTTCTGGCTCGATTCAATTACTCGAGCAATCTGGACAGCTTCGTTGTAAATCTTCTTCTCTAAGCCCAGAACGTTTTCTCTTATGCTTCCTCTTAGTCCCGCGACGAACCTACGGGTTTTTGTATCTTCTTCTTGCATGCTAGCCGGTGCGAAGAAAAACAGTTCTTCGTAGCGCTGTTGATATGCGTCTACGGTCATCTGCCCCTGGTACAGACTCAAGAACTCTTTCTCCATTGAATCTCTGAAGCTCCTTGGAAAATACTTCTCGAAGAACGCTTCTTTATATATAGCCCATGTCAGTAGGGCGTGCTTGGTCAATAAGTACGTCTTTGTAGATTTCCACCAATGGTGTGCATTGCCTTTGAGCATGAAGGTGGCGCATAGTACTTTCTCTTCCTCGGTAATAGTCATCATAAGGAAGTTCATTTCCATTTCGTCTATCCAGTGTGCTGGCCACAATGGATCGGACGGCTTGCCATTGAATTCTCTCGGTTTCATTTTCAAAAATCTCTCCACTAGCCGGGAGTGATCCAGTTGATTTTGGTATGCCCCAAACATAGGGGGTGGATACTGATAGTTCCCTTGGGCTGCTTCTGGGACGTGAACTGGAATTGGTGCAGCCGGTTGTTGAGGTGTCTGTTGAGCTGGGTGATTACCCACTGGTGCTGCACTAGCTTGCCCAGTGTGCATGGTTGCAGCCTGAGTGGCTTGAAACATAACTCCCATTGCAACCTGCATTTGAGCTTGTGCGTGTTGCATCTGCTGTAGCTGTTGTGCCAGATTCATAACCACAGTTGCCAGCTCCGGTGGTGGAGGTGGCAAATTTGTAGGGTTTGTCGGTTCTGGATTACCCTATGCATGGTTATTCTCTTGACTAGTCTCCTCCACTGGTGGTGGTGGTGGGACTGTATTTCAGGTCTGTCGAGTAACTCTACGTCCAGACATAATTACTTTCGGTGATTGTTGGTGAATTAAAATCGTCAAGGTAGGTTAGAATTCATTTATATCTCATGTAGGCACACTAACCGATAAGAAATTTCAAATTCTAACTCATTTTATAAAAAAATACTGTCTTTTCTATGCAGGGTCGATGGTGAGGGTCGCTGGTATGTCTGACCCTGGTATTCGACCCTGGGAATAACCTGTTCTTCCCGAGAGCTGAGGGTCGATGCGAGGGTCGATGGGTGTCTGACCCTCAGTCCAACCCTCGATTTTCTGTCAGATTCCTGAGAGCCGAGGGTCGATGGGAGGGTCGATGGTACCAGTCGAATTGTCCGACCCTCGGACCAAAAATCAAATTTTTAAGATCCGATTCTAGGTTATTTCTCACTATTCCTCCTCCGTTTCGACTCGTCTCCACTCTCTGAGTTGCTACAGTGCTACTCCACTGTTCTTGGTCGGTTTAACTCCGGGTTTCGACGCCCACGTCATCCCTGCAGGTATATCCTCTCACCTTTACCTGTTTTTAGGTTTTCTTTTCTAGGTTTTTACCCATTTGGCTCGTATTTTCCAAATTAAACTTTTTCGAACCGTAAAATTTGATTTTTATTGGGGGCTTTTGTTATTGGGGTCTTGAGGAACGAAAGCCCTCAAAATTTTTTGAGTTTCATCAATTGGTTATCAAGAAACTTAAAATTTTCTCTTTTTGCCCTAATTATCGAAATTTTTTATTTTTCTTGAATTTCTTCAAATTGAACTTCGTCAGTTAAAATCTCCTACTATATGTGGGTCGTAGGACATATTTTAACCTACGTAAGTTCTCATGCCCACTTATATGGTGAGAAATGGGGCTTCATTTTTTAATTTTTTGGATTTTGATCCTATTAACTCCTTGCTTCCTTTCTTTTTCTTATTTTGCAGATACTATGGCCCGTACCAAAGTACCTAGAGTGCGCGATCCACTTCGCTTCCGTTCGAATGAAGCCGAGGCACAGTATGCGGACTATGCCCCTAAGAAGGTTGAAGGGGGTCGCATGGTGAACTTGGCTGAGCTAGCCTTGTTCAATGTAGAGGGAGCATTCGGTGATATGGGGTGGCTCCCTGTCATCACATACGACGCGTGCACATGTCCCGACTTGGTACACCAGTTCTATTGTAATCTCCAGGTGGTGGGGAATTACAATGATGTCGAGCGTGGTCAGGAGTTGCGCATCACTAGTTACGTCAAAGGGGTGCACATCTCCTTTGATTATCGGCAGCTGGCCGATCTGGTGGGCATTCCCTTTGATGGCCCCATGGTGTACTGTGCGCCGGGAGAGCCACAGTTTGTTGAGATGGAGATGAGGGCGAGGATCGACAACCGGTTGCTCCGTCCCGATAGATGGCGGATGAGAGCTTGCTACTTGCGTCCAGCTCCACGAGTCTTCCGTAAGATTATCCAACATAATCTGATCCCGCAGAGTGGGCACTATGAGAGGGTGTCTCGACTGACCCGAGTTCTTGATCTACTGCATCCGCACTCGTCGGCCCGGTCCGCCTTCCTTACATCATCATGCGGACGATGATTAGTGCCACATTGTCCGGTCATAGGGGTAATCTATCCTATGGACGCATGATTACAAGTGCTTCCGACCCGTGCGGGGTGGATCTGGTAGATGAGAAGATCCAGAAGAAGACCTTCTCGTCACCTCTAGGTTGGGAGGCTATCTGCAAGATGGGGCTGCGAGATGCAGAGGTTAGCGATGAGGAGAGGAACGCGATGGTGCGCCCCCACACTCGGGTTGAGATGGCTGATGCTGAGGCTGCTGCTAGGGCTAGTAGGGATCCGGTCGATGATGACGATCGTATGTATATGGATGTCGACGCGATACCCCCGCCATCACCCACACAGGCGGATAGGGCTGGTACTTCTGCGGCGGCTTCGGTACCAGAGACCGGTCCTTCTCATGGGGCTGGTCCTTCACGCCCACCAGCTGATGACGTGCTAAGTATGTTTCACGAGATTAGAGAGGCTCAGCGCGCATCGGATCTAAGGATAGGGGAGCTCCTAAACGCCCAGCGTCGGACTGATCAGAGGGTGGCTGATCTCACAGCTAATCTGCAGGTGACTCAGACCCAGGTGGCATGGTTGACTAGGGTCTATGCCGAGGACTATGACAGAGACCGTGAGGCACCGCCTCCTCCTTCGCCTCCAGCTTCCTGATTGTACTTTTATTTTTCTTGTCTTGTACTACAGAGTAACTGTCCGGGTTGTGGACTGTACTCTGTTTTCATTATTTCTATGCATTTGTCTTTCTCTCTCATTGTATGTAACTTGTTTCCCTTTTAATAGATGTATTATTCTCTTGTTAATTTGGTCTCAATCAACACAGGTGCTTATGGTTTGTTTGTATTAAAGTTTTTAATTTATCCTATCTCAGTTCACAATGGTCTTGTATGTATGTTAGTTTTGGCGGGCAAGGCCTGAGAAGCTCTGATACCAAGTTGTCACACCCCAATTCCGCATTGTTCAGAATGGTGTGATGAACCGTTAAATAACCAACGGTTCAACCAGGATCTCGAATAGGCTATCCCCGTTTTACCCAAACTTCCACACATCCATAATCATAATCAGAGTAATACACAATAGCGGAAAATTATAAATAAATGAACTGAGAACTAAGATGATACCATTAATTAAATAGTAAATTATTCTGTTTCCAACTGAGACATACTTTTGTAAATATCAAATACATGTCTTTATAAATCCAAAGAAACCTATAAAATAGCTAATCAAATACACATGAGTCACACTCGCAAGAGGTGTCATGTATATACTCTTCAGCTCTAGCTTCCATCGCTGCGATATTCCCGTACGCAGACGCGTTCATATAATCTTCGACTGTGTAACCTGCATCATCAACTAAAAATATTCGACGTCGAGGGGTGAGCACACAACACGGCTCAGTGAGTAGCCAAAACAATGCAACAATACATATGCATGCAAAAATCAATTTATATCTTTGGTCTGGTTTATAGTTTGCAATGCGCAATAGAAAGGTTGGGTGGTCAAAGGTTAACGTTTATTGACACCGCCTCTATACACAGGGTGTGGAAGCCCGCCCGAAGGTTAACGTTTATCGTCGTCCCCATCCACCCTACCATAACATTATACAACAAAGGTTAACGTTTATTGCTATATAATTCTATACCAACACGTAAGCCCCTGTTAGCGAGGGCTTACAAACCGGGCTCTCTACTAACCAATCCTAATGCCAAACAGTGTATCCAAGGCCTCACCCCAGCATCCCTCAGAATGCCCATAGAGATAGAGCTAAGGCCCCCCGGTAGAGTCAGAGACTACAAGGACCGAGACCACCTCCCCTGATACTCTACGACACAATAGTTCTGCTAAGGTAATGGCGATACGACGATGTCAATGCACAAGACTTGAGTTAGAGATAGAGCTAAAGTGCTAAGACCCACCAAAGGTTAACGTTTATTGACGTTCTCATCACACCTCCCCTGATACTCGCTCGCATCAAATACATCAACCACACACATACAAGCACATGCCTATTCCTATCATCATCATCATCATCATGTATAAACAATAAAATAAATATGCATGAACAAATAATAGAAATATTGGATGGCATGCTGTATGCACATTACAAACATATTCGCATAGAATCAAACATAGCATAGGACTCAAGAAATAGAAAACATTTTATTATTAACCAATTTAGTTTGGAGTTAAGGTTCCTCACCTTAGCTTGTTATAAGATATTTCCCAAGCTTTAAAATCACCGTTACAATGTTATTAGATTGCTAGCAGACCTAGCAAAGCCGATAAAATTTAATTAGAATTAATTCCAGAATTAAAAACCATTCTGTCAACTAAGGGTCGATGCTAGGGTCGATAGGTCTATCGACCCTCCCCTCTTTCTGGACTTCCCGAATGCTGAGGGTCGATGGTCAGAAACGCCTAGGGTCGGATGGTCTATCGACCCTCGGTGCGACCTTCGATGCACTCTGGTCCAATTTCTACTTTTAAATCCACTCTTCGTGTTTGGGGTCCTATGGCTTGCTTCCTACATTCATTCAATAGTCATTCCATGGTCTAGAACCATGTATAATCCATCTAAATAGTTTTCGTGCATCCTCCTATGGTTTTCCATGAAAGCCTAACCATGGATGGATGATTTGAGTTTCTCCGAGATCACATTCTCATCAATAACTACCCTAAGGTCTGTAGAAACTCATTAAATTAGTATCCATACCTGAGAAGATTAATCTTTCTCTGTAACTCTTCTCCTTTTTGCTAGGTTCTCTTCTTTGCCTCTCTTCTTCCTCTTTTCCTTCTCCTCTCAATTCAATTAGGGTTGTGAAAGGAGTGAAAGTGGCTTAGGGACGTCCTTTAAATAGACTAGGAACATCCTAAATAAGTCCCATTGAGATTTGGAAAGAATCTCAATCGAAAAATATAGAAATTTCCTAATTTCTATATTCGTCAGAAACCGAGGGTCGATGATCCCGTCGACCCTAGGGTCTTAAGCTGTCCGACCCTCCCTTCAAATCTGAGGGTCTGACATTCTGTTTTGGGAGGTCCGACCCTACTTGGCTGGGTATGCGACCGTCCCCTAAAATTAAGTATTTTTGGGTCGATTTTATACCTGGGATCTCTATCTCCATCACGCCCTTGGTCCACTTGACTCGACCATGATGGGTACACCTAGTTCAAGGTGGTAAGACCGGGTTAGTTTGACACGGGTCTTACACCTTCAGTGGGAACAGAACCCGATGGCCTGAGCATCTTCAGTACCTCGCTCAGGAACTCCTTCTGCTGAGCTTGCATCTGATAGACCAAGTTCGTAACGATGGTCTCAGAGTTCCTGTGAGGAGGGCCAGGTAAATTTGTTGGTACTTCTGGAACTTGTCCTTCCTCGACTTCCGGGCTTGGCTCTCTAACGAAGCCCGTCTCCACCTGTTCTTCTTCCTCTAGGCGCATCCTGGCCTGATGACGCTTCCGACCCCTACGACCATTTCCTCCCACCATCTCAGACTATTCTGTTTGGATCTGAGAAGAAGACATAACACGTTAGAACAATAATAGCAGTGCTAGTCTTGAACAATACAAGGAAAAATAGTCCAAAAGTAAATATTTCAATTTACATAATTTTTAAAAATTTTAAAACAATTTTTCTGGCTTTTCTGGTGCGTACCGGTCGCAACATACTGATCGCACCACTATAGAATATGCCGCGACCGGTATAGTCGACCGGTCAGAATCACAATTCTGACCGAGACATAGCGGTCGCATGTCTACAGGGGGTACCGGTCGACCGCTATAGTCGACCGGGATGCCCAGAAAGGCTTTTAAAAGTCGCGAAAAGTGAGATTTTTCTCACTTTACTTCTTCCTTTCTTCTCCGGTGGCGATTTTCCTTTGGATTCCGAGTTGCTACAGTTCGGACGGTGACATTAGAAGCCGATTTCTTCCGTTCAAGACATAGAACATCGTCTCCAGGTAGGTTCCTTCTCTCCCCATTTGGTTTTTATCATTTTCCCATATCGTTTTTAGTTAAAATTCTAGGTTTTTCTTTGATTAGGAGGTTCCAACCGTAGAAATTCTTTTCCTTTGGCTTGGAAAGGGTTTAGGGACCCCCAAGAGCAAAAGCTCTCAACCAATTTGGGGTTTCACCGAACGGTTTTTATAAAAATCGAATTTTTACACTTTTTGACCTAGGTTTTCAAAGAAATTCGAAATTTCTTGATTTTTCTTAAATTCTTGAAATTTCTCATTGTAATTTCTTGTGATTGATTTGTTGAAGAGTGTGGGGGTTACGTAAGTCCTCCTCCCCATGTTTTTGGGTGAGTTCGAGGCTTTTTCTCAATTTACTGTCGTTATGCTGTCGAAATTTTGATAATTTCTAACGTTTTCCTTCTTGTTTCACTTTGTTTTGCAGTTTAAAAATGGCTCCCCGACGTGCTCTTGGTAAACATCCCCACGGCTCGAGCTCACGTGCTCCCCCGCCACCAGTTCCCCAATTTGACGAGCTTTGGTTTCGCTCCATGGAAGCACAGGCTCAGTTTCCGTGGTTTGATAGTAATAACATCGAATCTGGGCGCCGGGTTAACCTGGAACAGTTGCACCGGTTTAATGTGGAAACGGCTTTCGGCGCACTTGGTTGGTTACCTGTTATTTCATACACCGAGACCACCCGTCCCAATTTGGTCAAGCATTTTTATGCCAACTTGGAGCTTCAAGGGAATGTTGAAGATCCTGATCAGTGTAGGAACCTGCGCATCACCAGCTATGTCAGGGGTGTTCCTATTTCATTTAACTCCCATCAGTTGGCCGACCTTCTTGGGGTTCCTAATGATAGAGATTTAGTGTATTGCGCCCCCAAGGCGAAGGGCTATTTGACTGAGGATCTGCACCGAGAGATAGCAGATCAGATACTAAACCCTGGAGCTTCGATTAGGGCTGTCACACCCCAATTCTGATCCAACCAGAACGGTGTGAGTGAACCGTCATTGAACCAACGGTTCACACCAGGATCTCGAATAGGCCGTGTCCACCCATACAAACCAATTACACATAACCAAAATCAGAATATAAATATACAGCGGAAGACTTTAAATAGAATGAACTGAGTATCTATTGATAATTTAAATAAATATCCCATTATTCAAATTCAAACACATAAAATAATAATTTTTTACATCTATTAATACCAAGCAAAAATAACTGAAACAATTAAATAAAAATCCATCACAGGTACATGCAGAAAGGGCACTCGCATGAAGCATCATTCTCGTCCTCCCCTGCTTGTACATCCAGTGCAGCTACACCTCCATACGCCGGAGCGTTCACATAATCGTCCACAGTGTATCCTGCATCAACATCTAAAACAATGTGTACACAAAGGGTGAGCTCACAACACAGCTCGATAGAAGACAATCGAGCAGTTTCACAAGATTATGCATGAGTAACAATCAATTTTATGCTGTGGTCTGGTTTAAGTTTGCAATGTGCTATAGAAAGGTTTGGTGGCCCCCGCACCTCTATACACGAGTGTGTGGCATCGCACAGTAATCACACTACCACCAACCCACATGCACCCATCATGGAATAGAGATAGAGCTAAGGTATACCCGCACCTCCCCGATACTCTATCCATACCGGTACCTAAGCCCCCACCGCCGGGGCTTGCAAACCGGGCTCGCAACTAACCAATCCTATATGTCAACAATGTATGCTCTATCCCAACGACAGCCGTTTACGGCATAGAGATAGAGCTAGAGCGTGCGAGCCCGGTCGGAGACCACCATACCTCACCTCCCCCGATACCCTATCCGCAACTAACCCACTAGGATAGAAACAATACGCAGGTAGACCCTATCCCAACATAACTCCCTACGGCATAGAGATAGAGCTAAAGCATCGTGGACAAGCCAGCGTCGACTCAGAATCCTCAGTACCACACAACGATGGCCGGGACAACATCAATATCGGAGACCACCGTACCACGACCTTCCCCTGATACCCCACCCATACCAAGCATGTCAAGACAGAATACTACAAAAGTGCTAGTGTGAAGAGCGATCCCAGGCCCATGCCCCACTCCACACACCAACGAAAACAATCACATGCCTAACAATCACATCCTATGAATGCATGAACAATAATAACTGAAAGTAAAGGATGGCATGTGAATATGCACAAACATCACATCATAGATATTCAATGATTAACAACGATTTACTGTCCATTAATTATTAGGTTTAGGTCAGATTCCCTTACCTGACGCTCGTTCAATAACTTGCTCCACGTCGCAAGGTCCAAACGATAAGTCACAAAGTCCTACAATATTATTAGGGTTTCATTAGAATATATAGTTTAGGGTTTCATGTTGGTCGGAAACCAACAGGGTTACAAAATACCCTCACAGAGCTGACCGGTGGCATGTACCGGTCGCAGCTCTGTGGAAAAGACTGGCGACCGGTATGGTCAGCCGGTCCCCCACAAACAACCTCCCGAGAGGTAGCGGTCGCAACATACCGGTCGCACTATGTGCAACCGGTATAGTCGACTGGTATGTCTCCGGAAGACCATACATGGGTTCTTCGACTGCTGTCGATCATCCTCCATGGATTTTCAGGGTTTCTCCTATCCATTCTAAGTTTAGGCTTTGAGTTAGAGTTATCCCCAACTCATTCAAGTCTTGTTTCGATGAATATCATCTCGAAACTCGAATCTAGGGTTTGACGGCAACTTAGGGTTTATTGGCCAATTTAGGGTTTTAGATCAATACCTACTTTGCATGGTATTGATCCACCCACACAACTAACATAGGGTAAGAAGAGGGATTCAAACGCTTACCGTTGACAGGCGTAACGAGAGCTTCGTCAAACGGCAATGGCGGCACCTCCTTCTTCTTCCTAGCCCCTTCTCCTTTCCAAGCTCTTTCTCTTCTCTAGGGTTTGTGAGAGACAATGGAAAGGATTTGAGGAGGTTTAAGGGTGTATTTATAGGCTAGAAATAGGGTTTAGTAACCCTACTAAGATTAGGAAACTTCTAGGATTCGAAATCAGGTAAGCGGGACCCGCAGAGACCAATTTCCAAATTCCCGCACATAGCTGTGCAGGCCATACCGGTCGACCGGTACCAAGACCGGTACCATCGACCGGTATACCTAAAATCAGGTATAATTGGTCGACTTCGGTTCGATTTCGTACCTGTTTGTTATCCGCTTGCCCCGTCTGGCTCGGTGATGATCGGAAGACCTGTCATGACACAAAACCAAGGTTAGACCGGGTTTTCAGAGTGCGGGTCTTACAACTTCACCACCCTTAAAAGAAATTTCATCCCGAAATTTGCATGTAGGTACTACAACTCCCCCACCCTTAAAAGAAATTTCGGCCTCGAAATTTGAACGTACCTTGATCGTCAAAAAGGTTAGGGTACTCCTTCCTCATCACGCTCTCTTCTTCCCAAGTAATTTCCTCTACATTTTGGCTTCTCCAATGCACCTTCACATAATGGATATCCTTGGTTCGAAGTTGCTGAACTTTTCGGCTTGAGAGCATTACAGGCACCACTTCGAAAGTTAAGTCTTCAGTCAAGTCTAGAGGATCAGCGCTCAAGATATGCGATGGATCTCTGACATACTTCTTCAGTAATGATACATGGAACACATTATGAACGCTAGACATAGATGGTGGTAGAGCCAATTGATATGCTACATTACCACGTCGATTCAATATCTCATATGGTCCCACATACCTGGGGCATAGCTTCCCCTTTTTACCAAACCGTTTCAGACCTTGCACCGGTGACACCTTCAAGAATACTTTGTCACCCACTGCAAACTCCAGATCTCGACGTCGATTATCTGCATAGTGCTTCTGTCGAACTTGAGCTGTCTTTACTCTCTCTTTGATCTGATCAATTACTCGGCAAGTTTCTTCAACAAACTCCGGTCCTACAATTCTTCTTTCCCCCACTTCATTCCATAACAGAGGTGTATGACATTTTCTTCCATAGAGAGCTTCATATGGGGCCATCTGAATTGTAGCCTGATAACTGTTGTTGTAAGCAAACTCGATAAGTGATAGCTTCTCATCCCAAGCTCCTTTGAAATCTAATGCACAAGCTCGAAGCATATCTTCCAAAATTTGAATGGTTCGTTCTTGACTGTCCGTCCGTCTGAGGATGGAAAGCTGTACTGAACTTCAACTTTGTTCCCATAGCTTTCTGTAATCCTTCCCAGAACTTTGATGTAAAACGGGGATCTTTGTCAGATACTATACTCTCTGGAACGCCATGAAGTCTGACTATATTATCAACATATAACTTGGCCAGCTTCTCCATGGTATACTGGGGTCTGACCGCAATAAATCGAGCTGTCTTGGTGAGTCGATCTACTATAACCCAAACTGCATCCATTGACCTTGGTGTCAAAGGTAAGCCAGTGACGAAATCCATAGTGATACAATCCCACTTCCATGCCGGTTATGGTAATGGCTGTAGTAAACCTGTGGGTCTTTGCCTTTCCGCTTTAACTTGTTGACAATTCAGACATTGGAACACGAAACGAGCTATATCAGCTTTCATACCCCTCCACCAATAAAATCTTCTTAGATCATGGTACATCTTGGTACTTCCTGGATGTACAGAATATGGAATGTAATGAGCTTCAGTCATAACTCGACCTCTGATATCGCAGTCTTTGCTCTCTGGTATGCATAACCGTCCGCGATACTTGAGTACTTTGTCTGATTCTAAGGTAAAGTCAGGATTGCACGTACCCTTCTCTAAGTCTTCCTGCACTGTCTTGAGATATGGATCCTGTAGGATTGCTACCTTGACTTCATCAATTAGACTCGGTGAGATCTTCAATGCGGCGAACATCATAGTGAACTTATGAATCAAGCCTTGCTCGATTGGATCTTCTGCAGTTTCAATTATATGCTCTTCGTCACCTTCGATTGGACTAGAGGCTGCGGCACACAATGCAGCATTTGTACTCGGTCCTGCCTCAGGTTTCGATGCCCACTTTCTGCTTAAGGCGTCAGCCACCACATTTGCTTTACCCGGATGGTACTGGATGTCGCAATCATAATCTTTTAACAATTCCAGCCATCTCCTCTGTCTCATATTCAGATCCTTCCGAGTGAAGAGATAAGTTAAGCTTTTGTGATCTAACTTGATCTGAAACTTCTCACCGTACAAGTAGTGTCTCCAAGTCTTGATTGCATGAATAACCGCTGCTAGCTCCAAGTCATGCGTAGGATAGTTCTTCTCATGCTCTTTTAACTGTCTTGATGCGTAAGCGATCACCTGTGGAAGCACTTCTCACACTCATCTGTCCATATAAATTTCTCTCCCTTCTTGGTCAATCTGGTGAGTGGAACCGCGATCCTGGAGTAATCTTCCACGAATCTTCTATAATAGCCAGCCAACCCAAGGAAACTACGAATCTCTGCAACGGATTTTGGTGTTTCCCATCCTACTATAGCAGCTATCTTGCTTGGATCAACCTTGATACCGTCTTCAGATACAACATGGCCCAAGAAAGCCACTTCCTTCAGCCAAAACTCGCACTTCTTAAATTTTGCATAAAGTCTCACATCCCTCAGCCGTTGTAGGGCTGCCCTCAAATGCGCTGTATGAGTCTCCATGTCCTTAAAGTAAATCAATATGTCATCGATGAATACGATGACCGAAGTGTCCAACATATCATGGAACACTCGGTTCATCAGTTCCATAAACGACGCTGGAGCATTGGTCAACCCGAAAGACATAACTAGAAACTCATAATGCCCATACCTCGTCCTGAAAGCGGTCTTCGGAATATCTCCGGCCTTGATCTTCAATTGGTGATACCCCGATCGGAGATCGATCTTCGAGAAAACCTTTGCACCCTGCAGCTGATCGAACAGATCATCGATCCTAGGCAAAGGATACCGATTCTTGATCGTCAATTTGTTCAGCTCACGGTAGTCAATACATAGTCGTACACTTCCATCTTTCTTCTTGACGAATAATACAGGTGCTCCCCAAGGCGATATACTAGGTCGTATGAAGCCCTTATCCAGCAATTCTTGTAATTGGGTCTTCAACTCCTTTAACTCGGTCGGGGCCATCCTGTATGGTGCTTTAGACACCGACGCCGAACCTGGCATAAGGTCTATCACAAATTCTGTAGCCCTGTCTGGTGGTAATCCTGAGAGATCTTCTGGAAATACATCTGGAAACTCCCGAACCACATCTATATCTTCCATCTTGAGTGACTCTGCTGTGAGGTCGACTACAGAAACGAGATAACCCACTCCCCCTTTCTCCAAGCATCTCTTAGTTTTTAGGGCGGAGAGGATCAGCTTCCGCTTCCTGGATAGCTTAATCCCTGTGAAACTATATTCCCTTCCCTCTTTGTCAATAAGCACAAGCTTCCTTTCACCACATAAAAGGACGGCCGAATGATGGCCTAGCCAATCCATCCCCAAAATGACATCAAAGTCTGCCATCTCAAGTATTACTAGGCTTGCTTCTAAGTCTCGGCCCTCAATACTTACAGTACAGGGTCCATAATACTTGGTCAAAACCACTTCGACTCCTAGTGGAGAGCGAACTATCAAGCTTGGGTTCAATTGCTTGATTGGTAACTATTCGCTTCCCAAAAGAAATAAAAACAAAGGAGTGTGTGGCCCCAGAGTCAAATAATACTCTGGCGGGTAAACCAGCTACATTTACAATTCCTGGAATATATTGCCCCTTAGTTCTACATGCTCATGCAACTGAAAGAATAAACCAAATAGTAAGGGATAAAGTCGTACCATTTACCACATCAGGTGATGCGGCTGCCTCTTCAGTAGTGACCGCATAAACTCTTCCTTGCTGGGGAACTTGCTTCTTAGGTAGCGTGCAGTTTCTTGCAACATGTCCCAGCTGTTGACAGTTATAACATTTAATATTTGGGTTGGGTCTGGCGAATTGTGGCACAGGTGGTGCCAGGTTGTTTCTCGCAGGCGCTGTAGCGGTCTGCCCCCTGTATGGGCGGAATGGTCTAGTATTACCACCACCCGAGCTCTCTCCAGCAGATCTCTTCACTCCCCTGTTCTGAGCGAAGAAGTTGTCCCTCTGACTTGACTCTATCACCCTCGCAACCTGCACTGCCTCGTTGTAAGTCTTCTTGTCCAGACCCAAAATGTGCTCTCTGATGCTTCCACGTAGTCCCATGGTGAACCTACGTATCTTTGTCTCCTCTTCCTGCATACTGGCTGGTGCGAAGAAGAACAGCTCTTCGTACCTCTGTTGATATGCATCTACGGTCGACTGAGCCTGCTGCAGGTTGAGAAACTCTCTCTCCATTTGATCTCTGAAGCTCTTTGGGAAATATTTGTCGAAGAAAGCCACTTTAAACACTTCCCAGTCAACTAGGGTATAGTTATTCTCCAAATATGCCCGAGTAGAATTCCACCAAGCATTGGCGTCTTCCCTTAACATATGAGTGGCAAACAGAACCTTCTCCTCCTCAGTGCAAGTCATCAGTCGAAAGTTCTTTTCCATTTCAGAAACCCACTGTGTTGGCCACAATGGTTTCCCTGTCCTGCCTGTGAACGATGAAGGTTTCAACTTCAAGAATCTGTCCACTGACCTGCTCAGATCATGCTGTCCCTGTGTGTCTGCTCCGTACCATGGTGGTGGATACGGATACGCCCCCGGATACGCAGAAGGCGACGAAAACCGATGCGGTGGTGGTACATTCTGTGCTTGGCCCCTCGGCCTTGGGCTACTCTGCACCGGTTGGGTAGTGTTAATTCCTCCTGACTCGGGCGTATTTCCAGCGGGAACTGAACCTATTGGCCTGAGCATCTTCAGTACTTCGCTCAGAAATTCCTTCTGTTGAGCCTGCATCTGATAGACCAAGTTCGTAACAATGGTCTCAGAATTCCTGTGAGGTGGGTCCGGTAATTCTGTCGGTACTTCCGGGACCTGTTCCTCCTCTACATCAGGACTGGGTTCTCTAACCTGGTCTTGTTCAGCTTGCTCTTCTTCTAGGCGCATTATGGCCTGATGACGCTTCCGACCCCTTCGATCGTTTCCACCTGCCATCTCAGACTATTTATTTGGATCTGAGAAGAAGACATAACACGTGAGAACATCAATAATAGTAGTGTTAGTCTTGAATAATGCAGGAAAAATAGTCGAGAAGTAACATTTCAATTTACACAATTTTAGAAATTTTAATTAAATTTTCTGGCTCTTTGGGGCGTACCGGTCGCAACATACCGGTCGCACCCCTGTGGGACAGTATGCGACCGGTATAGTCGACCGGTCAGAATTCAATTTCTGGCCGAGACGTACCGGTCGCATGTCTAGTAGATACCGGTCGACACTCTGTCTACAGTGTTGCGACAGGTATAGTCGACCGGTCAGAAAATTTTTTCTGGCCGAGACATAGCGGTCGCACACCTGGGTTGATACCGGTCGACCGGTATAGGCATAACCGTGGACCGGTATGCCCAAAATGGCTTTAAAAATTGCAAAAAAGTGAGAATTTCTCACTTTTTCTTTTCTTCTTTCTCTTCGGTGGCGATTCTCCTCTGGGTTCCTAGTTGCTACAGTCCGACCGGTGCTATTTGAAGCCGATTCCTTCCATTCAAGACCTAGCACATCGTCTCCAGGTAGGTCTCTTCTCTCTCTCTCATATTTTTAGGAATTTCCCATATCGTCTTTATGTAGAATTTTAGGTTTTTCTTTGTTCGAGATGATTTAACCGTAGGAATTCCTTTTCTTCGGCTTGGAAAGGGTTTAGGGACCCCCAAGAGCAAAAGCCCTCAACTAATTTGGGGTTCCACTGAACGGTTTTCCTAAAAATCAAATTTTTCATCTTTTGACCTAGGTTTTTTCCATTTTTTTCGAATTTTCTTGATTTTTCTTAATTTCTTGTAATTTCTTGCAATTTCCTGTTATAATTGCTTATGATTGGTTTGTTGAAGAGTGTGGGGGTTACGTAAGTCCTCTTCCCCATGTTTTGGGTGAGTTCGAGGCTTTTTCTTGAATTATAGCCGTTATGCTGCCGAAATTTTGAAAATTTTCGATAATTTCTAACTTTTTACTTGTTTCTCATTTGTTTTGCAGTTTAAATGGCTCCTAGACGTGCTCTTGGCAAGCGTCCCCACGACTCGAGTTCACGTGCCCCACAACCACCAGTTCCCCAATTGGATGAGCAATGGTTCCGTTCTTTGGAAGCACAAGCTCGATTTCCATGGTTCGATAATAAGAGCATTGAATCAGGGAGACGGGTCAACGTGGAACAGTTAGACCGGTTCGACGTGCGAGCGGCGTTTGACCGGCTTGGTTGGTTGCCCGTCATCTCTTACACCTACACCACTCGTCCCAATCTGGTTAAGCATTTCTTTGCTAACCTGGAGCTGCCCGTCCTAGCTTGAGACCTGCACCTCGGGTATATAGTCGCATCATTCAGCACAACATCGTGCCACAGAGCGGCCATTACAGTGAGTTATCCCAGCTCACCCAGTACATCACCTACTGCGTCTGCACAGGGGAGAGGATCTCACTTCCCTATCTCATCATCAGGACCATGCATCACGCGACTGTGGCCGATCGGGCCAGTAACCTTCCATATGGTCGTCTTATCACATTCATCCTGACCCGCCTAGGGGTGAGCATGATAGACGAAGTAGCTGTTGAGGACACCATGACCTCCGACATTGACTGGGATGCTATTCTGAGGATGCAGATGGACAATCTGCCAGTTAGCGATGATGAGCTGGAGGCTCGCCCTCGCCCACTTCGGAGAGTTTCGACCGCAGCAATAGCAACAGCAGCATCCAATGCAGCTTATGCGGCAGAGGCTGGGGGTGATGATGATGATATGACCGAGAGAGCACCGGTATCAGCCCCATGGCCTACACCTGCAGCACCACCATCTTCATCTACAGCTGGACCGTCTCGTCCTTCTTCAGACCCGGTGTTGAGCATGTTCACAGAGATCCAGGACGCTCAGCGTGAGATGAGCCGTGACTTGGCACACTTGGCTCACAGCCTCAGAGTCACTCAAGACCAGGTGCACTGGCTTAGGGTTGCTTACGAGCGAGATTACGATATAGCAGACCCTATCCCTCCTAGGCCCCCTACCCCATGAGTTACTTTTTTTTCTCTCTCATATGATTTGTTATATTACAGGGTAACTGTCCGGTTTGTGGACTGTACCCTGTAGCACTATTACATGTGATACACTTTTTCTGTTTAATGACAATTTTCATGATTCACCCTAGCTAGTGTATGTGCAAACATTAAATTCCATATTTAATATAGTGTATTACGCTCTTTCTTAGTCAGTCTCAGGTATCAAACAATGCTTAGGGTGAGTTTGTATTAAGATTTTTAAATTTTTCCTAACTCAGTTCATCGACTTAGTTAAGTGCAATATGATTTGTTGGAACAGAGCCCGAGAGCTCTGATACCAAGTTGTCACACCCCAATTCTGATCCAACCAGAATGGTGTGAGTGAACCGTCAGTGAACCAACGGTTCACACAGGATCTCGAATAGGTCGTGTCCACTCATACAAACCATTAGACATAACCACAATCAGAATATAAATAATACAGTGGAAGACTTTAAAATAGAATGAACTGAGTATCTATTGATAAATTAAATAAAATATCTAATTATTCAAATTCAAATATAAAATATAATATCTTTTACATCTCTTAATATCAAACAAAAATTACTGAAACAACTAAATAAAAATCCCATCAAAGGTACACGCAGAAAGGGCACTCGCATGAAGCGTCATGCTCGTCCTCTCCTACCTGCACATCCAGAGCAGCTACACCTCCATACGCCGGAGCGTTCATATAGTCATACACTATGTAACCTGCATCAACATCTAAAAACAATGTATATACAAAGGGTGAGCTCACAACTTAGCTTAGTAAGACAATCAGACAGTTTCACAAGATTATGCATGAGTAACAACCATTTTATGCTGTGGTCTGGTTTAAGTTTGCAATGTACTATAGAAAGGTTTGGTGGCCCCCGCACCTCTATACACGAGTGTGTGGCACAGCATGGATCACACACCCATCTGCCCACATGCACCCATCATGGAATAGAGATAAAGCTAAGATACCCCCGTACCTCCCTTGATACTCTACCCATACCAGTACCTAAGCCCCTACTGGCCAGGGCTCGCAAACTGGGCTCGCAACTAACCAATCCTATATGTCATCAATGTATGCTCTATCCCAGCACAGCCGTCTACGGCATAAAGATAGAGCTAAGGCATTCCCACACCTCCCCTGATGCCCTATCCGCAACTAACCCACTAGGATAGAAACATAACGCAGGTAGACTCTATCCCAACATAACTTCCTACGGCATAGAGATAGAGCTAAAGCATCGTGGACAAGCCAGCGTCGACTCGGAGACCACAGTGCCACATAACCATGGCCAAACCAACATCAATATCAGAGACCATCGTACCACGACCTTCCCCTGATGCATCACCCGTACCAAGCATGTTAAGACAGAATACTACAAAAGTGCTAGTGTGAAGAGCGATCCCAGGCCCACGCCCCACTCCACACACTAACGAAAATAATCACATGCATAACAATCACATCCTATTAATGCATGAACAATAATAATAACTGAAAGTAAAGGATGGCATGTGAATATGCACAAACAACACATCAAACATAATTAATGATTAACAATGATTTACTGTCCATTAATTATTAGGTTTAGGTTAGATTCCCTTACCTGACGCTCGTTTGATAGCTTGCTCCACGTCGCAAGACCCAAACGGAATGTCACAAAGTCCTACAATATTATTAGGGTTTCATTATAGTAGTTTTCTTAGGGTTTCACGTTGGTCGAAAACCAACAAAGTCCAAAACCAGCCTTTCAGACCTGACCGGTCGCAACATACCGGTCGCAACACTGTGAACAGACTGTCAACCGGTATGGTCGACCGGTATGTCTCCGGAAGACCATACACTTGGTTTTTCGACAACCGTCGATCATTCTCCATGGATTTTTAGGGTTTCTCCTATCCATTCTAAGTCTAAGCTTTGAGTTAGAGTTATCCCCAACTCATTCAAGTCTTATTTCGATGAATATCATCTCGGAACTCGAATCTAGGGTTTGACGGCAACTTAGGGTTTATTGGCCAATTTAGGTTTTAGATCAATACCTACTTTGCATGGTATTGATCCACCCATATAATTATCCTAGAGTCATAGGGTAAGAAGAATGGTTAAAACACTTACCGTTGACTGACATAATGAGAGCGTCGTCGAACGGTAATGGCGGCACCTCCTTCTTCTTCCTAGCTCCTTCTCCTTTCTAACCTCTTTCTCTTCTCTAGGATTTGTGAGAGACAATAGAAAGGATTTGAGGAGGTTTAAAGGTGTATTTATAGGCTAAAAATAGGGTTTAGTAACCCTACTAGGATTAGGAAACTTCTAGGATTCGAAATCAAGAAAGTGGGACCCGTAGATACCAATTTCTAGATCTCCGCACTTAGCTGCACAGGCCATACCGGTCGACAGGTACCAAGACCAGTACCATCGACCGGTCAACATAAAATGATGACTATTTGGTCGTCTTTGGTCCGATTTCATACCTGTTTGTCATCCGCTCGTCCCGTCTGGCCCGGTGATGATCGAAAGACCTGCTACGACATAAAACCAAGGTTTAGACCGGATTTACGGAGTGCGGGTATTACAAATGAAGCCAGAATATGTCACCAAATCTTTTCCATTGGCTGATCTAATTACTCCACCTACCCCTGAAGGTCTTGGGTTCCCAAAGATTAGCCTTGAAAGTTCAACTTTAATAGATCCTTCTAGAGGGCACCATTAATTACATTATTGAAGCTTTGAAAATGTGACGACAAAACAGGGGAGAAGACGTGATCGTTTCTTATTTCTTGTTGGGTTTTTTATATAATGGTTTGAGAGGATACTTTGGTCATTTTATTTTTTTCATTTTTAAAAGATTAAAAAAAAGGCAAATTAGCCTATTTTGCTTGTAAAATACCTATCATGCTTGTAAAATGTACATGCAACAAGGGAAAAATTATATTTAAATTTTTTAACTTAACATTGTTAAAAATTTAGAATGCGATTATAATTGTTGTGAACTTTAGGATATTATTTTATCAAAAAAAAAAAAAACTATAGGATAGTAAATATATTTGGCCCTAAATCCAAGGGTGGTAAAAGTAATTTTCCCAAACATTTATTGTTAACCCAATGGTCTTAAATGTCCATTAAACCCATAACTTTGAAACAAAATTTCAAATTAAATGCCATTAAACAAAATGAAGTGAATCCTTGTATATACATTACGGATTTGGTTTTTAAAATCTTCTGTAATGTCTAGAAACTGCCTAATGTTACGTCGAAATTTCTAGCAATGCCCCAATGTGGCAGGTACAAAATGCACTGAATATCGCCGATTTGGTTTTTAAAACCTTCCGTAACGTCTAGAAACAGCCCGATGTTCCATCGAAACTTCTGGCAACACTCCAATGTGGTAGGTACAAAACACATTAAATCCCTATATATACATCATGGATTTGGTTTTTATTTATAACCTTCAGTGACATCTAGAAACAGCCTTGATGTTACGGCGAAAATTTTGGCAACACCCCAATGCGGCGGATCCAAATCGTCTCATCCCTGAAATTCAGGAGGCGTGGTGGCGACCCCATTGGATGGTCGCCACGTGGGGGTCGGATGAATCCGACCCCTCCATTCGAGCCGACAAGAGACACGGCTTGTCGGCTCGAACGGAGGGGTCGGATTCATCCGACCCCCACGTGGCGACCATCCAGTGGGGTTGCCGCCACGCCTCCCGAATCTCAGGGATGAGACGATTTGAATCCCAATGCGGCAGGTACAAAACGCACGGAATCCCTATATATACATCACCGATTTGGTTTTTGAAACCTTCAGTAACGTCTAGAAACAGCCCGATGTTACGTCGAAACTTCTGGCAACGCCGCAATGCGGCAGATACAAAATGCATTGAATCCCTGTATATACATCATGGATTTGGTTTTTAAAACCTTTCATAACGTTTAGAAACTGCCCGATGTTACGGCGAAACTTTTGGCAACACCCCAATGCGATAGTTACAAAATGCACTGAATCCCTATATATATGTCACGGATTTGGTTTTTAAAACCTTCCGTAACGTCTAGAAATTGCTCGATGTTACATTGAAACTTTCGGCAATGCCCCAGTGCGGCAAGCAAGCCCTTGTGGGCTAGCCTTAAACACAACGCGCTGAATCCCTGTATATAAGGGTGTCAACGGGTCGGTCTAGGCCGGTTTCGATCCGGGCTAAATCGGTGTCGGGTTTTATAAGCATAGCCCAAAACGTGTCCATTAAGAATTCGGGCTGGGGTGGGCTGCGCTGGACACAATAACTAACGGGCTGGTCCGGTGTCGATTTGTTATCGGGCTGGGTTTATTGAGGTGATTTCGGGTTGGTTCGGTCCGAATCGGGCTTATCGGACCCCTTTTATATGTAAACTATATAGCATATTTTATTATTTTTATCTATAAAATTAGCATTATTCCTTCCATATGTATGTAATTTAATAAACTATAACAATTAACATAATCTTTTCAACTATAGATTCACATAATCTTCTAGATCATGAAGTGAACTCTAATAATGTAACACAATATATTAAAATTTAAAACCATTAAAATTAAGAAATTGGGCCCGAACGAACCTTACCGGTGTTCGGGTTGGGTTTTATCAGTTTGGGCTAATTCGGGCTTCTTAACAGACTGGTCCGGTTTGGTTTCGATTTGGGTTGAAACGGTGTCGGGCTTTACAAGCTCAGACCAAAACCTGTCCATTAAGGCTCGGTTCGGGCTGGGTTCGGGTTATATCGGGCTGGCTCGGTCCGTGCTACCGGGCCGGGCCCAGTTTTGACACCCTTACCTATATATACATCATGGATTTGGTTTTTAAAACCTTTCGTAACGTCTAGAAACTGCCTGATGTTACGTCGAAACTTTCGGCAACTCCCCAATGATACAGGCTGGCCCTTGCCGACTAGCATTAAACAAAACGCATTGAATCCCTGTATATACATCACTGTTTTCTTTTTTAAAACCTTCTGTAACTTCTAGAAACTGCCTGATGTTACGCCGAAACTTTCGGCAATGCCCCAATGCGGCAAGCTGGCATTAAAAAAAAAGCCCTGAATCCCTGTATATACGTCACGAATTTGGTTTTTAAAACCTTTCGTAACGTCTAGGAATTGCCCAATGTTACGCCGAAACTTTCAGTAACGGCCCAATGTGGTAGGCTGGCCCTCGTGGGCTCACCTTAAACAAAAACGCATTGAGTCCCTGTATATACATCACGGATTTGGTTTTTCTTTTCCTAACATCCAAACACAGCTTTATAAAAACTTGATAAATTCTGTTGGATGATTTGGATTGGTATTTCGTGATATGGATGGATTCAAATCCTCTCGTCCAAGAGTTGCTGGATGAGAGGTGGCACCTCTATTGGATGGACGACACCTGGGGTTTGGGTGAATCCAAGCCCTCCATCTGAGTCGACACAGAGTCGACAGGAGATATCAGCTCAGATGAAGGGCTCATATTCACTCGAACCCTGGGTGTCATCCATCCGATGGGGTGCCACCTCTCCTCCGGAAACTCTTGGAGGAGAGGATGTGGATTTGATGGACGGGCTTATAAAAATGGCATCAAGACGGAAGCTTCCAGAAAATATTTTTAAATGAATTTCAATTCCTATTTTTATTTCTCAATAAATACACGCACTACTGCTCTTCAAGGAGTTAGAAAGGGAAAAACCTAAGTAAGAGAAGGAAAGCAGCGCCGCAGAGCAGAAGATGGCAATCATATCCTTACCCAAAAGACAGACGATGGTGCCAATGTCAATGTGTAATCTCCCTGAAGAAATACTGATGGAGATCCTTTCACGACTCCCTGTTAAATCCTTATTGCGATTCAGGTGCGTCTCCAAAAACTGGTGTAATCTAATCGATGATCCTCACTTCATTGCCAAGCACTTTAATCACTCACCTGAGAACAATCCTGCTATGATTTTTCACAATTCTTCCACTAGATCTCTCGTAGTACGTTACGAGTTATCTTATGAGACAGGGATGTACGAGTTTATCCCAATCATGCCAAGGATTTCAGGAATTGCTGTCGTGGGTTATTGTAATGGCCTAGTATGCTTACACATTTTACACATTTCCCATCGCCCTAATATGAAAAAGGATTCTCTCTGTATATGGAACCCAGCAACTCGAGAAGTCAAGTATGTGCTTGAACCACCTGTTAATCAGCTCCAAGTTCAACGAGGTTTTGGTTTTGGTTTTGATTCCATACACATCGATTATAAGGTTGTACGTATTGTTCATGTTTTTGGGGAACCAGAGGTTTCATTGTCTGTGTACTCTTTAAGCACAGATGAGTGGAGAGAACTTGGAAAAGTCTCGTTTAATGTTAATTGGGATGGGACAACTCAATTTGTTACTGCTGCATTTGTCAATGGTGCTGTTCACTGGATCAAAAGTTATGTGAACTCAGAGTCTCGGTGTATTATATCATTTGATTTGGCACTCGAGAAGCTCCGAGAAATACCAGAGCATGATTATGGAGGTAAAGCCAAATTAGTTCATAAAAAGCTTGGGGTTTTAGGAGGTAACCTTTCTGTGATTGATATTTATTTGAAATATGCTGAAATATGGGTGATGAAGGATTATGGAGTGAAGCAGTCTTGGATTAAAATGTTGACCATTGATGACAAGCCAAGTCAAGTAATAGAGATTCACAGGAATGGTGATGTTTTAATGGATCCGTTATTTAAGGACCCAAAAACTGTTGTAAGGCGATATGTTGAGTTTGATCCAAAAAGTGGTACAAAGCGATATATTGAGCCTGGTTGCATCTGGTATTGGCCTAAGTTAGTTCCTTATGTGGAGAGCCTTGTTCCACTTAGAGCTTACAGAGGAGCAAACAGGGAAGAGTAAAGCGTAAAGGAAGAGGCTTGAGAAATATAAAAATGTGTTCAGCCTGTAATACATTTTCTCTACTAGTTTGCTCATGAATAGTTTGTTGTTTCGGTTGTATTTAACTTTCTCTTAAAAAAATAAAGAATAAGTTTTCAAAATGAGGGTTTTTTTTTTCTCCCCCTTTTCCCTTTCTGAGCTGTTAAGTTCATTTATTTTGGTTTCCTATGTTTGAGTTTGTTTTGTAATTTTTTAGTTGAGTTTCTCAATAAATACTTGCTCAATTGCTTAAGGAGGACTTGTGTTAGAAAGTGGAAACAATAGTATAGAGGGAGAAATAATGATGTTGGATATCCCTGATGCATAATTATAATAAAGGGAAATGATCGCTGCCTCGAGGGCAGGGTCGGTCGAATCGTTGTTTTTTTTTTTAGGTAAAAAGAGTATTCATTGATTTGAAACAAGGAAACAAACCAAACGTCATTTACAACCAACTCATGAAGCCAATGTGAGGAAATAGGCCCACACACCTCTCCCGAATAGGTGAGGGCCTTCCTAGCTAGGGAGTAAGCGATCTGATTAGCTCCCGTGGGGATAAAACCAAAAGAACAATTCAAAAAAGATGAATATAAGGTAGTGATATCAACATGAATGGGCTGAATAGATAAATCTCCCAGCGAGCCTCCATTTAAATGGAATTAATGACTTCTTGGCAATCAGATTCCAGATGAATAGAACCTAATCTCATATCAGTAACTAGAAGGAGAGCAGCCCTGATAGCAGGAGCTTCACAACATTTTATAGAAGGGAAGGAGGAAGCAATAGAAGCTGCCTTGATAACATTACCATCGAATTGTAAAGTTGTTTCTCTTTGATTTAATGGTGTTACGGGGATTATAGTCCTCCAATAGTAGCATGCCACATGTATCCAAGCTCAAAGAAAGAACGGTCCGTGATGATGTGGGTCCAGTGGGTCTACACACTATCCCACTTATCAAACGCCCCCCCCCCCAGGCTGACCTTAGAGGCGACCTTGGCCTCAGCGTGCTACACAGCCGAGAACCGCCTCGAAGCTCGAACCCTCATCCATCGCCGAGGTCCTCCTTGGAGCTCGACATATCATTTATCATCGAGGCACACTTCAAAGCTCAATGTTCGGGTCCGCTACAGTTTGTCTAGCTGGCACATGGAAGCCTTATTCAAGGAGCTTATTCCTGATAAGGAAGATCTTTGTCAACTCAAGATCCGGTAGCAATCTATTAAAGATGTTTGCAGAGAGATATGACCTAGAGATTCGATGCAGATACACATATGGAAATGTCTAGGTGGTCCCTATATCAAGCCACCATGAACCTATATGTCTAGAGCAAGCAAAGATAAACACACACGGAATTCTACACTCAGATTCCTTGCAGAGATAGTTGTCGGAACTTTCTCTTTGACAAAGGAACAGTCACACTCGTGTTTGCTTCATACTGCATGCGCACCTAGACTAACTTAAGCATTGGAGTGGTTTGAGGGTTACCCAATCCAACCATCACATGGTGTTCTCTTTCATCCTTGTGCAGGAATTTTAGCTAGTTAAAGACCCATCCAATTCGGTGCAGCAACAGATTCGATATAGTATTGTTATGAATAGATATAGATACCCAAATTTGGGTATACGATTTCAGTCAAATTGACACCCTTAATATAAAGTGGCTCAAAGTTGCAAAATTTTCGATCTTTGTTTCGATACTCATTCTCCTACTATGGCAAATTTTCAATTTTTTTGAAAATTCATATTAAACTGAATAGGTGAAATGTAACAGGACCTTCCCTGTAATTTAGAACCTTATGTATCGATCACATGTCAGATTTTCGTTGGATCCCTATGTCATTGATTCGATCGGATCGGATCAGTTTTGGATATTGTCAATTCCGCCCCCAATACCTGGATTTAGAACCTTCTACCTAAGTTACCAATTCTTCGCACAACATTATCAAACATGTTTAGCCAGCCTATGAATTTCTTCTTTCGCCCAACATAAAAGCCCTAGCAAGTGCCTTCAATAGCAGAGAAAATCTAGACTTATCAAACTCAAAACTTTATTGCATATGGGTTTCAACCATAGTTATTTAATTTACCAAATTATTCATGCGAACCGAATAACGAATAATTCGACCGAATTTGAATTATATTCAATGATTCAGAAAAAAATCACACCTCGTTAATTTAGAGATAAATATTGTGATTAATTATTCCAAATTTAAAATATAATGAATAATATATCGGGATATTAAAAAACATCATTAATACTATCCCGTGGAGGACTTAAAAAAAAGACACTTAATGCATTAACTATTTGCATCTTTATCAATATAAGATTAAATATGAGTCTAAAAATCACACCATAATACAAAGCAAATCATTAATTTCGTTTTCTTTTTTTGTTAAGAATTTTGTTTTCTTTTCAAATGTGGGATTAAAATGAGTATAAAAATCATGTCATAATAGAGAGTAAATCATTAATTTCGTTTGATCATTATTTCAATGTGGGATTAAATATGAGTATAAAAATCACATCATAATATAAAGAAGTCATTAATTTTATTTGCTAAAATCTAACAATTCACATCTATATACTATAATAAAATCTAACAATCCATTTTTATAAAGATATGCAATTCTATTATGTATTATATTGTTGTGAATTAAATATTATTCTAATTTTATATCACTTGTATATTATGCAGGTATGTTAATTGATTGATATTATAAAATAGGAATACCAAATATTAAAAATTAACATCCGATTTTTTTGTCCAAATTTTTTTTAGACAAATGAAAATTTTGAACCAATCCCAATTCAAATTTTATTTGTATGCTTGATTTTTTTACCGCATCTTTGACCGAAATCTTGATTTACCAAAATGTTTCATTTCGATCTATTCGTCTTCCAAATAATTCCTAAATCCAAATTTGCTAACTATGTTTCCAGCTTCAAAGATTTGACTAAAGACTAGAAGAGAGGTTGAGCGATCAGAACTGCGGAGAATTTGAGTGAACATTCGTTTGAACTAGTGAGGGTTATTGTAGAGGCGAGAGCGGTGAAAAGGTAGTGGTGAAGCAAAGTGCATAGTTTGATGGGTGCCATCGCATTTCCATTTCGACGTTTTGTTGCTACAGAACCATATGTCACTGTTGCAGTTAAAATCACGCCGAGATCTTTCGAGGTGAAAGCAATCTACATATGACAAGAATAGAGCAAATGAGCTCAAAATCTTGGCCTTTATATGTAAAATCTTTTGATTTTAATATTATGGGCAACATTATTTTGCTTGCCAATTATAAATCGGTGGGAATCCAATCAAGGATTTGGATTGATTGATTATCTCTTACCAATTATAAATCAAATCTATTCCATTATGGGATTGGAATAGATTTGATATGCAGTTATTATAAATATGTAAAAGGGTCTCTGTAGTCTGCGTGAAATCAAAGGGACTTATATCCAAGGAAAATGAAACTGTAGAAGATCTCTATTGTGAATCAATTAAAAGACAAGGGTGGAAATCAATCTTCTACGAAAATGTATCTCCCATATATTCTATTTGATTATGTTATTGCTCAATGTGTTTTATTCTTCATATGAGATTGATTGGAATGAGTTTATTAGTATTAAAATTCCTACAGTGGTATCAGAGCCATCCCACATGGATTTAAAATTATTGAGTATAGAATCGTCATTTTCGAATCAATTAAAACATGGAGAAATTTTCTTTTGGTTTCCATCTCAATTTTTGGTGAAAAAAGAAGAGATTTAAAATAATTGGATAATTTTTTACTATCAAAATTACAAGAAAAATATATCTATGTGTAAATCTCCGTGAGATAGTGATGGCGATACAAAAATCGCCGTCACCGCACACTAGACGTGCCGCCACGCACCGGCGAAAGAAGCGAGTGAAATCTACTCGTTGGATTTTATTCTAAAAAAAAAAAAAAATTGGCTGGCAGGGTTAACCGAGATTGACCCGAATATCCAAACCCAATCCGGAACCCAAACAGGACCGAATCAGTTCAGTCCGAACTAGATAGAACCCAACTCGGACTAGATCCGACTTGGTTAAGAATCGGGTCAGCCCGACCCGTATCAGGCCCTGATTAGGTCTGACCTGGATAAGAACCGGGCTGACCTGAATCGGGTTAGCCCACCCCGGATAAGAATCGGGTCGACCCGATCCAAACTTGATCAAACTCGAATTGGGTCAAAACCCAAACCGGTCTGGACCTAACTCGGATAGACCAATTTGGTTGGACTAGTTCCAAGTCGGGTTGGACCAAAACGGACCAGCCCGAATCGGCTCAGGCCTTAGGCCCTGTTTGGATTACAGGCACGGCGCGTAAGAGCGCGTGAATGGTCCGTTTGACTTGAAATTTGTTCCGTTGAATTTGTTTCATTATGCTTTACATTCCTGCAATTCATTTCTACAAATCCCAAATCTAAAGTAATTGATTAAAAGCTAGTTTTGGGAGTATTTTATAAGATTTTTTTTGTAATTTTTAATAATGAAATGATTACCAGATGAATAATGTGCATGTTTATGTTGATCTGTTGAGACATAATTTCAAGTTTTCAATTTTTGAATCATATTCCATATGACTACATATTAGAATTTACAGATATAACTGTGTAATTGAGTAAAATCTACCAAAGTGGCATACCTATTGTATAGTTATGTCTAAAAATTCAAGAATTTTTAATATGCCAAAGTAGTCAAACCTGATGATGCATACCCAAAGGTGGCATTGTCCAGTTATATTAGTTACATGCACTCACTTATTAAGGATGTTCGGCTATAGGTTTTTCATTCACCCAAAGGTGATGAAATTTTCTGAAGCCATCATTCTCTTGCGATTTTGCCTGGATATCTAAGAGGACTAGTGCATGTTTGTCCCAAATGATGAGCGTGTAATGCGGTTGACTCTTAAGAAAAGAAATTACTTATTAAGGATGTACAGCTGAGGGTTTTTTTCACCCAAAGGTGATGAAATTTTCTAAAGTCATCATTCCTTGGCGGTTTTGCCTGGATAAGACCAGTGCATGCTTATCCCAAAGGATAAGTGTGTAGTGCGATTGACTCTTAGGAAGGAAAAATAATGATACATATTTTGCTATGATTTAATGATTTATTTATTTCCATGATATACATATGAGTGTTGGATATATTAATTGCATACCTGTTTTAAATGTAAACTCATATAGTAAACTTTATCTCAGGATGTCAATACATGCAAATGTATTAGTCTCACTGCCTATGTTGACTGGTTCAAATTACCAAAAATGGTATGAAACAGTGGAAACCCAACTCAGCATGTTGGATATAGACTTAGCTCTCAGAGAGGAAAAACCTGCTCTTATCACTCCTGAGAGCTCTCCCACTGAGATTTGAAAAGTAGAGATGTGCAAACCTTCTAATCGAAAATCCCTAATCTAGATAAAAAATTTATGTTTCTGAATCCCTTCGTAGTAATATCCAGATGAAAGATACTGACAAGGAATATGTGAAAGAGTTATAGATGAAATTTAATGTGATAAATAAAAGTCTCAAAATTAATCTGATGGCAGCCTTAACTGGGGCCAGGTTTGATGCAAATGGCAGTATTTGAGAATACATATTAGAACTGGTTGCAAAAAGGGAAAGACTAGAGGGGTTGAGAACCTCTTTGGATGATGACTTTCTGGTTTATCTAGCCTTAACTTCTCTCCCAAATGAATATAGTCAGGTTCATGTATCATACAATACTCAAAAAGTCAATTAGAGCTTAGACAATCTGATTTCCTTCTACTCTCAAGAAGAAGATAGATCAAAGAAGAAGAAACCTGAGAGTTCAAATCTAGTCCAGCATAAACTTTTTACTAAAAAGGGAAAGGGAAATGGAGGTGTAGGGCCTTACAAGAAGAAAAAGTTTTTCAAGAAGGGAAATGAAAAACCCTATGATAAAATAGATGCCATAAAGGGAAATGATGACAAGAAAGACCTGAATGGCGTGGAGTGCTTCTGGTGCAAAAAGAAGGGGCACATGAAAAAAGATAGCCGAGGCAGACAGGCCTGGTTAAATAAATAGAAAAAATCTGATACTCATTTATCTCTAGTATGTTTTGAGTCTTTTTTGGTTGATGCTCCTATAGATTCCTAGTGGATTGACTTTGGATAATCCATTCATATTACTCATTCCTTGCAAGGGTTTCTGAGCCGGAGAGCACCTAGTAGGGATGAGGTTAGTGTGTTCGTAGGGAACGGTGTGAGAGTTGCAGTGGAGGCCATTGGAGTTGTTGAACTGTTTCTGACTTTAGAAATCTTAGTAGATTTGGAAGACACTATATATGTTCCCTCAATGAAGAAAAATTTGATTTCTATATCGAGACTAGTAAATAATGGATACAGTTTGAGTTTTAATAAGAATGGTTTTGAATTATGTCTGGATTTTTCTATAATTGGAAATGGCATCATAGTGAATGATTTATATCAATTGAATTTAACATATTCTATGGTTTTGAATGTGTTTTCTAGACGTCCTATGCTGGATGAGTCATCCTCTACTCTTTGGCACAAGCGCTTAGGACATATTTTGGTGGAGTATATGAAGAGACATATTGTCGATGGAATTCTAAAACCTATACAATTTTATGATATGTCTGTCTGTGTGGACTGTATAAAGGGGAAAATGGCCAGAAATAGGAAAAAGAAGGCGGTTCGCAGCAATGACTTATTGGAACTGATTCATACTGACATCAGTGGTCCTTTTTCCTCTCCTTCCATTGGAGTTCATCGATATTTTATTACCTTCATTAATGATTATTCAAGATATGGTTATGTCTACCTATTGACTGAAAAATCTAGTTCGTTGGATGTATTTAAGATTTACAAGACAGAAGTGGAGAATTTTTTGTCAAAAAGAATAAAAGTTGTTAGATCAGATCGAGAAGATGAATATTATGGTAAGCCAGGTGATTTTAGTCAATACGTTGGTCCTTTTTCCAAGTTCTTACAAGAGCATAGTATCATTGCTCAATATTCCATGCCAGGAACCCCTCAACAAAATGGAGTTGCTGAAAGAAAGAATATGACTCTGAAAGATATGATGAGAAGTAGGATTAGAAACACCAATCTTCCAGATTTTCTGTGGGGGAAGCTCTAAAGACTGCCACTTACATACTCAATAGGGTATTAAGTAAAACTGTTCCCAAAACACCTATTGAGCTATGGACTAACTAAAAACCGAGCTTGAATCATTTACATATTTGGGGATGCAGAGCAGAAGCCAGATTATATAATCCTCATGAAAAGGTTATGAATCCAAGGATAATCAGTTGTCATTTTGTTGGCTATCCTAATAGATCCAAGGGATTTAGATTTTATTGTCCCAGCTCTGCTAATCGAATAGTTGAGACTGCTCATGCCAAGTTCATTGAAGACTCTTATGAATTAGTAGAACCAAGAAGCTTGGAGTTTGAGGAAGTCATTGTATTTCTTAATTCATTGATTTATAGCACTATTGTGCCTACAGTTATGCATCCCATGGTCCCACCAATGGCAGAGGAATTTGCTGGGACTGAGGTACCTGATTAACCCAAGGCACCAGTGTTGATTGCAGAACTTGAAGAGGTGGTCAGGAGATCTACTAGGCAATGCAGGAGTACTATCTCTTATGATTACATTTTATACTTAACTGAAGGAGAATTTAACATTGATCAAGCAATAGATCCCTCTAGTTTTGGGGAAGCCATGAATAGCTCTAATGCAACAAAATGGTTAGAAGCTATGAAAGATGAATTATTATCCATGGGCAACAACGATGTTTGGACGCTTGCAGATTTACCTAATTCATGTAAACCCATAGGCTGCAAATGGGTTTTCAAGACTAAGTGTGACTCCAGAGGAAGAATTAAGCGCTACAAGGCCAGGCTAGTAGTTAAGGGATTCATAGAGAGGGAGGGAGTTGACTTTAAGGAGACATTTTCTCCAGTCTCTTCAAAGGATTCCTTCAGAGCAATTATGGCGCTTGTGATCCATTATGATCTGGAATTACATCAGATGGATGTAAAAACATCCTTTTTGAATGGAAACTTAATTGAGGAAGTTTACATGCACCAACCAGAAGGTTTTGAGGTACAAGACAAGGAAGAAATAATTTGTAAGCTTAACAAATCCATTTATGGTCTCAAACAAGCTTTTAGACAATGATATCTAAAGTTCCACCAGATTATATCCTCTTTTGGTTTTGTTGAGAGTGCTATTGATCAATGCATTTATCACAAAATCAGTAGGAGCAAGTTCATCTTTCTGGTGTTGTATAGACATTCTGCTTGCCAACAATGATTTGGGTTTGCTTGCAGAGACTAAGTGATTTCTGTCAGAAAACTTTGAAATGAAAGATATGGGTGAGGGTACTTTTGTCCTGGGTATTGAAATCAGTCGTGACAGAAGGCGTAGACTATTGGGATTGTCTCAAAGGGCTTATATTGATCGTATACTCAAAAGGTTCAATATGTCAAACTGCTCGGCTAGTGCACCCATCAAGGGAGACAAGTTAAACAAAACCCAATGCCCTAGGAATGAGATTGAAAGAAGGTCTATGACTGATAAGCCTTACGCATCTGCAGTAGGGAGTCTTATATATGCACAGGTTTGCACTCGCCCTGATATCGCTTTTACAGTGAGTGTGTTGGGACGTTTTCAGTCAAATGCAGGTTTGGCTCAATGGATAGCTGAAGAAGGTCATGCGATATTTACAGAGGACAAAAGATTATATGCTTACCTATGGTAGTAATGATAGCCTTGAGATTGTGGGTTATTCTAATGCAGATTATAGTGGATGTCCTGATGACAGGAAATCCACATCAGGATATATTTTCATGATGGCTGGAGAAGCTATTTCATAGAAGAGTGTGAAGCAAACAATTTTAGCATCTTTTACTATGGAGGCAAAGGTCATGGTATTGTTCGAAGCCAATAAGCAGGCAATCTGGTTGAGAAATGTTATTTCTGTCTAAAGACTATGGAAATCATCTCTAAACCATTATTAATGTATTGTGATAATCAGTAAGCTATATCTTTCTCTAAGAATAACCAGAGGACTGGTGCTTCAAAACACATTGATATCAAGTATCTGTTAGTAAAGGAAAAGATTGACGATAATCACATCATTGTAGAAAAGATCTCGACGGTAGATATGGTTGCTGATCCCTTGACAAAGGCCCTACAGTAGGAGTCTTCAAGGATCATGTTTCTAGTATGGGCGTAGTCGAGTTTTTTGATGTAATTTTGTATAAAAAAACAAAAAAATAAAAAAAAATCATATATTTACATTGATACTTGATTGTATTGTTTTGTCTGTGGTTTTTATGGACATAGTGATGAATACCATGGTTTCTTTTCAAGATTTAGCATTTACACTTTTTCTAGTCTGAATAAAAGTTTTATTTAAGAAAAACTTTATCTACACCCCATCAAAGATAGTTAACATCATCTACACCCACAAGAATGCCGAAACATCACCTAGGTCCACTTAACTAACATAAATCATTAAATTTGTTGAAATATAATTTTATCCCTCAGATAAAAATTTTAAAAAAGAAAATTTATGTTCATTTATAAATTTAGCCTTCAAATGTTACTTATCCTTGCTGAGAAATTTCACTCTCTCTCAGGTTCATTCACACTCAAGCCCTAGTCCCCTCTGTGTTGAGAAGAGCTCTCGAATCATCTAAGCATGTTCCCTGCTCTGACGACAGCATCTCATCTCCGTAATCACCCAAGCCTGCTCCCTCTGCGTTGAGAAGAGGTCCCAAATCACCCAACCTGCTCCCAGTTCGTTGAGAATAGCACCCAAACCAGATCCGTCATCCAGGGTCTTCCTTGGTCAATAAGAAGTCGAAGAACCACAAGAGTTCTGCTATTTAGCTCTTGACACATAAATTTCTCCAGAACCCGTAAAACAAGCAAACCAAAAAAGAGAATATGAAAGGTCAACACAACACTCACTCAATAAAAAGCACATAGGATCATTATAATTATTTGTATGTCGTATATAGACAAGGATATCGAACTAAAACTATTCGTCAATTTTTTTGCATTCTCGATTCAACTATCAGGTTAGGGTTTGGGTTTCGTTTCATACCTCATGGAATATTGGGGAAAAAATATCTCCTGGTAATCAAAGAAGACTAATTTGTGAGGAAGAGGGGATTGAATGAAAAATGAGTGGTTTCATACCTAATGAAGAAGAAGTTGTAGGGAATAGTGGTTTCATGTCGATCTTCATCATCCTGTCGAGTAAAGGTAGGGTTGCAGAGGATTGTCCGATTTAACTAGCTTTGTTGCAGGAATAACTGTGGTCGGGGAAGATGAAGGCACCGTTGATGGCAAAAAAGAAAAATCTTAAGTTCGTAGTGTAAGACCTGTATTGAACTAACTGGTCTCACCACCTTGAATCAGGTCTACCTATCATGGTCGAGCCAAGTGGACCAAGTGCGTGAAGAAACCACAAGACCGGGTATGAAATATAACTCAAAAATAGTCAAATATGAGTGTATGGTCGCATGCCTAAACATGTGTGACCGACCCCACCTCAAAAGAGTCCAACCCCATGAATTTTGGTCGTGGGGTCGCACATTTTAAAAACATAGGGTCACTGATTCTGCGACCCTACGGAAACAGCCAGAAACCGAATTTAGGAAACCTTCCTAATCCGAAGGGGATTCTTTCCTAACTCATTGGGGTTTATTATGAAGGGTTTTCCTCTATAAACAGGATGTCCTGTAGCCTCTTTCACTCCTTCAAAACTATAATTGAAAGAGATAGAGAAAGAGAAGAGAAGGAAGAGAAGGAGAATTGAAGAAGAAGACTAAGGAGGAGGAAATTCAGAGAAAACTCTGAATCTTCAACAAACCTAAGGTATGAACCTAATTCCCATGATTTATTTAAGAGCCTAGAATAGTTCATGAAGAAGATAGGATTAGGAGAAACCCAAATCATCCATCTATGGACAAATCCCAAGAGAATCCATGGAGAAAATCATTGTGGACAATGGATAGTGTATAAAATTATAGTTTTGAGTCATAGAACAATCATAGGAAAGACCATGACGATAAGCCAAAGGATTCAAACATGAAGGAATGGACTTAAAAGTGAAAGGTCAACCATGATACGTGTGGTCGCACGTAGGGTCACATGATGTCTGACCCCACGAGACCCACACGTCCAACCACATGCCCTTGGGAAGTTTCTAGGGAGGGTGTGGTCGCACGTAGGGTCGCAGTATGTCCGACCCTACCTGTGACCCTACACCCTGGGGTCACAGAAACTGAGACCCTAGGTGCTACCCTACCCTGCGACCCTACACCCTGTGGTCGTAGAAACTGAGACCTAGATGTTAGCCCACCTGCGACCCCTCAGCTTCTGTTAGTCTAAACATAAGAGAATTAATTTTAATTAAAATCTATCAACTTGATTAGGTTTTTCAGTGATTCATAAATCTTGGACGAGGATCTACGGTCAACCAAAGGTAAGGGAACAAAACCTAAACTAATTGGATAATAATAAATTGTTTTTGTTTATTGAGTCCAATGCCATGAATGTTAATATACTTGTATGCGTGTATTGTGCATTTCACATGTCATCCAGTATTTCTGCTATTAATGTTCATGCATATTTAATTTTGTTTATTTATAACCTGATGATGATGATGATGCTAGGAATAGGCATGTGAATGTTTGTGTGTGATTAGTGTACTTGATGCTAGTGGAGCATCAGGGGGAGGACGTAACACTGTGGTTCATCCTGGTCACCAGACTCTAGCTCTATCTCTACTCAAGTCTTGTCCACTAATATCGTCGTATCGTCATTACCTTAGCAAAACTATTACGTCGTAGGGCTTCAGGAGAGGTGGTCTTGGACGTGTAGTCTCTGACTCTGTCGGGGGGCCTTAGCTCTCTATCTCTATGGACGTATTGAGGGATGCAAGGGTGAGGCCTTGGATATACTATTTACCATTAGGATTGGTTAGTTGCGAGCCCAGTTTGCAAGCCCTCGTTAATAGGGGCTTACGTGTTGGTATGGGTAGAGCATCAGGGAAAGTGTGATGCGGTGCGGTCCTAAACACTTTAGCTCTATCCCTATTCCATGGTGGGTGCATGTGGGACGACAATGGTATTAGATCCATTGGGCGGCTTCACACACTCGTATATAGAGGTGGGGCGGTCACCAATCCTTTCTATTACACATTGCAAACTTATGAACCAGACCAAAGACATGAATTGAATGCATGCATATGTTTGTTGCATTGTTTTGTTTACTTACTGAGCTCAAGTTGGAGAGCTGACCCTCGCGCGCATAATTCTTTTTAGTTTCTGATGTTGCAGGTATTACGGTTGAAGGACACGCTACATATGAACAGGTGACGGCTATGATGAGCAAGTTGTGGAGGACTATTGTGATTCGTTAAGCGAGCGTTTCAATTATAGATACGCTTAGTGTTTAATTTTCATATTTGGATATTTGTAATATGTATTAAATTATGTTTTAGTTACTTGGAGATAAATAAAATATTAATTATTTATCATGACTAGACCTCAGTTCATTGTCTGTAAGACTTCTGCTATTTACTTTATTATCTCTGATTAATGTGGAATGTGTTTTGATTTAACATGGTGGGTATAGCTTATTTGAGATCATGGTTGAACCATTGGTTTATTGACGGTTTATCACACCATTCTGGTTGGTGCAGAATTGGGATGTGACAACTTGGTATCAGAGCTCTTAGGCCTTGCCCATTAAACTTGAATACTTCCATTAGAGTCCATGAACTGAGTTAGGATAAATTAAAAGCTTTAATACAAACACACCATAAGCACCTGTGTTGGTTGAGACAGAACTTAAACAAGATAATAATGTACATATAAAAAGTGGAACCATATATATACTCAAACAGAAAGAAAAAAATCTAAATTTATCCTGATAAACAAATAATATAGGGTACTATCTATAAGTCAGACAGTTGCCTAAGTATACAAAGGATATAGTACAGTAACAAGAAAGAAGTATCAGTAAAGCAGAAAAACTAGAATACCCAGTGGATACCCATAAGATGTGAAACTCGAGGTATGACAGAGGGAGAAGAAACTGGCTAGTAATGCCTAAATCCCTAAAGAGGTAAAGGGAAGGATCGTGGGCTAAATCCAACAGAGATAGGAGAATAATGGCCATACATTAAGAATAAGAGTAACTACAAGAAGATAAAACTATACTCCTGAGTGACATGGAGACTCAGAGTGAGATCCACCACAAGTTGATCTATTACCCGCTGAGCATTAAGAAGAGACCCCACCACTATCAGGGTCGAGAATGGGTAATGAAAACTCATGTAAGTAGATGCTAAATAATGATAATCAAATTGGAGCAAATCAAAAGAGGTGAACAACTAGGCCACTCCAGCCAATCACCTGGACTACCAAGTACCTTGGCCACAGTTGTAATAAAATTAACCCAACAAAATACAAGAACAACAACAGATGATATCGACTATGCAAGTTACCATGGAAATCACTATCTAAGTTGCCAATACTATACCAATACCTCCAAGTCAGGCCATGTACAGTACTAATTGGTATCAACACTGTACCTCCAGCACATGTGACCTATAATACAGTGTCTACCGTACAGCAAGTCCCAGTAACGCACACCCTAGTGCAGAAGCTTGGTGCACAACAAGCAGTGTATCAAGGTGGTTACCCTTATCAGCCACTGATGTATGGGATAGCTGCATCATGACAGAATGATCCGACAAGGGTTGAGGAATATTTTCTGAAGATGAAGCCTCAAATGTTTTCAGCAAATGATCAAATCTATTGTGGTCATATAACTAGATATGTTTATATAGGATGTGGTGCATTATTGACTTACTCTTATGATTATAGAGGATGCACATACCTGATTCTAATTCTCGTACCTTGACAGGATACCTTCTTGATTCAACCTGTCAATTGGAGTTATAGATATTATTTCTTTAGTATTAGTCCTGATTATACTAATCTGAGTTACTAATCGACAACATGAACAGAGATATGAACTGAATGAACAGTTAAATGTTTAATCATGTTGAGCGTACAACTTTTCGATTTATACCTGATTTATTGATGCACCAAAACTTTCCCCAGATTTACTCCTATAATGCCTTGACCAATGGCATTATATACTCGATAGAACCTGTAATCATGAGATTAAGAATTGTAAAACCTCTATTGTAAGACCCGCACTCCGTTAACCCGGTTTAAACCTTGGTTTTGTGTCGTGACAGGTCTTCCGATCATCACGTGCCGGACGGGACGAGCGGATGACAATCAGGTACGAAATCGGACCAAAGACGACCAATTAAACCTGATTTCAGGTTGACCGGTCGATGGTACCGGTCTTGGTATCGGTCGACCGGTATAGTCTGCGCAGCAAAGTGCGGAAAGCCAGAAATTGACTTATGAGGGTCCCACTTTCCTGATTTCGAATCCTAGAAGTTTTCTAATCCTAGTAGGGTTACTAAACCCTATTTTTAGCCTATAAATACACCCTTAAACCTCCTCAAATCCTTTCCATTATCTCTCACAAACCCTAGAGAAAAAGGAAGAGGTTGGAAAGGAGAAGGAGCTAGGAGGAAGAAGAAGGAGCCGCCATTACCATTCGACGAAGCTCACGCTACGCCTGTCAACGGTAAGTGTTCGGATCAATCTTCTTATCCTATGTTACTTGTGTGGGTGGATCAATACCATGCCAAGTAGGTATTGATCTAAAACCCTAAATTGGCCAGTAAACCCTAAGTTGCCGTCAAACCCTAGATTTGAGTTTCGAGATGATATTCACCAAAACGAGACTCGAATGAGTTGGGGATAACTCTAACTCAAAGTTTAGACTTAGAATGGATAGGAAAAACCCTGAAAATCCATGGAGATTGATTAACGAAAGTCGACAAATCAAGTGTATGGTCTTCCGGAGACATACCGGTCGACCATACCGGTTGATAGTTCTGTCACAGTGCTGCGACCGGTATGGTGAGACCGGACAGGTCTGAAAGACTGGTTTTGGATTTTGTCGATTTTCGACCAACATGAAACCTTAAGAAAAATATTCTAATGAGACCCTAATAATATTGTAGGACTTTGTGACATATCGTTTGGACCTTGCGGCGTGGAGCAAGTTGTCGAACGAGCGTCAGGTAAGGGAATCTGACGACCTAAACCTAATAATTAATGCACAGTAAATTGTTGTTAATCACCTGATTATATGAGATGTGTTATTTGTGCATATTCACATGCCATCCTTTACTTTCAGTTATTATTACTGTTCATGCATTGATAGGATGTGATTGTTAGGCATGTGATTGTTTTCCTTAGTGTGTGGAGTGGGGCATGGGCCTGGGATCGCTCTTCACATTAGCACCTTTTGTAGTATTCTGTCTTAACATGCTTGGTACGGGTGGGGTATCAGGGGAAGGTCGTGGTACGGTGGTCTCTGATATTGATGTTGGCCTGGCCATTGTTATGTGGCACTGTGGTCTCCGAGTCAACGCTGGCTTGTCCACGATGCTTTAGCTCTATCTCTATGCCATAGGGAGTTATGTTGGGATAGGGTCTACCTACGTTATGTTTCTATCCTAGTGAGTTAGTTGCGGATAGGGCATCAGGGGAGGTCTGGGAATGCCTTAGCTCTATCTCTATGCCGTAGATGGCTGTGCTGGGATAGAGCATACATTGATGACATATAGGATTGGTTAGTTGCGAGCCCAGTTTGCGAGCCCTGACCAGTAGGGGCTTAGGTACTGGTATGGGTAGAGTATCAGGGGAGGTACGGGGGTATCTTAGCTCTATCTCTATTCCATGATGGGTGCATGTGGGCCAATGGGGGTGTGATCCATGAGGTGCCACACACTCGTGTATAGAGGTGCGGGGGCCACCAAACCTTTCTATAGCACATTGCAAACTTATAACCAGACCACAGCATAAAACTGATTGTTACTCATGCATAATATTGTGAAACTGTCTGATTGTCTTACTGAGCTATGTTGTGAGCTCACCCCTTTGTACGTACAATGTTTTTAGATGTTGATGCAGGTTACACTGTGGACGAATATATAAATGTTCCTGTGTATGGTGGTGTTGCGGCGTTGGACGTACAGGCAGGAGAGGACGAGCATGACGCTTCATGCGAGTGCCCTTTCTGCGTGTACCTTTGATCGGATTTTATTTATTTAATTTCCTTATTTTTGATTGGATTAAAGGGATGTAATGATATTATTTTATGTGTTTGAATTTGGATAATTGGATATTATTTAAGTTATCAATAGATACTCAGTTCATTCTATTTAAGTCTTCCGCTGTATATTTATATTCTAATTGTGGTTATGTGTAATGGTTTGTGTGAACGGACACGGCCTATTCGAGATCCTGGTGTGAACCGTTGGTTCAATGGCGGTTCACTCACGCCATTCTGGTTGGATCAGAATTGGGGTGTGACAACTATTTCCATGTATTTGGACCACTGTACAACTTAAAGACCTTTTGATGCCGGTTGGATTATCATAGATTTACTCCTGATCCCTTAAACTTAAATTCACTAAATAAAGCAAGTGTTTGTCATTATGCTAAATTGAAAGAAGAAAATGAATTGCTTTTGGATAAACATTTCGATAAGATGTTTAGTTAATAAAGAATTATGGGAAGGAAGATGATTAAATTTAGATTAGATTCTATAGCCAAGAGACCTTAGATGAAGTAATGGAGAATCTATTTTGAGATTACTGATTGGATGGGTAGGAGTCATGGTTTGTAAAAGAGTGCATGAGCAAGAAGTGAAAACTATCAAGAGTAGCCAGTAAAGAAATAGATAGCATTCAAGTAGAGTTAAAGATGGCTATATCGGTATGAATTTTGACAAGGAAAAAGATTTCCAAAGACAAAATCTAAGAGTGGATACAAGGATAAAGTCAAAAATCATGGCATTGATAGTATTCAGATTAGTATAAGTAATACTGAGTTATGCCCAATGTCGAGTGAGATGATTAAGAAAAGACCAAAAGAGTTTGGCTGAATTAATGAATTTATAAGCATATACCTTAATGCTTATAGATAGACTTGGGATATGAAGTAACAATCACAAGATATATTTCGAGGTATATGAAAGAGAGATCAGGGTAGAACAACAAAGATAAAAGAAATATAAGCTAATGAGTTTTTCAATATATGAGATTATTGACAATAGTCTTTGAAAAATCATAAGAAATGAAGGAACTAGACAAGCTCTTAAGAACTTCGAACCAGATTTTGCTAGTTCAAGCCCTTTTAGACTAAATGTTGCATTTGATGAGTGTTATGAGCAATGTCTGAATTGTATGGATGGATAAAAGTTGGATGTAACCTAATTCGACTTGAGATGATAAACTTTGACATCATCTTGAGCATAGACTACTTGTCTCAATACTCTACAAAGTTGTAATGTGCATAGAAGAGGTTATCATTCAAGAATAAAGATGGCATATAATTTAGTTTTATTGGAAGCATGTCGCCTAAGAAGTGAAAGCTGATCCTCTCTATGCTAAAGGCGAAGAGATGCTCTGAAGAGAAAGGAGTTGGATATATGATATCTGTGGTATAAATTACCAAAGAAGAACCACAGAGGAAAGATATTGATGTGATGCATAAATTCCCTGATGTGTTCCAGGAGGCTTAGTTGGTTTGTTACCTGATCATGCGACCGAGTTCGTCATCGACTTGTTACCAAGGACAATACTTGTGTCAAAGGCACCTATAGAACAGCTCTTATAGAGTTGAAGGGATTGAGACTCAACTACGGGAGTTATTAGACAAGGGTCCTAATAGGTTAAGTATTGCATCACGGGGAGTGCCAATGCAATTCATGAAGAAGAAGGATGGTAGTGTCAAATTATGTATAGACTACCGGGAACTAAATAAGCTCACGATCAAGAATCGATATCTACTACCTTAGATCGATGACTTGTTTAAACAGTTGCAAGGAGCAAAGGTATTTTCTAAGATTGATCTTCGGTCAGGATATCATCAGCTGAAGAATTTGGACAGTGATATTCCGAAGATAGTTTTAGAACCAGGATTGGACATTATGAGTTCCCGATTATGACGTATGGATTAACTAATGCCTTACATCTTTTATGGAGCTGATGAACTGGGTGTTTCATGACATGTTGGACACATTGGTCATAGTTTTCATAGATGATATTTTGGTTTATTCCAAGAATGAAGCAACTCATACAACGGGTCTTAGAACAGCTTCACAACAGCTGAGAAGGAAAAAAAATTGTATGCCAAGTCCAAGAAATATGAGACCTGATTAAACAAAGTGATATTCTTAGATCACATAGCATCATAAAAAGGGATTAAAGTGAACCATGTTAAGATAGAAGTAATCATATGGTGAAAAACACCTAAAGAATATTGTGAAGATCAAAAGTCTCTTGGGTTTAGCTGGTTATTACAGATTTTTGTAGAGGACTACTCTAAGATCGCAAAACCTCTTACCAAGCTAACCAGGAAGGGAGAGGAGTTTAATTGGACTGATAAGTGTGAAGAATGTTTCCAAACTCTAACAGTAAGGTTGATATCAACTCCCATCTTGACCATTCTGGTACCAAGGGAACCTTTTACCCTATACATCGAAGCTTTCGGATTGGATCTAGGATGCGGGTTGATGTAAGGTAAATAAGTGATTGCATATGATTCAAGAAAACTGAAGGAGCATTAAAAGAATTACCCTACTCATGACTTGGAATTACCGATGATGAATTATGCAATCAAGACTTGGAAACATTATCTATATAGAGAAGAATTTCAAATTAAATCGGATTACAAGAGTCTTACTTATCTCTTTACCCAGAAAGAGTTGAACAGGAAGCTAAGGAGATGGTTGGAACTCCTGAAGGATTAAGATCGTGATATTCAATGTCACCAGTGCAAGGCTAATGTAGTAGCTAAGGCATTAAGCAAAAAGGGAATTATGAAGTCTGAGGAAGGACTCAGTATAAATGTTGTCTTATGTTTCGCAGCAATAGATTGAATTTGGAAAAAGAGTAACATATAATAGAAACTCGTGATGATCTAATTGAGCGAGAACTTATAGTTGAACTTATGGAGCAATAGTTCATCGGCTGCGCTTGTGGCATTAAAGGTCATCTCTGAATTAATGGATGAAGTAAAAGTAGCAATTTTGTTAGATCTGTATATAAGAACAGTGCAAGGAGATTTAGAGAAAGAAAAACCTAACCCTGACTTACTTCAGATGTGAAAAAGGTCCTGAGATACAGAGGATGATTATGCATACCTGAAGTGAAAACGCTGATCGTAAGATACAAGATAAAGACTCGGATATCATGAAGAGGATAATGATAAGAGCCCATTGTACTCAATATTCAGGACATCCTGGAGTACCAATATATATCATGACCTGAGGAGATTATACTGGTAAAGAGGAATGATAACAAATGTGGCTTCGTGCATGTTCCAGTGTTTGAATTATCAGCAAGTAAAGGCTGAAAGACAAAGACCAACATGGCTTACTACAACAACCATCGGAGCCAGTCTGGAAATGAAACTACATTACAATGAACTATGTCACCAATTTGCCACTGATTCCCAGATCGTTTGATGCAGTTGGGTGATTGTTGATCGCCTTATGAAGATAGCTCTTTCAATTGCTATACAACCTTGATATGCTTTGGAGCAGCTAACTAAGATATATGGGTATAATATTATGAGATTGAATGGTATGCCTGAGAGCATAGTGTTGGTCAGAGGCTCATGCTTTATCTCAAAGTTTTGGGAGAATCTACAGAAAACAATGGGGACAAGTTGAAGTTTAGTACCACATTTTACCTTAAACCGATGGACAGTCGGAGCGGACTATACAGATCCTAAGAGATATGCCCCGAGCTTGTGAAATTGATTTCAAGGAGCTTGAGTTGAAAAGTTACCACAGATTGAATTTTCTATCAAGCTACCATGTAAATGTTACCTATAAAGCATGGTACGGTAGAAATGTCAAATTCCTTTGTTTTGGAATGAAGTCGGAGAATGAAGAATTTTAAGACCTGAGTCTATTGAAGAAACCTGTCGAGTGGCAGACAAGATCAAAGAAAAAGGTCCAAGACAGCTCAGGATTGTTAGAAGAGACACCAAGACCTTGAGTTCGCCATAAGTGACAAAGTGTTTTTGAAGATATCACTTATGCATGGTTTTAAAACAATTCAACAAGAAGGAAGAGTTGTATCCTATATATGTTTTGGGACCTCATAAAATTTTGGAGAGACATAGAAAAATTGCATATCAACTAGCATTATCGCTGTCTATGTCTAGTGTGCATGACGTATTTCGCGTATCTCTATTGAAGAAGTACGTTGGAGATCCATATCAAAGGCATTGACCACTGATCTACTGGATTAGATAGAAGATTTAACTATTGAAGTAATACCAATCTAGTTCACTAGTCGGAAGGTACAATATCTCCAAAGCTGGGATAATTATTATATGAAGGTAACCTGGCAAAGATAAGACATGGAGAAGATTGCATGGGAGGAAGAAGCTGCAATGCGGAAACAGAATTCCCACCTATTGACTTTGAAGTAAATTCAAAATTGAGGACAAAATTTATTTTAAGGATGGGGGAGTTGTAAGATCCGTACGTTCAAATTTTGAGGATGAAATTTCTTTTAAGGGTGGTAAAGTTATAAGACCTGTATTGAACTAACCGGTCTTAACACCTTGTATCAGGTCTACCAATCATGGTCGAGTCAAGTGGACCAAGTGCGTGAAGAAACCACAAGACCCGGTATGAAATATAACTCAAAAACAGTCAAATATGAGTATGTGGTCGCATGCCTAAACAGGTGTGACCGACCCCACCTCAAAAGAGTCCAACCCCATGAATTTTGGTCATGGGGTCGCATATTTTAAAAATATAGGGTCACGGATTCTATGACCCTACGGAAACAGCCAGAAACCAAATTTAGGAAGCCTTCCTAATCTGAAGGGGGTTCTTTCCTAAACTCATTGGGGCTTATTATGGAGGGTTTTTCTCTATAAATAGGACATCCCTTAGCCTCTTTCACTCCTTAGAACTCTAATTGAAAGAGAGAGAAAGAGAAGAGAAGGAAGAGAATGAGAAGAGAAGGAGAATTGAAGAAGAAGACTAAGGAGGAAGAAATTCAGAGAAAACTCTGAATCTTCAGCAAACCTAAGGTATGAACCTAATTCCCATGATTTATTTAAGAGTCTAGAATAGTTCATGAAGAAGATAGGATTAGGAGAAACCCAAATCATCCATCCATGGATAAATTCCAAGAAAATCCATGGAGAAAATAATTGTGGACAATGGATAGTGTATAAAATTGTAGTTTTTAACCATAGAACAATCATAGGAAGGACTATGAAGATAAGCCAAAGGATTCAAACATGAAGGAATGGATTTAAGAGTGAAAGGTCGGCCATGACATGTGTGGTCGCACGTAGGTCGCATTATGAACGACCCTACGAGACCCACACGTCCGACCACATGCCCTCGGGAAGTTTCTAGGGAGGGTGTGGTCACACGTAGGGTCACAGTATGTCCGACCCTACCTGCGACCCTACACCCTGGGTGTCACACCCCAATTCTGATCCAACCAGAACGGTGTGAGTGAACCGTCATTGAACCAACGGTTCACACCAGGATCTCGAATAGGTCATGTCCACCCATACAAACCAATTACACATAACCACAATCAGAATATAAATAGACAGCGGAAGACTTTAAATAGAATGAACCGAGTATCTATTGATAATTTAAATAAATATCCCATTATTCAAATTCAAAGATAAAATAATAATCTTTTACATCTCTTAATAACAAACAAAAATAACTGAAATAAATAAATAAAATCCATCACAGTACACGTAGAAAGGGCACTCGCATGAAGCGTCATGCTCGTCCCGTCCCGCCTGTACATCCAACACCCGCAAAGACCACCATACGCCGGAACGTTTACGTAGTCATCCACAGTATATCCCGCATCAACATCTAAAAACAATGTATATACAAAGGGTGAGCACACAACACGGCTCAAGAAGACAATCGACAGTTTTCACAAGATTATGCATGAGTAACAATCATTTTTATGTCGTGGTCCGGTTTTAAGTTTGCAATGTGCTATAGAAAGGTTTGGTGGCCCCCGCACCTCTATACACGAGTGTGTGGCGTCGCACAAGAATCACACTACCACCAACCCACATGCACCCATCATGGAATAGAGATAGAGCTAAGGTATACCCGCACCTCCCCCGATACTCTACCCATACCAGGCACCTAAGCCCCTACCGGGCCGGGGCCTCGCAAACCGGGCTCGCAACTAACCAATCCTAGATGTCAACAATGTATGCTCTATCCCAGACAGCCCGTCTACGGCATAGAGATAGAGCTAGAGCGTGCAGGCCGGGCCTGAGACCTCCAAAACCTCACCTCCCCCGATACCCTATCCGCAACTAACCCACTAGGATAGAAACAATACGCAGGTAGACCCTATCCCAACACAACTCCCTACGGCATAGAGATAGAGCTAAAGCATCGTGGACAAGGCAGCGTCGACTCGAAATCCTCGCACCACCCAACGATGGTCGGGACAACATCAATATCGGAGACCAACGTACCACGATCTTCCCCGATACCCCACCCGTACCAAGCTTGTTAAGATAGAATACTACAAAAGGTGCCGTGGGAAGAGCGATCCCGAGCCCATGCCCCACTCCACACACCAACGAAAAACAATCACATGCCTAACAATCACATCCTATGAATGCATGAATAATAATAATAACTCAAAGTAAAGGATGGCATGTGAATATGCACAAACATCACATCAGAGATATTCAATGATTAACAACGATTTACTGTCCATTAATTATTAGGTTTAGGCCGATTCCCTTACCCGACGCTGCTCGATTACTTGCTCCACGTCACAAGATCCAAACGACAAGTCACAGCGTCCTACATATATTAGGGTTTCATTAGAATATATTATTTAGGGTTTCATGTTGGTCGGAAACCAACAGAGATCACAAACTGCCCTCACAGAGCTGACCGGTGGCATGTACCGGTCGCAGCTCTGTGGGAAAGACTGGCGACCGGTATGGTCAGCCGGTCCCCCACAAACAACCTCCCGAGAGGTAGCGGTCGCAACATACCGGTCGCACCATGTGCAACCGGTATAGTCGACCGGTATGTCTCCGGAAGACCATACATGGGTTCTTCGACTGCCGTCGATCATCCTCCATGGATTTTCAGGGTTTCTCCTATCCATTCTAAGTCTAGGCTTTGAGTTAGAGTTATCCCCAACTCATTCAAGTCTCGTTTCTATGAATATCATCTCGAAACTCGAATCTAGGGTTTGACGGCAACTTAGGGTTTATTGGCCAATTTAGGGTTTTAGATCAATACCTACTTTGCGTGGTATTGATCCACCCACACCATTATCATAGGGTAAGAAGATGGATCCAAACACTTACCGTTGACAGGTGTAGCGAGAGCTTCGTCAAACGGTAATGGCGGCACCTCCTTCTTCTTCCTAGCTCCTTCTCCTTTCCAAGCTCTTTCTCTTCTCTAGGGTTTGTGAGAGACAATGGAAAGGATTTGAGGGGTTTAAGGGTGTATTTATAGGCTAGAAATAGGGTTTAGTAACCCTACTAAGATTAGGAAACTTCTAGGATTCGAAATCAGGAAAGCGGGACCCGCAGAGACCAATTTCCAAATTCCCGCACATAGCTGTGCAGGCCATACCGGTCGACCGGTACCATCATCCGGTACCATCGACCGGTATACCTAAAATCAGGTATATTGGTCGACTTCGGTCCGATTTCATACCTGTTTGTTATCAGCTTGCCCCGTCTGGCTCGGTGATGATCGGAAGACCTGTCACGACACAAAACCAAGGTTTAGACCGGGTTTTCAGAGTGCGGGTCTTACACTGGGGTCGCAGAAACTGAGACCCCAAGTGCTTCCCTACCCTGCGACCCTACACTCTGTGGTCGCAGAAACTGAGACCCCAGGTGCTACCCCACCTGTGACGCCTCAACTTATGTTAGTCTAAACTTAAGGGAATTAATTCTAATTAAAATCTATCAACTTGATTAGGTTTTTTAGTGATTCATAAAGCTTGGACGAGGATCTACGATTAACCAAAGGTGAGGGAACAAGACCTAAACTAATTGGCTAATAATAAACTGTTTTTGTTTATTGAGTCCAATGCCATGAATGTTTCTATGTTTGTATGCGTGTATTATGCATTTCACATGTCATCCAATATTCTTGCTATTAATGTTCATGCATATTTAATTTTTTTTATTTATAACCTGATGATAATGATAATGCTAGGAATAAGTATATGAATGTTTATGTGTGATTAGTGTACTTGATGCAAGTGGGGCATCAGGGGGAGGACGTGACACTGTGGTTCATCCTAGTCACCAGACTCTAGCTCTATCTCTACTCAAGTCTTATCCACTAACATCGTCGTATCGCCATTACCTTAGCAGAACTATTACGTAGTAGGGCATCAGGGGAGGTGGTTTCGGACCGTGTAGTCTCTGACTCTACCGGGGGGCCTTAGCTCTATCTCTATGGATGTATTGAGGGATGCTAGGGTGAGGCCTTGGATATACTGTTTAACAATAGGATTGGTTAGTTGCGAGCCCAGTTTGCGAACCCTCGCCAATAGGGGCTTACTTGTTGGTATGGGTAGGGCATCAGGGGAAGTGTGATGGTAGGGCATCAGGGGAAGTGTGATGCGGTGCGGTCCTAAGCACTTTAGCTCTATCCCTATTCCATGGTGGGTGCATGTAGGACGGTAATGGTGTTTGATCCATTGGGCGACTTTACACACTCGTGTATAGAGGTGCGGTGGCCACCAATCCTTTCTATTGCACATTGCAAACTTATGAATCAGACCAAAGACATGAATTGAATGCATGCATATGTTTGTTGCATTGTTTTGTTTGCTCATTGAGCTCAAGTTGGAGAGCTGACCCTCGCGTGCGTAATTCTTTTTAGTTTCTAATGTTGCAGGTATTACGGTTGAAGGACACGCCAACATATGAACAGGTGGCGTTTATGATGAACAAGCTGTGGAGGACTATTGTGATTCGTTAAGCGAGCGTTTCAACTATGGATACGCTTAGTGTTTAATTTTTATATTTTGATATTTGTAATATATATTAAATTATATTTTGATTACTTGAAGATAAATGAAATATTAATTATTTATCATGACTAGACCTCAGTTCATTATCTGTAATACATCCGCTATTTATTTTATTATCTCTGATTAATGTGGAATGTGTTTTGATTTAACATGGTGGGTATAGTCTATTCGAGATCCTGGTTGAACCGTTGGTTTATTGACGGTTCATCACACCATTCTGATTAGTGTAGAATTAGGGTGTGACACGTAGTCCTCGTCCTCGTCGAGTAAAGGTAGGGTTTCGTCCTCGTCGAGAAGGAAAATCTCAAATTCTATTACTGTTTCACTTCTATTAGTGTTTTGAAGTGAAACAATTTGAAATAGAGGGAGGTTTCAAAGCAAATATCAAAAGGGTATATTGATATTTTCAACCTAAAAAAAAGGTATTCTCATTTGTGAAAAATTTCAATCCACCTGACGTCAGCATATAACGAGAATCAACTGACGGAGTGGACTTCTTTGATTACAGCCAAAGTTTTGGGGTGTAGATGATGTTTTGGCATTGTTATGGGTGTAGATGATGTTAACGATCTTTGATGGGGTGTAGATGAAAATTTTTCTTTATTTAATTAACATGTCATGACACAAAAAGACAGTATAAAGTTAGAACACAAAAAATGCAGTATTAAGCCAGAACACAAAAAAAAAACAGTATTAAGCTAGAACACAAAAGGCAGTATTAATCCAGAACACAAAGGGCAGTATTAAGCCAGAACATAAAAGGCAGTATTAATCCAAGTCTCACCCTTTCGGATAGGATCGGTGGGATGCCATAGCTTCGAGCAAGCTAGAAAGATTCAAAAAAAGTAGCTATTTATGCTTTGTCGTATTGTCCGCTGCTTCACTCGAATCCCTAAGAGCGATGTGGAAAGATGAAAGGTTCAAGGAAGCTGCTTCAAGGGGTGATCCTTTGAAAGAGTAAGTACAATGAGGGTGATCAAAATGTCAATTCGCAGAGAGGAAGATCGACTAGCCAATAAAAGTGGAGGGTGGTCGTAGATTAGGAGAGATGGTTTGACCACTTATAGGAATGTTCTTCAATAGCGCACCAAATGCACGCATAAAGCAGTGCGCTAGAAAAAAAAGAGGAGCAGGGGGAGTTGATTCCCAATTATGAAGCTGAAAAGCAAAGAAAGAAGAAGGAAGGATAGACAGAGGAAGAATTAAGTCAAAACATAAAGGCAGTATTAAGTCAAGTTTCATAAGGCAACAAGCCAAGGTCAAATATTATCAAGGAGATTTCTGTCTGTGATAACAAAAAGTTGTATGCCTTATGATTGAGGTGTATCTTTTGTTGTTGTTCAACATTAGTCTACTTGTTGGAAGGAAGAGGGTTTAGGATAATCCGATTTTTAATTAATGGTTTCCTTGACCACACTAGTTTATAACAGTCTTGTGGAATAATGTTGCCTAAATGGGAGATTGTAAAATATTTTCATTTTAATATTATGGGTAACATTATTTTGCTTGCCAATTATAAATCGGTGGGAATCTAATCAAGGATTGATTGATTATCCCTTACCAATTATAATTCAAATTTATTCCATTATGAAATTGGAATAGATTTGATATGCAGTTATTATAAATATATAGCAGTGTCCCTATAGTCTCTCTCTGCGTGAAATCAAAAAGACCCATAACCAAGGGAGATGAGACTGTAGAAGATCTCTGTTGGGAATCAATTAAAAGACAAGGATGGAAATCAATCTTCTACGAAGAGGTATGTCCCATATATTCTATTTGATTATGTTATCGCTCAATGTGTTTTATTCTCCATATGGGATTGATTGGAATGAGTTTATTAGGAATAAAATTCCTATATGATATCACTCCGATACTGAAGGCAAGATTTTAGGCTACAAAAAATATTTGAAGTCGGTTCTTTCGAAAAGGTCCGACTAGGCAAATAGTAATTGCAAGGTAGAAAACCGCACAATGGTAAAAGTAATGAGGTGGGAATGGGAGTGAAATAATAAAATATAAAATAAAGAAATGGTTTTTAATATTGAGGTTTGAGCCTTTTATATGGACACTGGAGAAAGTGTCAGAAGTGGGTTCCGTGCATCTTTCGAGTACAGTTCCAGAATTCTGGAGGTAAGACTTGCCCTTGACATAAGCTAGTAATGATGGATATACCCTTGAGGATGGTTCCTCAGTGAAAAGATGATTTTGTCTCAAGTGACTTTGGGGTTCTAGAGATGTCAATGTGTCGCGTTTTTATTAGCCGATGGTATTTATTCCCAACAGTTAGCATCCAACGGTGTTGCTATTTACAGATAGTTATCAGTGTCTCTCTCTCATCCTCACTCTCTTCCCATGCTCTGTTTCCCTCTCTTCCCTGTACTCACATTCTTTCTTTCCCCTTCTATCTCTACATATTCTTTATCATCACTCTCTCTCTCTTCCAAGTTATTCTGAAACAAAAAAATGGAATTTTCCTGGAAAAAGGGGAGTTTTCTCGCAGTGAGGGCAAGAATTTTTTCGAGGGTGGTAAAAAATTTCAATATTTTTATGTACTTTCAAAATTTAGGGAAAATTTCACTCACTCCCCTTGTACTTTGCTTTTAAGTTATCCACCCCTAACTTTGCTATTAATTTCACGCATACCCTCTCACTATTAAGTTGATTAACAAATTAATACAAAATTATCTAATTACCCTTCTTAATAACTTAATAAGCAAATAACAATTTGGTAATCCAGTCAAATAACAATTTGGTAATCCAGTCAGAGAAATAAGAAAATGAGTGTTTAAGAGGGTAAATATATCATTTATTAATGGATTAAGAGAGGGTAAGACAGTAAGTTAACAAAATTTTAAGGGTAATCTTGCCATTAGGATATTATAGACCATGCCACATCATTACTTAACAAACTTGTCTGTTATGACAGGATCCGTCTTTAACAAATGAAAAGGGTACGCGAATTGGAGGTTGGGTGACTTAAAAGCAAAGTATAAGGTGTATGAAATTTTTCTAAAAGTTTCGTTTGTTTAGAAGAAAAATTTTAGGGTAAAATTTTACATGTAACGCTTTATATATAATTTTTTTTAGTTCTTGCTTTCTACGAGTAAAAGAAAGGCGAAGATCTTTTTCTATCTCCATTAGAGATCACTATCTTTTATATATTGAAAGTAAACATTGAATTTTGTTTTACATATAAACGTACCTCAATTTTAAATAGAAAATTTCCTTCCTTAAGAGCAAGCCAAACATTGGAAAATTAAAATACCCAAGAAAAACTTTGCTTGTATGGTAATTTTGTTTTCTTTTCTCTTTTCCCAACATCCAAACACAGCTCTAGAAAAACTAGATAAATTCTTTTGGATATGACAGGCTTATAAAAATGAGTCAAATTCGTCTTCAATTATTAAAAGCTTCAATCGTTAATCCAGTGATTGAAATTAATTGGGCACGTGCCTCTGATTAACTGCAATCGCTAGATTAGCTATTAGAGCCTCCAATAATTGGAGACGATTTCGAACCCTATAAAATGGCATGAAGAGTGAAGTTTCCGTGAAACTTTTTTAAAACGAATTTTTATTCTCATTTTTATGTCTGAATAAATACAAGGACTATATAGAGAGCACAGTAGCTAGGCCCATTACAGGCCCAACTGAATAAGTCCAGTAGTTAGATTAGTGTGTGTAGACACTTCCTTCACAGATGTCATGCTATAATTGGAAGGTCAAAAACAGTAGCTTCAGAATAGATATATAAAGCTGTAACTCAGAATGGAGTGAGTCTTGCAGAGTTCTGTTCATTCATTCTTGTTTTTCTTTGTTATTTTTCACGGACTACTGCCCTTAAAGAAGTTGGAAAGTGGAAGCAAGATGAGGAAAGCAAGGCAGCAGAAGAAGGCGATCATTTCCTTACCCGAAAGACAGGCGATGGCGACAATGTCGATGTTGTATCTCCCTGAAGAAATATTCATGGAGACCCTTTCAAGACTCCCTGTTAAATCCTTATTGCGATTCAGGTGCGTGTCGAAAAACTGGCGTAATCTAATCGACGATCCTCACTTCATTAGCAAGCACTTAAATCACTCACCTGAGAACAATCCTGCTATCATCTTTCACAATTCTTCCAACGGATCTTTCACAGTACGTTACCAGTTATCTTATGAGACAGGGATGTACGAGTTTGCCCCATTCAGGCCTAAAATTGCAAGAATTGCTGTAGTAGGTTCTTGTAATGGCATAGTATGCTTACGCATTTTCCGTGGCGATACTATAAAGAACGATACTCTCTGTATATGGAACCCAGCAACCCGAGAACTACAGTCTGTGCCGGAACCCCGTATTAAGCGGGTCCAAGTTCAACGAGGCTTTCGTTTTCGTCTTGGTTTTGGTTTTGATTCCATACACAAGGATTTTAAGGTTGTACGTATTGTTCATGTTTTTGGTGAACGAGAGGTTTCGTTGTCTGTGTACTCTTTAAGGACAGGTGAGTGGACAGAAATTGGAAAAGTCTCTTTTATTGTTAATTGGGAGAGGACAACTCAATTCGTCACTGGTGCATTTGTCAATGGTGCTGTTCATTGGATCAACAGTTATACGAACGCAGAATCTCGGTGTATTATATCATTTGATTTGGCACTCGAGAAGCTCCGGGAAATACCAGAGCATGATTATGGAGATAAAGGCAACTTAGTTCAAAAAATGAAGCTTGGGGTTTTAGGAGGAGACCTTTCTGTGATTGATATTTATTTGAATTATGGTGAGATATGGGTGATGAAGGATTATGGCGTGAAGGAGTCTTGGATTAAAATGTTGAACATGGATGACCTGCCAAGTCAAGTAATTGAAATTCAGAGCAATGGTGAATTTTTAATGGATCCGTTATTTAAAGACCCAAAAAGTGTTGTGAAGCGATATGTTGAGTTTGATCAAAAAAGTGGTACAAAGCGATATATTGAGCCTGGTTGCCTCTGGTATTGGCCTAAGTTAGTTCCTTATGTGGAGAGCCTTGTTCCACTTGGGGCCTACAAAGGAGCCAAAGGGAAGACTAAAGCACAAAGGAAGAGGCTTCAGAAATGTAAAGATGTGTATGACAAACTCAGCCTGTAATTCATCTTCTCTACTAGTTTGTTGATGAATAATTTATTGTTTGGATCTCTACTAGTTTGTTCATGAAAAATTTATTTTTTTCGATTATATTTAATTTTCTCTTTAACTTCTTTAGCTTTGAATTTGTTGGAGACTGAATTTAGATACATAACTTGGATACTTAAGTTATTATCTTATTGCTAGGTTTTTTCTTGGGAAATATCGTGAAATTCTGTAGAACTGATTTTGGGATTGAGAACATTTTTAGATGTAAGTGAACATATTGTCAAATAGTGGATACTCTCTTATCATGTAACAGACTGATAGTTCAACTGGATAGAATGAAATTGAGTGACAACACAAGTTCCTGTATTTTCACAGAGCTTAGATGATAATGCTGAGTAGCAGCAAGTCAGCAGAATCAAGAACTATCATCAACAGTCATTCACTGGATGTCTTCACAGAGGTGCTTACTTAGAGGTGCCTGAACTTTTTAAACTCATCTGATCTTGTAGTTTCTTTATGAATATCAGATCCCAGTGGGGAGTTAGATTTTGCATTTTTTTTTTTTGGGCTAGTGAGCTTGTTAAGGGACGAGCTAGATGGAGAACAATATACATTTGATGATACAATTGAGGTTGTTTTATTGTTCCAAAATTACTATATTGTTTGGTTGGCTCTGTGTGTTCCACTCGCTTATACATATTAAAAGTGATGTTTCTGAAAACACGAAATAGCCACCTAGTGACATGTAAAAGGTTCACAATGATTGATTAAGTAATTGAAGCAAACCAGTTGAAGCAAACCAGTTCATGTTTTACCAAGAAACGCAAGTAGAAACCAAATTTTATAAGTTTTCAAAATGAGGGTTTTTTGTTTTTCTCCCCCCTTTTTCCCTTTCTTTTGTTGAACATTAGGGCTTATAAAAATGGCGTCATGACGGAAGCTTTCAGAAAATATTTTTAAATGAATTTCAATTCCCATTTTTATTTCTCTATAAATACACGCACTACTGCTCTTCAAGGAGTTAGAAAGGGTAAACCAAAGTGAGAGGAGGAAAGCAGGGCCGCAGAGCAGAAGATGGCGATCATATCCTTATCCAAAAGACAGATTCCTTGCAGAGATAGTTGCCGGTTTTGGTCCGGACTGAATCGGTGTCGGGTTTTATATGTTCAGCCCAAAACATGTCCATTAAGAGTTCGGGCTGGGTTGGGCTGCGCTGGACAGAATAATTATCGGGCTGGTCCGGTGTCGGTTTGTTATCGGGTTGGGCTTATTGAGGTGATTTCGGACTGGTTCGGTCCGGACCGGACTTATCAAACTTATTGGGTTTATTTTATATGTAAGATATATAGCCTATTTTATTATTTCTATCTATAAAATTAGCATCATTTCTTCTATATGTATGTAATTCAGTAAATTGTAACAATTAACATACTCTTTTCAACTCTAGATTCATATAATCTTTTCGATCAAAAAGTAAACTATAACAGTGTAATATAATCCATCAAAATTTAAAACCATTAAAATTAAGAAACTGGGCCCGGATGGACCTTACCGGTGTTTGGGTTATATTATTGGTTCGGGTTAGTTCGAGCTTCTTAACGGGCTGGTCCGGTCTGATTTCGGTTTGGGCTGAAACGGTGTCGGGCTTTACAAGCCGAGACCGAAACCTGTCCATTAAAGTTCGGTACGGGTTAGGTTCGGGTTATATCGGGCTGGCTCGGTCCGTGCTACCGGGCCGGGCCCTTTTTTGACACCCTTAATGGTGATGTTTTAAATTTGGAATAAAATCTCGATGAGATCTCGGTGCGAGATCTCACCAATCTCGCCCTTCTCGACAGTAGCCGAGACGAAAACAGGGTCAATAATCCTTTTCGTCTCGACAGATGCATAATCTCGCGGAGATCTCGATAGATCTCGTCGAGATCTCGGTAAATCTCGCAATTTCTCGGCGAGATTTCGGTAAATCTCGCCGAGAAATTGCTTTTTGTTTTTTTTTTTCCTCTTTATAAAAGAGAAAACTCACTGTTCTCGGTCGAGAACTCGATCGTCTCGACCGAGAACTGCTGTTTCCTCTTTTTTGTTAGTTTTTGAAAATTTTCTTATTTCTTCCTTATTTTTTCTTTGTTTGGACTTTCAACTTGCAACGGGTGGTGCTTCGGACTTCGATGATTGTTGTGGGAGTTTCATATCAACTGTTGAAAGTTAGATTCTTGTCCAAAAATGAGATTTTTAAATGAGACTATGAGAGAGGAAAAAAATTGGTAGAATCTAATGAAATATTTATATATGTGAGCCCGATTTACGAGACTATGGGATCATTCAGTATTGAACATTTGAACTATGATGTAATGATTTATAATAAAATATTATTTTGTTTCTCTTTCCCCCAATGCATTATGTTATTGTCTCATTTGTCATATTTGATTGAATATAATAACCAATATTAGCCTAAGTTTACAACAAACTTCAGCGTTGACTGCCAAAACATGGTTGTAAACCCAAACAACCACAAAGAGTCATCATTTTTATAATTTTATGCTCTAAATGTGTTTATGAATGTAAAAATAATGTTCTCCTGAAGTTAGAAACCTAAAAAATATATTTTGGCCACCGAGACAACCTTTTTAAAAGGCTGTCTCGGACAAAATACAGTGCCTTGATGAGATCTCGCCGAGATCTTGGTTTCGGAGGAGGCCGAGACTCCTCCGAAACCCTAGATTTTAAACCTTGGTTTTAATGGATCCGTTATTTAAGGACCCAAAAACTGTTGTAAAGCGATATGTTGAGTTTGATCCAAAAAGTGGTACAAAGCGATATATTGAGCCTGCTTGCATCTGGTATTGGCCTAAGTTAGTTCCTTACGTGGAGAGCCTTGTTCCACTTAGAGGCTACAGAGGAGCAAACAAGGAAGAGTAAAGCGTAAAGGAAGAGGCTTGAGAAATATAAAAATGTGTATGAGAAACTCAGCTTGTAATACATTTTCTCTACTAGTTTGTTCATGAATAGTTTGTTGTTTCGGTTGTATTTAACTTTCTCTTCAAAAAATAAAGAATAAGATTTCAAAATGAGGGTTTTTTTTTTCTCCCCCTTTTCCCCTTTCTTGTGTTGAACATTAGAGCTGTTAAGTTCATTTATTTTGGTTTCCTATGTTTGAGTTTGTTTTGTAATTTTTTAGTTGAGTTTCTCAATAAATACTTGCTCAATTGCTTAAGGAGGACTTGTGTTAGAAAGTGGAAACAATAGTACAGAGGGAGAAATAACGATGTTGGATATCCCTGAAGCATAATTATAATAAAGGGAAACGATCGCTGCCTTGAGGGAGGGCAGAGCTCAGTTGAATCGGTTTTTTTTTTTTTTTTTTAGGTAAAAAGAGTATTCATTGATTTGAAACGAGGAAACAAACCATGACATCATTTACAACCAACTCATGAAGCCAATGGAAGGAAATAGGCCCACACACCTCTCCTGAATAGGTGAGGGCCTTCCTAGCTAGGGAATGAGCGATCTGATTAGCTCCCGTGGGGATAAAACCAAAAGAACAATTCAAAAAAGATGAACATGAGGTAGTGATATCAACAAGAATGGGCTGAATAGATAAATCTCCTAGCGATGCCTCCAAATGAATGAAATTAATGACTTCTTGACAATCAAATTCCAGATGAATAGAACCTAATCTCATATCAGCAGCTAGAAGGAGAGCAGCCCTGATAGCAAGAGCTTAACAACATTTTATAGAAGGGAAGGAGGAAGCAATAGAAACTACCTTGATAACATTACCATTCGAATTGGAAAGTTGTTTCTCTCTGATTTAATGGTGTTACGGGGATTATAGTCCTCCAATAATAGCATGCCACATGTATCCAAGCTTAGAGAAAGAACGGTCCGCGATGATGTGGGGTCCAGCGGGTCTACACACTGTCCCACTTATCCAACCCCCCCAGGTTGACCTTAGAGGCGACCTTGGCCTCAGCATGCTACACAACCAAGAACCGCCTCGAAGCTCGACCCCTCATCCATCGCCGAGGTCCCACCTTGGAGCTCGACATATCATTTATGATCGAGGCACACTTCGGAGCTTAATGTTCGGGTCAGCTACAGTTTGTCTAGCTGGCACATGGAAGCCTTATCCAATGAGCTTATTCCTGATAAGGAAGATCTCTATCAACCCAAGATCCAGAAGCAATCTACGAAAGATGTTCGCAGAGAGATATGACCTAGAGATCCGATGCAGATACACATATGGAAATGTCTAGGTGGTCCCTATATCAAGCCACCATGAACCTATATGTCTAGAGCAAGCAAAGATAAACACACGCGGAATTCTACACTCAGAACCCTGCAGTGATAGTTGTCAGAACTTTCTCTTTAACAAAGGAACAGTCACACTCGTGTTTGCTTCATATTGCTTGTGCACCTGGACTAACTTAAGCATTGGAGTGGTTTGAAGGTTACCAAATTCAACCATCACACGGTGTTCTCTTTCATCCTTGGGCAGGAATTTTAGCTAGTTAAAGACCCATCCAGCAACAGATTCGATATAGTATTGTTATGAATAGATATAGATACCCAAATTTGGGTGTACGATTTCAGTCAAATTGACACCCTTAATATATAGTGGCTCAAAGTTGCAAAATTTTCGATCTTTGTTTCGATACTCATTCTCCTACTATGGCAATTTTTCAATTTCTTTGAAAATTCGTATTAAACTGAACAAGTGAAATGTAACAGGACCTTCCCTGTAATTTAGAACCTTATGTATCGATCACATGTCAGATTTTTGTTGGATCCTACGTCATTGATTCGATCGGATCAGATCAGTTTTGGATATTGTCAATTCCGCACCCGATACCTGGATTTAGAACCTTATACCTAAGTAACCAATTCTTCGCACAACATTATCAAAGATGTTTAGCCAACCTATGAATTTCTTCTTTCGCCCAACATAAAAACCCTAGCAAGTGCCTTCAATAGCAGAGAAAATCTACACATATCAAACTCAAAACTCTATTGCATATGGGTTTCAGCCATAGTTATTTAATTTACCAAATTATTCGTACGAACAGAATAATACAAATAATTCGATCGAATTCGAATTATATTCAATGATTCGGAAAAAATCACACCTTGTTAATTTAGAGATAAATATTGTGATTAATTATTTCGAATTTGAATTATAATGAATAATAAATCGGGATACTAAAAAACATCATTAATACTATCCTAGTGGAGGACTTAGTGCCTTTACTATTTTTTTTTTTGGTGAAATGCCTTCACTATCATTCCCAAACATTGTTGTCTAGAAAAAAAAAAAAAAAGACACTTAATGCATGAAGTATTTGCATCTTTATCAATATAGGATTAAATATGAGTCTAAAAATCACACTATGACACAAAGCAAATCATTAATTTCGTTTTCTTTTTTTGTTAAGAATTTCATTTTCTTTTCAAATGTGGGATTAAAAAGAGTATAAAAATCATGTGATAATACAAAGTAAATCATTAATTTCATTTGATCAATATTTCAATGTGGGATTAAATATGAGTATAAAAATCACACCATAATATAAAGCAAGTCATTAATTTTATTTGCTAAAATCTAACAATTCACATGTATATACTATAATGAAATCTAACAATCCATTTTTATAAAGATGTGCAAATCTATTATGTATTATATTGTTATGAATTAAATATTATTCTAATTTTATATTACTTGTATATTATGCAGGTATGATAATTGATTAATATTATAAACTAGGAATACCAAATATTAAAAATTAACATCCGATTTTTTTGTCCAAATTTTTTTTTAGACAAATGAAATTCTTGAACCAATCCCAATTCAAATTTTATTTGTATGTTTGATTTTTTTACCGCATCTTTGACCTAATTCTTGAATTACCAGAACGATTCATTTCAATCTATTCGTCTTTCAAATAATTCCTAAATCCAAATTTACTAACTATGTTTCCAGCTTCAGAGATTTGACTAAAGACTAGAAGAGAGGTTGAGCGATCGAAACCTGAACTAAGGAAAATTTGAGTGAACATTTGTTTGAACTAGTGAGGGTTGTTGTAGAGGCAAGAGCGGTGAAAAGGTAGTGGTGAAGCAAAGTGCATAGTTTGATGGGTGCCATCGCATTTCCATTTCGACCTTTTGTTGCTACAAAACCATATGTCACTGTTGCCGCTAGAATCATGCTGAAATCTTTCGAGGTGAAATCAATCTACATATGACAAGAATAGAACAAAGGAGGTCAAAATCTTGGCCCTGATATCACTATGATACTGAAGCAAGATTTTAGGCAACAAAAAATATTTGAGGTTGGTTCTTTCGAAAAGGTCCGACTAGGCAAATAGTAATTGCAAGGTAAAAAACCGCAAAATGGTAAAAGTAATGAGGTGGGAATGGGAGTGAAATAATAAAATATAAAATAAAAAAATGGTTTTTAATATTGAGGTTTGAGCCTTTTATATGGACACTAGAGAAAGTGTCAAAAGTGGGTTCTGTGCGTCTTTCGAGTACAGTTCCAGAATTCTGGAGGTAAGACTTGCCCTTGACATAAGCTAGTAATGATGGATATACCCTTGAAGATGGTTCCTTAGTGAAAAGATGATTTTGTCTCTAGTGACTTAGGGGTTCTAGAGATGTCAACGTGTCGCGTTTTTATTAGCCGATGGTATTTATTCCCAACAGTTAGCATCCAACGGTGTTGCTATTTACAGATAGTTATCACTGTCTCTCTCTCATCCTCACTCTCTTCCCATGCTCTGTTTCCCTCTCTTCCCCGTACTCACATTCTTTCTTTCCCCTTCTATCTCTACATATCCTCTATCATCACTGTCTCTCTTCCCAACTATTTTGAAACAAAAAATGGAATTTTCCTGGGAAAAGGAGACTTTTCTCGCATTGAGGGCAAGAATTTTTTCGAGGGTGGTAAAAAATTTCAATATTTTTATACACTTTCAAATTTTAGGGAAAATTTCACTCACTCCCCTTGTACTTGCTTTTAAGTTATCCACCCCTAACTTTGCTATTAATTTCTAGCGCACCCTCTCACTATTAAGTTGATTAACAAATTAATACAAATTACCTAATTACCCTTCTTAATAACTTAATAATCAAATAAAATTTTGGTAATCCTATCAGAGAAAAAAGAAAATGAGTGTTTAAGAAGGTAAATATGTCATTTATTAATGGATTAAGAGAGGGTAAGATAGTAAGTTAAATAATTTTAAGGGTAATCTTGCCGTTAGAATATTATAGACCATGCCACATCATCACTTAACAGACTTGCCTGTTATGACAGGGCCCGTCTTTAACAAATAAAAAGGGTACGTGAAATTAATTGCGAAGTGGAGGTTAGGTGATTTAAAAGCAAAGTATAAGTTGTATGAAATTTTTCCAAAAATTTCCATTTGTTTAGAAGAAAAATTTTAAGGTAAAATTTTACATGTAACATTTTATATATAATTTTTTTAATGCTTGCTTCCTCTAAGTAAAAGTAAAACGAAGATCTTTTTCTATCTTCGTTAGAGATCACTATCTTTCACGTATTGAAAATAAACATTGAATTTTGTTTTACATATAAAAGAACCTTAATTTTAAATAGAGAATCTTCCTTCCTTAAGAGCAAGCCAAACATTGGAAAATTAGAATACACAAGAAAAACTATATCTATACGGTATTTTTTTTTTTTTTCTTTTCCCAACATCCAAACACAGCTCTAGAAAAACTAGATAAATTCTTTTGGATATGGACGGGCTTATAAAAATGGCATCAAGAGCGAAGTTTCCGGGAAACTTTTTAAAACGAATTTCAATTCTCATTTTTATTTCTGAATAAATACACGGACTATATAGAGAGCACAGTAGCTAGGCCCATTACAGGCCCAACTGAATAAGTCCAGTAGTTAGATTAGTGTGTCTAGAGTCTCTAGACTGTAGACTCTTCCATCACAGATGTCATGTTATAATTGGAAGGTCAAAAACAATAGTTTTAGGATAGATATATAAAATTGAGTTACGTGTGACGGGCATTCGAGTCAGGTTGCCGCGTCCTCTGAGAGGAGACGATGTGAATCCGTAACTCAGAATAGATTGCATTGTGAGTGAAATACGGTTGTAGAAGAGTCTTGCAGAGTTCTGTTATTTATTTATTTATTTATTTATTTATTGTTATTTTTTACGGACTACTGCCCTTCAGGAAGTTGGAAAGTGGAAGCAAGGAGAGCAAACCAGGCCAGCAGAAGATGGCGATCATTTCTTTACCCAAAAGACAGACGATGGCTTCGATGTCGATGTTGAATCTCCCGGAAGAAATATTCATGGAGATCCTTTCAAGACTTCCTGTTAAATCTTTATTGCGATTCAGGTGCGTGTCGAAAAACTGGCGTAATCTAGTCGACGATCCTCACTTCATTAGCAAGCACTTAAATCACTCACCTAAGAACAATCCTGCTATCATCTTTCACAATTCTTCCACTGGATCTTTCACAGTACGTTACCAGTTATCTTATGAGACAGGGATGTACGAGTTTACCCCAATTAGGCCTAAAATTTCAAGAATTGCTGTAGTGGGTTATTGTAATGGCATAGTATGCTTACACATTTCCCGTAGCCGTACTATGAAGAAGGATTCTCTCTGTATATGGAACCCAGCAATCCGAGAAGTCAAGTATGTGCCAGAACCACCTATTAATCAGGTCCAAGTTCAACGAGGTTTTGGTTTTGGTTTTGATTCCATACACAAGGATTTTAAGGTTGTACGTATTGTTCATGTTTTTGGTGAACGAGAGGTTTCGTTGTCTGTGTACTCTTTAAGGACAGGTGAGTGGACAGAAATTGGAAAAGTCTCTTTTATTGTTAATTGGGAGAGGACAACTCAATTTGTCACTGGTGCATTTGTCAATGGTGCTGTTCATTGGATCAACAGTTATACGAACGCAGAATCTCGGTGTATTATATCATTCGATTTGGCACTCGAGAAGCTCCGGGAAATACCAGAGCATGATTATGGAGGTAAAGGCAAGTTAGTTCAAAAAAAGAAGCTTGGGGTTTTAGGAGGAGACCTTTCTGTGATTGATATTTATTTGAAATATGCTGAGATATGGGTGATGAAGGATTATGGCGTGAAGCAGTCTTGGATTAAAATGCTGAACATGGATGGCCTGCCAAGTCAAGTAATTGAAATTCAGAGGAATGGTGAATTTTTAATGGATCCGTTATTTAAAGACCGAAAAAGTGTTGTGAAGCGATATTTTGAGTTTGATCCAAAAAGTGGTACAAAGCGATATATTGAGCCTGGTTGCCTCTGGTATTGGCCTAAGTTAGTTCCTTATGTGGAGAGCCTTGTTCCACTTGGGGCCTACAAAGGAGCAAAAGGGAAGAGTAAAGCGCAAAGGAAGAGGCTTGAGAAATGTAAAGATGTGTATGACAAACTCAGCCTGTAATTCATCTTCTCTACTAGTTTGTTAATGAATAATTTATTGTTTGGATCTCTACTAGTTTGTTCATGAAAAATTTATTGTTTTGATTATATTTAATTTTCTCTTTAACTTTTTTAGCTTTTTGAATATGTTGGAGACTCAATTTAGACACATAACTTGATACTTAAGTTATTATCTTATTGCTAGGTATTTTTCTTGGGAAATGTCGTAAAAATCTGTAGAACTGATGATGCAGTATTATTCAGTCCATGCGAATGGAAATCAAGATCACATCAAGATCAAGTCACAAGATCATGTAAGATCTCACAAAATCTCGCAAGATCTCACAAGATCCTACACAATCTCACAAGATCTCATAAGATCTCACACAATCTCGCAAGATCTCGTAAGATCAAATCAGATCTCACAAGATCAAATCAGATCTTGCAAACTCAAATAAAGCATTTGATTGGAAAGATCAATCTTAGAAGGATGTGATGTTGCTGAAGCAATCAAGGAAAGATATGATGCTGCTTAGTTTTTATAGTAGGAAGTTATCTCCAATATATTTCAATTCCTTTAGTAGTTACTTTCCTAATTAGTTTCCTTCCAAGTTAATTAATTTCCTTTCCATGTTGAGAGACAATTTGAGCTCTATTTAAAGTGATGTAAGACTTAGGCCAAAGGATAGATCTGAAGGAATGAAAGAAATTTGGTTTATGCCATGTCTGTGAGAGACAGATGAGTGAGAGACTCACGAGGTGAGAGACCTCTGGTGGTGAAAAGCTGCCCAGGCCTTAGGTAAGATGCCTTAGGTCATATCCCCCTACCTTTCTTCCATCCCTTTTTCCCTCCACCTATTGATTCTTTTCCTTTTCTTGTTATATCAAAAAAAAAAAAAAAAAAAAAAACACACACACACAAAAAGAGAGAAAGTACTGTCTATGATTTACTATTCATCGATCCTATTGTGAGGCTGGTTCCTAATTTGTTGAGTTGGGGACTGGTCTTACATTAACTGATTTGGGATTGGGAACATTTTTAGATATAAGTGAACGTATTGTCAAATGGTGGATACCTCTCTTATCATGTAACAGACTGATAGTTCATCTGGATAGAATGAAATTGAGAGACAACACAAGTCCCTGTCCATATTTTCACAGAGCTTAGATGATAACGCTGAGTAGCAGCAAGTCAGCGGAATCAACAACTATCATCAACAGTCATTCACTGGATTTCTTCACAGAGGTGCTTACTCAGAGGGACCTGAACTTATTAAACTTTTCTGATCCTGTAGTATCTTTATGAATATCAGGTCCCAGTGGGGAGTTAGATTTTGCATTTTTTGGGCTAGTGAGCTTGTTAAAGGACAAGCTGGATGGAGAACAATATACATTTGATGATACAATTGAGGTTGTTTTATTGTTCCAAACTTACTATATTGTTAGGTTGGCTCTGTGTCCACTCCCTTATACATATTCAAAGTGATGTTTCTGAAAACGAAAATAGCCACCTAGTGACATGTAAAAGGTTCACAATGATAGATTAAGTAATTGAAGCAAACCAGTTCATGTTTTACCAAGAAACACAAGTAGAAACTAGAAAGTAAATTTTGATTATGTCTCCTTGATAATTAAGAATAAGTTTTCAAAATGAGGGTTTTTTTTTTTCTCCCCCCTTTTCCCTTTCTTTTGTTGAACATTAGAGCTGCTAAGTTCATTTATTTGTAATTTCATATTTGAGTTTCCATTGGAAGGTCAATGAAGTTCAAACTTTTTGTTGTATGCTTTTGATGATCCTTTAGTGAGTGAGTTTCTTTTTTGATCCTTATAATTAGTCTATCTTTCATTATCTGAAATACATTTCCTATTATTTTTTCTCCTACTTTAAGTTGTGGGTTGGTATAATGAAGATAAGGAAAGGGCTTGAGGGGAACTGTGATTTGAGGCCATAGTAAGTCTCAAACCAGAAAACAACCATATTGTTTACTTATATTTGTTTGTGCACTAGTATTTATGTACTCTTTGCTTTTATCTTTTTTTTTCTACTTTCCTCCCATTTGTCCTTGGTTTTTTAACTTCATCTTTTGCTTCTAAGAGGTTTAAGCAATTTGGGAGGTTGTTGTGGGTTAGAATTTGGAGAGCATGGTCGAGGGCTGAGGGGCCAATTTGTTGGATGCTTTTAGTTGGAGGTTTTTAGTGGATGATGAGGTGCGGCTTAGGGTCTCTTTTTTTTTTTTTTTTTTTTTTGGGGTTGGGGGGTTTGAGTAGTTTGAGTGGTTGTTGTGGATTTAAATTTAGAGAGCATGGTTAAGAGCTAAGGGGCCAACTTGTTCGATACTTCTTAGCAGGCGTTTTTGAGTAGTTGGTGAGGTGTGGGTTAGTATAGCTCTTTATTACCTTGTTTAATGAAGTCTCAGTTGCACGCCCTAGAAGGGGCCTTTTTTTATTTATAATTTTATGAGGCCTATCAAAGCATTTGGAACAGCTCCCACACTCGACCATTCTTTTTCTTTGTTTATTTTGCATAATTTTTTAAGAATTTCTTGTTAGTTTTTGTTAACATTGTTTACTATAGGGGAATGGGCCTTATCGCCAAGGCCTCTTCCTATTCACAACTTTATTGATGGCGCTAATCCTTCTAGGGATTAGTGCCATCTAGCTGGCCTGCTGACTCACCTTCTTATGGTGGAGTCAATATCTTTTATTGCCTTATCCTATTATGTTTGATTGTAATTGGGACTCCACCTTATCTTGTAGAGTTCCCTTCTCCTTATTTGAGTAGGACTAAACTTCCTTTTATCCATTTAGTTATGGGATTTCTTGTCATGTTGATAAGTAGAATTTATATCTACTTTTGTAACTAGGGCTCCTTATTTTGTAGAGTCTTAGTTCTATCTCTCTACAACTTTCTTTCATCTATGATTAGTAGCTGTTAGGAGGAGAGGATCATTAAGCTCAATTCTCCCATTCAGTAGAATTGACACCTCTCTCTCCCATCCTCCATCTCTCGGTTTTCTCCCTCTCTTGGTTCGGTGTTTATTGTTTGCTTTATATTACATGGTATCTGAGCATTAATAGATTACTGCTGTAATCTTTTACTGCTGGTTTGAGAGTCTCTTAGCTACTCTTTCCTTCAACTACTACCCCTATGTGCTAAGTACTACTACTGTAATGTACTATTGATCTACTATGTTACCTGCTACTGCTGCAACTATTTTCTCGACTGTCAACCTGCTGCTGATACAATCTGAGCAGTGCTACTTCTCCTATTATCAAGATCTATTGATCTGTGTTACTACACTGCTGCTGTCCTGCTCTCTGCTATATGTTGCTGCTGGTCAGATCTTCTTAGTTCTGATCTATTCTTGTCATTACTGTTGTCTTCTGCTGCCTTCGAGATCAGATTTTCTGCAAGGGTCCAGACTTACATCAAAGGACTGATCTGATCACTCCTCCTGCCGCCAGGTTCCAAGTCATTACTGGATTGTACAGGTGATATTTTTTACACTATGGATCTATTTATCTACTGGTTTCCATAATTATGGCTGATCCTAAAACCTTCTCTAATCATAACCAGTCCCATTCTCCTGTTCAGATCACCACCACTAAATTAAAGGATGTATCTAACTACTTACTATGGGCTCAGGTTGTAAAAGCCTAAGCCTATATAAATTCTAAAGGTAAAGTTCAATACCATATTGATGACCCTCCATCCGGTGACTCCAAGAAGGATGAGTCCATTAAGACTTATGAGGTTTGGATGGGTGAAAAATTCCACTCTCGAGATTTAATTATGGAATAGTATTGATCCCTCTGTTGTCTATAATGTTATGTTTCATAAAACTGCTAAGGCCATGTGGACTGATCTATGCTAGCTATTTCCAAGACAAAAATATCTCTCGTATTTATGATCTATATGAGAAGATATTTAACTTCTCTTTTGGAGATAAATCCCAATCTGAATATTTAGTGGATTTAAGGAGATCATTGAAAAATTACAAGCTGTTCAATCCCCTACTCTCTGCTATATGTTGCTGCTGGTCAGATCTTCTTAGTTCTGATCTATTCTTGTCATTACTGTTGTCTACTGCTGCCTGCGAGATCAGATTTGCTGCAAGGGTCCAGATTTACATCAAAGGACTGATCTGAACACACCTCCTGCTGCAAGGGTCCAGGTCATTACTGGATTGTACTGGTGATATTTTTTACACTATTGATTTGTTTATCTACTGGTTTCCATAATTGTGGCTGATCCTAAAACCTTCTCTAATGAATAACCAGTCCCATTCTCCTGTTCAGATCACCACCATTAAATTAAAGGATGTATCTAACTACTAAATTCCTTTTACCGTACCTCACATATCTCATATGTAAACAGATCGAATCGACCCCCTCACTCAATCCGCAAAGGCCTCTCCTTACGAAGCGAAGAGTTCTCCAGCATTGAATCATCATCCCCGGCTTTCAATCAGTACTAAGAACGCTCACCCGAGGGTGGTCGTAGATCAGCTCGCTAACCCTTCGGGAAATAGCTAGCCATAGTGGATAACTCTCCCTATCCTACAGCTTTTGCGGACTCGAGCTTGCTGGCAAAGAATGTGTTATTCTCCTCCTCGTACAGTCAAATTACATAGATGGTCCTTCATGGCACCATTCCTGGTTATCACCAGGGTGATGGGGAGGCGCCTTCCGCACCTTCCGCACGTCCGTGAGGCTTGTAAAAGAGCTGAATAAATGTGTCGAGAGGCATCAAAACCTACACTTCCTATGTGACGCAATGGGTAGGGATGCCTAGCAAAGTGATGGTTCATAATTAGGCTATTCCGCAGCTGGTTCATATGGCGATGCTGCTGGTCATGGTTCAATGGATGAAACTTAAGGGTCTGCTTCGACGCTCCCGACCTTAAACTATGGGCTCATGTTGTAAAAGCCTAAGCCTATATAAATTCTGAAGGTAAACTTCAATATCTTACTGATGACTCTCCATCCAGTGACTCCAAGAAGGTTGAGTCCATTAAGACTTATGAGGCTTGGATGCGTGAAAATTCCACACTCCAAATTTAATTATGGAATACTATTGATCCCTCTATCGTCTATAATGTTATGTTTTATAAAACTACTAAGGCCATGTGGATTGATCTACGCTGCTATGCCCAAGACAAAAATATCTATCGTACTTATGATCTATATGAAAAGATATAACTTCTCTTTTGGAGATAAATCCCATTCTGAATACTTAGTGGATTTAAGGGGATCAATGAAGAATTATAAGCTGTTCAATTCCTTACTACTGATCTTGGACAACTTAAGGCTCAACAAACTGAGTTTTATGTGGCCAAATTCTTAGCTGGCCTTCCATTTAAATATCAATCTATGAAGAGCAAACTGCTGGCAGGCGAGAAGATTCTTACACTTAATGAGACATTCTTTTGTCTTCAACGATTGGTCAAACTCGAAGTGATTTTTACTACTGCTAAAGACAATTTTGCTCTATATGCTGGCCGAGGCTCCCCCTTTGGTAGAGGTCGTGATTCTAGTTTAGGACGTGGACATGGCCCTTTGATGCAGGGCAATATCGAATTGAAAGACAAATAAAAAATTGAGAGTAATTTTATAGCAAATAAGAAAAACGATTACAATATAACAAGGATCATACGGGGACCACTTAACTCAAGGATCTCGTGGGGACTCTCAATGCAAGTGTGAGATTCTCTCACCACAAGGAGGAACTCAAACTCTCTCAAAAGGGCCTTACAAGTACAGAACAAGGACTCACAAAATATTCAATATCCATGATTGGTGGGATAATAGGCCTGGATGGGCAAGCCTATTGCCGATGTTTGTTCCACCAAAACCTGTATTATATATGTCTTTCAGAGTAAACAACCCTTATACGAGTAAAGGCTTAGTAGTCGTTGTCTTCCTTCTCACGGGTTTTCTTTTCAAAGCACATTACAATGTAAATAGGAAAGGGAGGAAGGAAAGAGATGTTGGAAGTGGGATTGGAAAAATAAAAAAGGCATTGATGGTAGGTTGGAAAAGTAAAAGAGGCTTTAGGGAAATAAGGAGCATTAAATGAAATGGGAAAGAAAAAGAGTTGAGAGATGTTGGGGTAGGAAGTGAAAGGTTTAAATGTGGTGAGTTGAAATGGGATTGGATGGGAAGTTAAAAGCCATGATGCGGAATGTTAGGCAGTTAAGAAGCATCATATAGATAAACTTAGTGTAGCTGAGATGAGGGTGTTGTGATGGATGTGTGGCAAAACTAGGAAGGATAAGGTAATGAATGATTGTATTAGAGCTGATTTAGGAGTAGCGCTGATACATGATAAGCTATGAAAAAGTCGTTTGAGATGGTATGATCACCTTCAACGGAGGCCGTAAAATGCTCCAGTACAGAAGAGTGATTTGATTCAGATTGAAGGATCTAAAAGACCTAGGGTCAGACCTAAGATGATTTTAGGGGAGGTGGTGAGAAAAGACATGCATAGCTTAAGCCTTATTTCAAGTATGACATCGAACAGAGTTAATTAGAGGAGAAGAATCCATGTAGCAGACCCTATTTAGTTGGGATGAGGTTTTGTTGTTGTTGTAGTATGGTTGAAACTCATTGAATACCTTGACTGCATCATTCTCCACCTCTTTGAAAAAACTCGTCCTTGGGTTCATCATTGAGATTCAAACGACTGTTTTCATCCACTTGCAATGTTCAAGCTTTCTCAAATGGTGCTCGCTTATCAAATACCAAAGTTAGTTGATGACAACATACCCATGCTTCTCGAAAAGAAATCGAAACTTTTCTGATACCAAGTTAATGCAGGCTAAAAAGGGGAAATGCAGAATAAAAAAAGAAGAAGAAAGAATTGAACTAGTTTTATTCCAAAATGAGAAACACTACAGGATAACAAAAGTCATAGGACTTAGGAGACCACTTAACCCAAGGATTAGAGAGGACCACTTAACTCGGGGTCTCATAACTCGGGGTCTCGTGCGGACTCACTCAACCCAAGTCTGAGACTCACTCATCATTAGACGATCTCCACCACCATTACAGGTCTATCAGTGACGCAAGAAGTCTACTCCGGTCCTTGTTCCAGCTGTTGCTCTGTACCCCACTCCGCCTACTCCTAGTGTTGTGATCACTCCTAAGTTGCCCATTGCTCTTCATAAAGGTACGCGTTCTTGTACCCATAAGTCCTTAATCACATACCCCATCGAACGATTTGTTACTACTTACCATCTTTCCATATATGCCCATACCCTTGTTTTGTCCCTATCTGCAACCTTTGTTCCTTCCGCCCTCCTCTAGGCCTTATCTCATCCAGGGTGGAAAGTGGCTATGGATGCTAAGATGGATGTCTTGACCTCCCGTCCCACATGGATACTTGTTAATCTACCTGTTGGGAAGTTTGTTGTATGTTGTTGCGCTGGGTCTACCCTTCAAAGCATAATCCTGATGCATCTGTTGAACGTCTCAAAGCTCGCATCATTGCAAAAGGGTTCACTCAAACATATGGTGTTGAGTACTTTGAAACTTTTTCTTATGTTGCTCGTGTCAATTCTGTCCATGTTATTATCTCCTTGGCTGTCAATTTCAATTGAGTTCTTTATCAGATGGACGTCAAGAATGCATTTTTGTATGGGGATCTCCATGAAGAGGTCTATATGGACTGACCTCCAGAGTATTTTGCTCTGGGGAGAAGTCTACTAAAGTTTGCAAACTGCACAAAGCTATCTATGGGCTGAAATCATCTCTTCGTGCTTGGTTTTATAAATTCAGCTTTATCATTACACATTGTGGTTTATTTATGATAGCTGTTTATTTTTATTATATTATCATTACAGGAGATGATAAATTTGGTATTACTGAGGTCAGATCTTACTTAAACAAGTATTTTTAGATGAAAGATTTGGGCTTTCTCCATTATTTCCTTGGCATTGAAGTTGTTTGCGGTAGCAAGGCATTAGTCTTTCTCATAGGAATTATGTACTAGATCTTCTAAACTTAGTTTGGCTTACTTGGTATTAAACCGATTGGCATACCAATGGATCCTCATCAGAAGTTTGAGACCTGTGACAGTGAAGATTTTGCTGATTTACACCAATATAGGTGTCTTGTCGGTAAACTTAGTTATCTTACTGTTACTAGACCTAATCTATCCTTCATTGTTGGTGTAGTTAGCCAATTTATGCAAACTCTTAAACAAGTTCACTGGGAAGCTACTTATCGCATCTTAAGGTATATAAAAATCTCCTGGCAAAGGGCCCATTTATCTTTGCCATAAGCACATTGATATCGTAGGGTACTCTGATGTTGATTGGACTAGTGCTGATGATGACAAACTGTCTATCAATGGTCACTGTACATTTCTGGGTGGTAATCTCGTCACATAGAAAAATAAGAAACAAACTACGGTGGCTCGCTCTAATGCTGAAGTTGAGTTCCGTGCCATGGCTCATACTACCACTGAACTTATGTGGTTGAAGAGCCTTCTTTAAGAGTGGGCTTCCTAATAACTCAAACCTGTGGTTATGTTTTGCGACAATCAAGCTGCTATCTACATTGCTAGTAATCCTATTTTCATGAGCGCACCAAATATGTTGAAGTTGATTGTCATTTTGGTCGTGATGCCGTTTTGAAGAAACCATTGGTTACCCCCTTTATCTTTTCTTCAAATCAGTTGGCTAATATTTTTACAAAGTCTCTATTTGGTCCGACGTTTCAACTGAACTGCTCCTTGCTTGGTGTGGGTGACTTATATACTCCAGCTTGAGGGTGGGGTTAACAATGTTACAATAAGGGAAGGAGCCTGATCACCAAGGCCCATTCCCATTCATGACTTTGCTGATGATGCCAATCCCTATAGGAATTAGTGCCATCCAGCTGGCCTGCTGACTCACCTTCTTATGGTGGAGTCATTATCTTTTATTGCCTTATCCTACTACGTTTGATTCTAACTGGGACTCCACCTTAGCTTGTGGAGTTCCCTTCTCCTTATTAAAGTAGGACTACACTTCTTATTATTCTTTAGTAAAACTAGGACTACACTTCTTATTATCCATCCTTTTAGTAAAACTAGGACTCCTTAGTTTGTGGAGTCCTAGTTCTGTCTCTCTAGTCTCTACTACTTTCTTTCATCTATAAATAGTAGCTGTTAGGGGGAGAGGATCATTAAGCTCGATTCTACTGAATGGGATTCTACTGAGTCCCATTCAGTAGAATCTACACCTCTCTCTCTCATTCTCCATCTCTCGGTTTTCCCCTTCTCATGGTTCTGTTGTTTATTGTTTGCTTTCATTAAAAAAAAAAAAAAAAAAATTGAGGTTATGTTTGAATTTCAGTCTTGGACTCTGATTAGACATTGGTTACACCAAAGCAATGTGTTTCAACTTTCAACTTTATTTAGTCACAGAAGTGATTCCTCATTGGATTAGACTTTAAGAGTATGAACGTGTCCAAGAGCTGGCCATGGGCTACATGAAGCATGATTATGGAATAGATTATGAGTTTCTAGTTCTCTAGACTGCAATATGTGCAAGTTTACAATTGGTGTTTATATCCTTCTCGAGTGTTGAGGTCTATTTGGTGGCTGTTGTGTTTTTTTTTTTCCCTCGAGTATCAATATTCTACCTATCACTGATCCACTCAATTGGGTTTTCACTTATGTTTAGAACACTTTTGTGCAGCCTAAACTCTATTTATACTAATTACACTAGTACCATGTGCATCCACTAGTCTTCTTCCTAAGTTGGTAATGTCTTGGTCTCTGCAGTGTGCGCTACAAACTTTCTTCAACCCGCCACCTGCTAACAGTAAACCTGACAACTTGCCACCCTTGCCCTCAGGCAGAATCCCTCTTAAAGAGCATTTTAGTTGTACATGGACTGAGCTTTGGCTTAGGTGGAGGACCTGATCATGTTGTATTCTTGCATGTATTAATGTTCATTCCGACTCCATTGAAGTGATTGGGGTGATTAAAGAACTCATTACTGTGTTGATAGACTGGAGCATTGTTTCCATTTTATGGCATTCAGCTAGTTTTGTCTGCTATCTAATGTTTCAATTGTTTTCTGTATTCATTCTTTGGTAGACTTGGCTTTTGGAGTAGCTACATTTTCTTCTGTCTGGCTCTTATCCTCCTTGGCTGATGTATGCTGTATTATATGCTGTAGATTTTTTTTTTTAATGCATTTTCTTTCTAGCAAAAAGAAGAGTATGATCTAAACATCTTAAATAAAAAAAATGAATGCCTAAGAGAATTTTCAGTCAAGATATGAAAGAAAGAGAGAAAAATGAAAGTTTGACTGATGTCAGCTTTGTACGAATGGAAGAAGACACAATCCCTTCGACCCCTTTGGTATATATTTCCTGTATTATAGCTGTTTTTTTGCAACCTTACAACCAAAACCCTGCATATAGCATGGGCAAATTGGTAATCGTTTAGGATTTTTGAGGAAATGTTCTACTGTTATTGCTTGTATATATAATGGCAGAAAACTTAGATAAAACTTAGATTTGTTCATGAATGCACCATTTAGTATTCCCCTGAAATGAAGATATCTTGAAAAAGCTCTGATGCAGAACCGTTTAGGAGGCCGAAGATTTTATTGGTGTATTCTAAGATAATGCAGATTTCAAAACATCCTTAAACCACTGAGGAATTCCATCACAAAGACAAACTTCGAAACCCCAGGAACTCAGAGAGATAATCTGTGGAGATTTACAGAGGAATCCTAATTCACTAGCTTTGAATTGAGATTGAAAGGACCTTAGAATATAATCAAATCTTTGTTCATTTATTTTAATCCTTTGATATTGGTGTATTCTAGGATAATGCAGACTTCATAACTTTCTTAACCACCAAGAAATTCCATCACGAAAACAAACTTCGAAACCCCAGTAACTCATAATCTCACTGAAATTTCAGCAGTTACGGAGATTTGCAGATGAACATGGAATAAAATCTCGGCGATCTCGCCAATTTCGCTGGTTTCGTAACCAGCCGAGATGAAAATAGGGTCAATAACCCTTTTCGTCTCGGCAGTTACATGTTCTCGTCGAGATCTCGGTATTTTTCGGTAGTTCTCGCGAGATCTCGCGAGATCTCGGTGAGAAATTGCTTTTACCTTTTTTTTTTCTCTTTATAAAAGAGAGAAAGAGCCTGTTCTCGATCGAGAACTCGACCGAGACTGCTCCTCCCTCTTTCTTTTTAGTTTTTTCAAGTTTTTTTCATTTCTTCCCCCATTCTTTCTTTGTTTGGACTTTTAACTTGCTACGGGTGGTGCTTCGGACTGCAGAGATTGCTGTAAGAGCTTCATATCAACTGTTGAAGGTAAGTTTCTTACCGAAAAATGAGATTTTTACATGAGGGAGAAATTATTTTTTTTCTAGAATGTGATGAAATTTTTATATGTTAGATACGTGAGTCCGATCTACAACCTCACGGTTTCAGATTTCGATTTTGATTGTTGTAGGTATTTTTTTCAATTATTTGTATTTAAAAATGAATTTCCAGCAATTAAAATTTAAAATAATTATTATTATTACTCATTTGATGATGATGACCTATTTATATGCTAATCACCATTGGCCGATCTACTGTCCTACGATTTCAGATTTCAGATTTCGATTTCGGTTGTTGTATGTTTTTTTTTTAATTATTTATATTAAAAAAATAATTTTCAGCAATTAAAAATTAATTTAAAATTGATTAAAAATGCTATAACATCGGAAAAAATAAGGAAAAATGTTCTGATCGCATTTAAAATATGAGAAAAATTTTGAAATGTAATTTCTGCTGTGTTCAAGTTTGTAAGGTTATTGAAGTTTGTGTTTTCTATGAAACAGTGTTTGAAAATTATGTCGAGACCAAGTTCTGGGGTAGACGATGGGGGCGACGGTACTGGTTCCCAAACTGACCCTGCATGGCAGTATGCGATTGCACTTCAGGGTGACAGGAAGAAGACCCAGTGTAATTTTTGTGGGAAGAATCTTCAGTCTGGCGGCATCACAAGACTGAAGCAATACTTGAGTGGATTGGGCAAAGATGTTTTCAAATGCCCACAGTGTCCTGTGGAGATATCCAGAGCCATAGGTGAACATTTGAGGGGAGGGAGGCAGAGGAGGGCAGCAATGGAAAGAGAAAAACAACAATTTGAGGAGGCAATTCGAGGCACCTGTACTGAATCCGGTGAGGAACATGAGGTCGAGGGATGGGATGTAGAAGAGATGACGAGAGGCGAGGCAAGACAGATGCGTCATGCGGCAATGGCTAGTAGAGAAACCCTTAGATCGGATGCGGAGAGGAGACAGGACGGGAGCGGGTACATCCGGAGCGGTGGCAGTGGTAGTGGATTTGCTGAGCCTGAGCCACAGAGACGGAGCAAAGGGATTGGTTCTTGGTTTTCTAGATTACGAAGTAGAAGGGAAGAACCTGTGCCTCAGCCATGGGGATGGGATGATTATGTTCAAGTTCTACAGTAAGATCCCGCAGTCTTTACGAAGCAAGATAGTAAGCAAAAAAATAAAATAAAAGCAATGTTTGGGGGAAAGAATAGGGAGTCAGTAGGGTATTCTTACTCTAAGTGGTCGTTTTATCATGGCATCCCAGCAAATGCACCACATGCCTTTTTTTTTCAGAGCATGCTGAATGCAGTTGCTGAGGCAGGTACAAGGGTTAGAGGGTCAAATCAATATGAGTTAATGACTCATTATTTCCCTCAACATAAGAAGGAATTACAAGACTGGATTCTAGGCCAGAAGAAGAATTGGGAAGATTTAGGAGTAACTATTATGTGTGATGGTTGGATTGGTCCTACCAGAAAGTCCATCATCAACTTCATGATTTACTGTGATGGGAGGACGGTGTTCCTTAGGTCTGTTGATGCATCAACTGAAGTAAAAGATGCAGATCATATTTATGGGCTGTTGCAAGAGGTGGTGGTTGAAGTGGGAGCTCAGAACGTTGTCCAGATTGTGACGGACAACGGCAGCAATTTTAAGAAGGCAGGGGAGATGTTAATGAACAATCCTGACTACAATTTCTTCTGGACTCCATGTGCTGTCTATTGTATTGATTTGATGTTGAAAGACATGGGCAAGATAAGTAAAGTCAAGAGAGTGGTTGAGCAAGCAAGACAAGTAACCACTTTCATCTACAACCATGGTTATTCCTTGAACATGCTCAGGGAGAGATGTGGAGGGGACTTGGTCAGACCAGGCATCACCAGATTCGCTATGAACTTCATAGCATTGAAGAGCTTTGAGGCGAAGATGGCCGGACTCAGATCGATGTTTGCATCTGAGGATTGGTTTTCGTGGAGACAATCAACTACCCCCCCCGGGAGTGGAAGCCAGAGTATCATCGCCTTGGGCAAATTTTGGAAAAATGTGAAGGTGGTAGTCGGGGTGTTGCATCCCGTAGTACAGTGTTGAGATTGGTAGATCCTGAGCGAAAACCTACCATGCCACTTCTTTATCTTTGCCGTGGACGCATTGAAAGTACGTGTTAAAGCTTTGATACCACGTGGCTACAAGAATTATATAAAGATCATCAATGACCGATGGGAGAGCCAACTCATGCATCCATTGCATAAGGCTGATGAGTAAATTTGATAATGTATTTACTTTAGTGTTACTTATGTACCAATATAATTTTTATTTGCTTTAACCATGTGTCTACTGTCAAATATTTCAGCATACTATTTGAACCCCAAGTACCAGTATACGCATGTACATGGGACGAACACAAAACTCATTGAGGCAGTGAAGCTAGTGGTTGCAAATTTGGAGCCAGATCCCCAAGTACAGGCATTGGCAAACCTAGAGGTGAGTTGTGTGCTTCAATTACTGGAAATATGATCGCCGTGACACTAATTGTATTGGTTCTTTGCTATTGCTAGTGCGGCAAAACTATATATTGTAATTGCAAATATTTACAAGTTTTCGATTGTGTGTAGATTAAAACCTTCAGGGAAGCCCGTGGGAGTTTTGGGTTCCCCGCTGCAGTGGCTGGACGTGACAAAAGTGATCCGTGTATGTATTACTTTTAAATGACATACGAAATTAAATTATCTTATGTTTTATGTATTACGTTTAAATGACATACGGAATTAAAATATGTTATTGTTCTTATGCAGCTGAATGGTGGGTGTTGTATGGTAAAGATGCACCTGCTCTGAAGAAGATAGCAAGTAGAATGTTAGCTCAGACATGCTCTGCGTCTGGCTGTGAGCGAAACTGGAGTACTTTCAACCTCATTCAATTAAAGAGGCGAAATCGACTTGACTCCCTACTGCTAAATGACTTGGTCTTTGTGCATTACAACATGAGGCTGAGGGTGCAAGACATGTTCCATGATAAGGAGGATGATACCCCGCTGAAGCTCGCCAACATCTTCCAGCTTGACTCTGAAGAGGAAGATCCATTAGTAGAGTGGGTGCGGGACAGGGGAGTACCTGTGATGGACGAGCCCGGGGGGGGATGCCTGACTCCCATTTGGCCAGCCATTTGGATACTGATGTCGACGAGTTTTTAGCCTCGGAAGAGGGTCAAGTCCATACACGGTCACCCGTGCCGTTTGACCCTCCTGCTGGCACTGATACAGAAGATCCTGAGTGGAGTTGGAGTGGTAGTGGGCTAGTGGTAGTGATCATGGGGGTGGGGGTCGAGCCACTATTGTCAATATTGGGGCTGATCCAGAGCCACGAGCATCACTTGTTAGATACACTGGGGAGAGCCAGTACACTCATGCAACACAGGATGATGACCATGGTGCACGTGCGCCATCCTCATCACGTAGACCAACTTCGTATTCGCGTAGGCCTCGACATCATTCCCATTCTCAACATGATGAAGATGCTGATTGTAGTAGCACGATGGATGTCGACGTTGATAGCCTCTCTTCTAGCTTACGAGGATTGAGTGTGGAGGAGAATAGTAGTTACTGCAGTGGACAGGAGCAGTGGAATTTTTTTGGATACAACACTGGTTCAGTATACACCTCAAATGATTATGTTGATATCAACTTCGTCCCATATCCCACTGCGACTGCATATGGTTCTTCCTTCGACGATGGTTCAGATGCAGGAGCACAGACACGGAGTCAGAGTGGATCAACCAACTTCTGTTCCGTTCCATCAGTACTTCCGCAAGAGTCTACGCACTAGAGTACTACTTCAGAAGTTTTTCCATTCTTCCCAAAGATAGGTATCCTTCGGACAGCTACTGATGTTATATTTATGAATCATGTGCAAACTACCAGAACTACTTTGCATCAAGAATGTCATGGGAAAATTATGTTGTTCAATTGGAAGACAATTTGCGTCGACAACTTTCTCAGATGTATGATGATAGTAGGATGGATCATCCACGACACTCTACGTATTACTAAACATTGTATCTGTATAAAGATTGTGGAATTGTGGACTATGGGCACAGGGAGACTATGGGATCATTCAATGTTGAATATTTGAACTATGATGTAATGATTTATAATGAAGTGTTATTTTGTTTCTTTTTCCCCTAATGCATTATGTTATTGTCTCATTTGCAATATTTGATTGAATATAATAGCTAATATTAACCTAAATTTACAACAGATTTCAGCATGACTGTCAAAACATGGGTGTAAATCCAAACAACCACAAATGGTCATTATTTTTACAATTTTATACTCTAAATGTATTTATATATGTAAAAATGAGGTTCCCCTGAAGTTGAAGACCTAAAAAATACATTTTGGTCATCGAGACAGTATTTTTTAAACTATCTCGGACAAAATACACTGTCTCAGCGAGATCTCGCCGAGATCTCGGTTTCGGAGGAGGCCGAGACTCCTCCGAAATCCGAGATTTTAAACCTTGCAGATGAATTCTAATTCACTTGCTCTGATGAAGAGAGAGAGAGAGAAGAGAGAGAGAGAGGACCTTAGAATATAACCCTACGCAGTTTACATGAGTTAGAGAGAGAGAGAGAGAGAGAGAGTCCTACACTATATAATCACATGAGTTGATGAGATAGAGTCCTACTGTCACATGCAAACAATGACCGACTGTGAGTGGCTTCGTGTGATAAGCATTATCACATGTGAGAGTTAATAACAAGGATAGGTGCACGTAGGAGATACTTGATGCGTGAGGGATTCCTTCATGCGGGAAGTGATAAAAGTGTCAATATGGTGTATCCTATTTGTCTTGAGCTAAATCATATTTGGACTCCAAATTCAAACCAAATGCTAACAGAACCTAAGCGTAGACTTTTAAATATATGTAATATTAAGACCTCACTTAATGTTAGAAAAACAGAATTAAAAGGACCCAAAATAGTAGTGTCCAACTGGGGAAATAATTACCTTCTCTACCTGCTTCAGCGTCATAGTTGGCTGAAGACTGATGAAGTACTAAGACGAGGAGAGATGGGATGTGCTGAATATACATTCAAATACATACCCCTTAAAATATAATATATTGAGAGTAGGAAGACAAGATGAATCCCTGCAATACCTAACTACCTGAGTAGATAATAAATCTTAAGTTTTAGAAAAAACGAAATTTACTAATTATTAAATTAGAGTTTAGAAAATCCAACCCTACGGGAGGGTTTAGAAGCGAGAGGGAATCTTTATAGGCTATTGTTTCCTGTTATTTCAGTTCAATTAGGAGTAGGAAAGAAAATGAAAATAGCAACAGAGTTTCAGTTCCCCTTTTTATTTCTCAATAAATACACATGAATTTCAGTTCAAGGAATAGAAAAGAAAACAAAAATAGAAATGAGAGTTTCAGTTTTCCATTCTTATTTCTCATTAAATCCCTGCTCAATTGCTTAAGGAGGACTCTGAGATTGAAAGTGGAAACAATTGTAAAGAGAAAGAGGAGAAATAACTGTGTCGGATATCCCTGAAGAAATACTGATGGAGATCCTCTCCCGATTCCCAGTTAAGTCCTTACTCTGATTCAGGTGTGTATCGATAGGCTGGCATAGTCTAATTAGCGATTCTCACTTCATTACCCTTCAATTTAGTCGGTCACCTAAGAACAACCATGCTATGATTTTTTTCGATTCCAAAAGTTACCAGTTATGTAGTGGGACAGGGATGAAGTACCTGTTTAACCCAAAGCCTACCTTCTCATGTATTAATGTCTTGGGTTCTTGTTATGGTTTAGTATGCTTATGCTTACGATCTTTTGCTTCTAATACGGATTCTCTCTGTAGATGGAACCCAACAACCAGCAAAACCAGGTACGTCCCAGAAATACCTCTTTATTTCACAAAAGAAGGTTTTGGTTTTGGTTTTGATCTCATACACAAGGATTATAAGGTAGTATGTATTGCCCATTCTTTTGGAGAACGAGAGGTTTCCTTGTCTGTATACTCTTTAAGCACGGATGAGTGGAGAGAACTTGGAAAAATCTCCGTATTTGTTAATTGGAAAATGAAAAGCGGAGTTGTTACTAATGCATTTGTTAATGGTGCTGCTCATTGGTTGAACACTACTGATGTGGAAGGAGAATTGTCCACTTGTATTATATCATTGGATATGACAATCGAGAAACTCATAGAAATACCAGAACATGATTATGGAGATAAACATGAATTAGTTCATTATAAAAAGTATTGGGGCGTTTGGAGAATGTCTTTCAGTGGTTGATAATTATGGGCATGTGTTGATATATGGGTGATGAAGGAATATGGTATGAAAGGAGTCTTGGATGAAATTATATACCATTCACTACCCACTAGGTAGGTTAATAAAAAAGACCATTCACGAGCTATCAAGTCAAGTAATAGAGATACAGAAGAATGGTGAAGTTCTATTGGTGGATGGTTGGATGAGGATGCTGATCTCTAATGACCCAAAAAAAAGGTACAGTGCGATATATTAGGTGGTACTGCCCGGGTTATTGGTCTAAGGTAGTTCCTTACGTGGAGAGCCTTGTTCCACTTGGGGCCAACAAAGGAGCAAAAGAGGAAGAGTAATGATAAATATGAACATGTTTATGAGAATCTCAACCTTTAATTCATTTTCATTATTATTTTGTTTATGAATAATTTTTTGTTTAGGTTTAGTCTAATTTATTCTTTAATAACTCTTTTAGCTTTGTATTTGTTGGAGTTTCAATTTAGATACTTTAAGTACTATCCTATCTCCAGATTCTTTTAAGAAATATAGTTTAACTCGATTTGTTGTTAATTCGTTTGTAGTCTATAGATGTGGTAATTAACATCTCTGACTTGTCATGCATATTGGAGATTTGGACCGTGTTTGGTAAGGATGTTAAATGGTGTAGTTTCGGTTTAACGGTATGGTTTGGTTTTGATTCAATGTGTAATGAATAAACCAAAATTGAACCATTTATTAAATGGTTTCAAAATGCTTACTAATCGACTATAATCGGTTTTGATTTTTCGATTTTTAAATGGTTTCGTTGTCGGAAGGGAGAGGAAGTGAGTTAGGAACAAAGGAGATGGAAAACCAAGGAAAGTATTAAAATATTTTTAATCATATATGAAAATAGACATATGATTTAGAAGTATACTATGTGGAAAAAATTAAAATAAATTTTTTTTTTCAAATATAGACATGCGCTAAGGGGATTAAAGTAAAGGTTTAATCGATTTTGACGTTCCTAGTTTAAACGGTTTCATTTTTTAACCCTAAATTAAACCATTTAATATTTTGGTTTTACGGTTTCAGTTTTAATCGTTTGGTTTGGTTTTGATACATGGTTCGATTTTATTTTGACACAGTTAGCATTTGATATGCACTATGGGAACGCATTCTTAAAAATGCATTCTCATTCCTAATATAGGATGAGAATGGGTTAAAGAGCGAGTCATTCCATTATGGACTCCGAATGCAAAATGACCTAAATGCGCGTACCAGAATGAGCATCATTCTTCAATTGCATTCCATGATTCAAGGAAGAATGCATATCATAAGCAGTTTTCGCAAAATTGCTATTAATTTACTTTGGTTTTGGTTTGTGTCTAATGTATCTCTAACCGAATTGAATTGACTCTATTAAACAGAAACTGAAATGATTTACACCCTTTCCTAAAAGGGAGATTTGTTCTTGATAATGTTATCATCATCTATGAATTTGTGCAAATGCCTGTACTCATGATAACATTCTAGTTTGGAATGAGGTGGATTTAATTATTTATGCACCATTTGCGAAACTGATAAGGAACTGTCTGTTTTTTGTATCATTTTTGTTTTTGATTTTTATTTTTATAAAGTATAATTTTAGGTATTATTTATTAAAAGAAAAATAAAAACATATCTAAATTCAAAAAGAGGTTGAGACATCATTTTTGGTTAAAAATCGATTTTGGCTGTTTTTTTACGCAAATAACTTAAAAGCACATGTTGTAAGGGTAAGAAAGTAATTTTGGTTTTTTTTTCCTCATAAAACCAGAGAAAAGAGGCAACTTAAGGGTTCCTCGGACGCCTTGGTTCCTCTCAGAACACCATGCTCTTCCATCATCTTCATCACACACTGAGCATGGAATGAGTCTATGCGTTCAGGATGAGTGGTGTATGAATCGCCAAAGAAGACCAGGTCTGGAACGTAGATGTTGGAACAGTTGATGAATGGTAGGAGGGGATCGCTCCATTGCCACATTGCATTAACTCCGAATCCATGAAACAGAAGTAATGTGGGATTTCCTGTTTGTGCGTTTTGGGTACCCAACAGTTCATGATTGTGCCGTCGCCCAGGTCTATCGTGGTTGATCTCAGACCAGCGTACGAGAAGGCATATCAATACCACCAGACCTTTGAAGCCGTGAAGCTAAAACACTTGGCCATGATAGATATAGATTAAAGGAAACCAATTTCAATGATCAATTGTTTGGATGTGAGATTCTGGTATTTCACCATGGAATCTGATTATCTGAAGGAAAAAAAAAAGAAGGTAAAATTAAAATATAAATACAAAAGCAATGGAACAAAGTTACCTGAAATTAGAGAATGTCTGACCATTTTGCATGGGATCTCTTTAGATTAGATGAACAGATAAGAATGAATTTGATTAGATCTCTGTCTTGAAGAAAAAGCCAACTATTTTTTTCATTTTAATTCACAACTCGATGGATGCCGGATGCATTGTATGGTCCAAAGCTCATTCTTGATGCATAGATGTGAAGAAGGAAGGAGAGGTGAGGAAAAAGATGACTATATAAAAATTATTTTATTCATATTTAATACCAAACCTATTTTTTATTCTAAAATATGTTATGCTCAGTGGCTACTAAACAACATTTTCTTTTAGATTAAAAATGGTTTTCAAAAATATTTTTTTGATAAATAAGTAAAAATCAAAAACAAAAATGATGCCTAAGAGACCCTAAATTAGCCTCCTTGGTGTGGGGACGTGCCCCACAATATTTGTACGGGATTGAGAGAGATTGAGACAACGCTAGATTTATGCAACTGGTTGACCAACCACGATTTGGAATAGGATGCAAGGCCTCGGATAGAATAGGATGATTCCCATCCCCTCCCCAATGCCCATTCACCAATTGATGGAATAAAATATTGATTGCCATTGCACACACAGGAACGCCACGCCCCATGTTGTATGTTGCAGTTCCCAATTAATTGTTTTGAATGAACGCTAGACTCCAACCAGTAGCCATTAGGAGAGACTCCCATCTCTTAGATATTTGTATGCAGTTTGTCATGTTAAAACCAGTTTTGCTTTTGGAGTGATCTATTCGCTTGATAATAAAAATAGAAATCAGTGTGTTTTCAAAACCTTTGTTTTTTTAGTGGGCCATAACCTGTGAAGTGGCTATAATTTTCCTTTTTTAGTGCCCCATAGCCTGTGGAGTGGCTTTGGACAGAATTTTCATCTTTTTTGTGCGCCATCGCCCATGGATTGGTATGGACACAATTTTACTTTATTTTTTATGGGCCATAACCCGTGGATTGGTTTTGGGCACAATTTTTATATAGGTTATCAGAGCCTGTGGATTGGCTTTTGGGCTTTGGACACAATTTTATTCTTTTGATGGGCGAGCCTGTCTTTGGCTTAAAGGATTTGGACACAATTTTATTCTTTTGATGGGCCATTCTCTGTGGATTGGCTGGCTTTGGACACAATTTTACCTTTTTTTTTTCTGGGCCATAGCATGTGGAGTGGCTTTGGACATAATTTTTATTTTTTTGTGGGTCATCGCTTATAGATTAGCTTGGACACAAATCTTTAGTTTTGAGTGTCATAGCGTGTAGAGTGGCTTTGGATGCAATTCCATTTAATTATAGTCGTTAGATTGGAGGAGTGCCATGTGGCACTCATTGAGTGGCCATTGACCTTCCTCCTAATTCCGTACTAATTGGAGAGGATTGGGATCCCTCTTTTAGAGTGCTATCTAAATTCACACCTGTCTTCGATTCTACCTATCCAAATGCGCATTCAAATCCAAACAATCAAATTCAGATTCTCCTAAATAGGTGCGGATTTGAATAGAATTCGGATTTTCCATTATCCATTTACACCTTAATCTCATATTAAAAATCAAACCTGATTTGGGTTACCTCTTAAGATTTGGTCCGATTGCATGCACATTTGATTCGTGGTTTAATGCAAAGTTCATTTGGTTCGGATATATATTCAATCGATTTTTTTTAAGGTTGTCAGAATCTGATCTAAAAAGAAAAAAAAATGAATCTGATCTAATTTCAAAAGAAATCTGATTTGTCTGCAATGTTGGGTGTCATCTGCTTGACTTGCATATGCTTGATACATTTTCTTTTCTAGAACCTAGTTTGGTCTAGTGCTTGAATTAGGCCCGATTCATTTTCATGCTAGGGCCAGTTTGTTTAATTACATTTTTTACCCATGTTATGGGTTTGTTTAAGTACATGTTGGACGAGGTATAATTCTATGGTGGGATTGGTTTAACTGTGATGAACTGGTTCAGCTTTATAATGTGATTGGTTTAATTGTGTTGAGATGGTTCAACCCCATGGTGGGAATGACTTAATAATATTGGGCTGTTTAGCCCTTTGCTTGTTTTGGTTTTAACCATATATTGGGCTTGACTCAGCCCATTTGATTGTGTTGGTTTGATTCTAATGTTGGATCCGGTTCAATTCTATATTTGGTTTGGGTCCATAATCACATGCTTGCTAGATTTGGTTTAGCCTTATTTTTTGATTGATTTGTTTATTTGTTGAAGCCTTCAGTTGCTTTTTTATTTATTAACCAGTACATTATTCAGAAAAAGAGTGAACCTTGGTTCGATGGATGGAGAACTAAACGTCTTGGTTGGTGATATAGAAAAAATTCAAAATATGATCCCTTATGTGTCCTCATTTTATGCATTTACTAGATTCTTGAGAACTCCGAAAAATAAATGAAAAGGGATATACACCTAAATAAATAGGAAGGGAGATTTTTTAGAGTTTTCATTCTTATTTCTGGAAAACGCTCAAGCCTCCATCCAGGATTAAGCAGAAAGGGAAAACAATAGTAGGAAGAGGAGGAAGATGATGGCGATCATATTATCCAAAAGCAGAAGTTGATGGCCACAATGTCGATTTCGTATCTCCCAGAAGAAATCTTGGCGGAGATCCTCTCTCGACTCCCAGTTAAGTATTTACTGCGATTCAGGTGCGTATCCAAAGCCTGGCTTAATCTAATCGCCGATCCTCAGTTCATTACTCGGCACTTTAATCACTCACCTAAGAACAACCCTGCTATCATTTTTTACGATTCTTCCCCTAGGTCTCTCAAAGTACGTTACTATGAGTCATCTAAAGAAAAAGGGTTGTACGAGTTTCCCCCAATCAGAGTCGAGCCTAGGGTATCATGGATAGCTATATTGGGTTGTTGTAATGGCCTAGTATGCTTATACATGTTCTTGGGTATCAATTATCTCTGTATATGGAATCCAGCAACTCGACAAGTCAAGTATGTGCCAGACGGACATAGTAAAATGAAATGGGATTTGGGTTATGGTTTTGGTTTCGATCCCATACATAACGATTATAAGGTGGTACATATTTGCCAATTTTGTGGGGAAGAAAAACTCTCGTCTTTTGTGTACTCATTAAGCACAGGTGAGTGGAGAGAACTTGGAGAAGTCACCTATACTGTTAATTATAGCAAGAGACCTGTATTTGTAAATGGTGCGGTTCATTGGATGTCACAATTTCAGTTTATTATATCATTCGATATGGCATTTGAGAAGTTTTCAACTTTATCAGAGCATGATTATGGAGGTAGAGATGAATTATTGTACAAAAGTCTTGGGACTTTTGCAGGATTCCTTTCTGTAGTTGATGGTTATTCGGAGTTTCTTGAGATATGGGTGATGAAGGATTATAGTGTGAAGCAGTCTTGGACTAAATTGATCACCATTCGCAACATGCAGTTGGTAAGCTGGTTTGCTCGTGAATGTTTAGAAGTAATAGAAATTCAGAGGAATGGTGAAGTTATGATGGTGCTTGATCACATGACAATGATCTCTTATGACCCAAAAAGTGGTACAATACAACATATTCATTGTGACGGGAGCAAATCCTGGCAGGATTTAGTTCCTTACGTTGAAAGCCTTGTTCCAATTGAGCCTACAAAGGAGCACAAAGGTAACACTAAAGCATAAAAGAGAAGATGAATGAGAAATATGAAAGATGCATATACTAGTCTTGGTCTTTCATTAATTCTCTCTACTACTATGTTCATGAATAATTTTTTGTTCAGATTTTAGTTAATTTAATCTTTACTCTTTTAGCTTTGTATCATCGGAGATTCAATTTAGACAAATAACTTGTTTACTAAGCTACTTAGCTTTGTAATTTTCAAACTTTTTTTGTTAATTCAAGTGTAGATGTGGAATGCGCCAGTTGGCTTACCTGGTAATGTCGCTGGTCTATCATAAGGATTTAGACTTGGGATTGAGTCATATTCAAGCATTCACCTAGCTGCCCCTTTTATGCAATATGTTCCCCTCCCCCTCTCATTGCAAATTTGTGTTAGAAAAAAAAAAAAAAAGAAAAAAAAAAAAGAAGGAAAAAGTAAAGAACAATAAAAGTGATTTTGGAATTGTAGACATTTGTAGATATTAGTGAAAATCCTCTCTTCATCATGTATTGGACTGTAAATTCAGCTGGATGTGTCTTCCACAAAGGTGCTTCCTAAGAGGTACTCCACTAGTGAGCATGTTAAAAGATGGGCCTGAAGGAGAACATATACATTGGATCATACCAATTGATGTTGTTTTCTTCTTTTCCACTTCATTATTTGGTGTTAGATTGCCTCTGTGGGTTCTACTCATTTGTACATATATTTCTTGGTAGGAGATCGTGGTGCTCCTCAAGCAATTCTAATCTTGTGATTGTGCTTTTTTCACCACTCTAGACAAGACTTTCATACCTAGCACAAAAAAATTTCATACCTAGCACAAAAAAATAAGGGTATAGAGGGTCTGCTTATCTAAGGCCTATAGTGGGAAAAATATTACCAAATGGGCATGCATTGTGGATCAAAGAACACCATTTATTTGATAAACCTAAAACCATAGTTGTCAAGGCGATAAGGCGATCCAAGGCGTTTGAGGCCATCTTGGGCGCTTAGGCGCCCAGGCGCCGCCTAGGCGACCAAGGCGTTCCTAGTGTATTTTTTTTTTTAGATATTAATGTTTATATATATATGCAGCATTTTACATAAATAAACATTTAAGACATAGCTTAATTAATATAAGAAAACCAACAAAGAAACAAATAATTGAGTTAAGTAAGCAACACGTATTTATAAATAACATTTGCTTATTTCTAACAAATTTTACCGGAGCGTAAGTCCTTTAATATACTTCAGATTCAAGCAATCTTAAATTCGTTGCAAAGCTAATATAATCAGCTTTTCAACAAATCTTAGATTGCTTGAATCCGAGTTATAATGAAGGAGTTACACTCCGGTCAAACCTTGTTCGAAGTACGCGAATGCTGTTAAAAGTCGTCTGAATGTAAATTATTTTTTGGGCATCAAAGCAAGAGATTATTTGGCACGCTCTTGGTTTTTAGTGATGCTTTACTATAATAAGATTTATGAAATTTTTATATTTAGAAAAAAACCTAGCATTTTGAAGTTGAAAATCACCCCCACACCCGAAAATACGGTTTTTGTTCTTGAACTGGAGGGTTGACTTTTTATCCTTCTAGAATTTGAATTTTAAACTATTTTTATTGGATTCAAATATGGGGTATTTGCTTATAAATAATATCTTAAGTATAAAATTAAAGAAACATTTACTTAAATGATATTAGTCATAAATAAGTACTGTCTGATAAATGTTGTTCCTATCTAGCCTAATAAATCCTGTGAAGCGAATTTAGAGATCAAAGGAAAAAAAAAACACATATAAGACCCAAGGCGACCGCACAGGCATTCTGGGCGCCCAAGGCGACGCCCAGAGAGCCTGGGCGACCGCCCAGGCAACACTCATAAGGCGCCCAGGCCCTGGAATCACGCCTGGACGCCTAGGCGTCGGCGACGCCTTGACAACTATGCCTAAAACATTGAAACTGTGGATATATCATTATTTGCTATCATGGATCAATCTTCAAGGTGTTAAGGTTCAGATCTTTGAATTTCTATTTTCTACTTTTCTACTTCTCTTCAAAACTAGTTTTGTTAATGACTGGATAATGGACCCATTACCATGGGGGTCCACCTCTTGTAGTTGGCTATAGCAGCTTGTGTTTACTAATTATTTATTACTTTTCTACTTCAAGTCTATCTCTAGTATTTAGTTTGGTTGTTGTTTCTTTCCTAGTTGTAGAGTCTTGATAGGCTTCTCTTTCCTTGTATGAATAGAAGTCTGTTGCTATCTCTCCTTTATTGATTGTAATCTATCTCTATTTAATACAATCTATTGGTGGTAGGGAGTATACACAAGTGAGTTCGGTTCTACTATATTGGCAGTATCGATCTCTCTCTCCCCCCTTTCTTATTCTTCCTTATTTTTCCTTGTGGTTGTTGGTTTATATTCCCTGGTAAAAACCAGCTATTACCATCTTTCTTTTGCTGTTTTGATAGTCTCTTCCAAGAGCTATCTCTGTAACTGGTTGCAGCAACTTGTGCTGCTTGTCTACTGTGACTTATCCCTAGTTAATGATGAAATGGAACACTAGGGTCTACTCACCTATCCTTGTTGTGTATATGATAGCTACTGCTGCTACTACTTATTTGTGAAGCCTCATAATGTTGATCTCTTCTGATCGTGCTGCCGCCAATCTGTTAGAGCACAGTATGGTGCTGCCTCTATCTCGATGACCCTAGTACTTCCATTTATGCCGCTTACTACTACCAAAAATTCTGTGAATATACGGTCCTGCTACTACTTGATCTGGTATGTCTCTGTGAAGATACTGCTACCTGGTATCTCTCTGTGGCCCTGGTGAAGATACTACTACTACTATATCCGTTATGTGAATATAAGGTGTTACTTCTACCTGATCTGGTATGTCTTTGTGAAGATACTGCTATCTGGTATATAGTTTGTGACGAGATGATACTACATTGCTGCTACTATGACACCTACTATTTCCTAGTGGAGATTGAGGACTAGTATTACCTGTTCTGGTATATCTTTCTGTGTCCGACTATCAATTTGATATATCTTGTGATTTTCTTGGTTCTTTCTGTCTCATCTAATGGCTGATCCTAGGCCTTCCTCTGATAATGTGCATGTTCTAATCACCAATATCAAACTCAATGAAGTTTCTAATTACTTATTGTTAGCTCAAGCTCTAGGCTTACATCTATGCAAGGGTAAGATCAAATACCTTACTGATGATCCTCCTTCCGGGTGATGCTAAGGAACCAGATGCCACCAAGGTATATGAGGAGTGGATATGTGAAAACTTCAAACTCAAAATATAGCCTATGGAATATTGTTCATCCAGCCATTGCTGCCAATGTGATATTCCATACAACTACTAAAAGAGTTTGGGAAGACTTGCGTGAAAGCTTCTCTCAGGTTAAGAAAATATCCCGTATTTATGAGTTATATGAGAAGATGTTCAACTTAACACAGGGCTTCAAGTCCCTTAATGAGTACTTTAGTGGTTATAAGGGGATCATTGAAGAGCTTTAGATTAACCAACCGTTGACAACTAATCTGGCTCAGTTGAAGACTGAAAGAGCTAAGTTTCATGTCGCTAAGTTTATGGCCGGCCTACATCTTGGCTATCAGAAGCCAATTGCTCACTGCGGAAAGTGTATCTTCCCTCAATGAGACATTTTCTCTTCTTCAACATATGTTCACTCCTTCTGAGGGTGATCCAATTCCTTCATCTAAGGAATCATTTGCCTTTGTTGCTGGCCGTGGGCGAGGTTCCTCCTACCTTGGTAGAGGTCATGGACCAGGGAGGGTTCGTGGCCTTGGTCCTCCTGGTCATGGTGGATGTAGAGCATCCTCTGATAGGTCACCTTCTAGATATTGTATCTTTTGCCGCAAAACCAATCACATTGTTGACAATTGTTGGGACAAGAATGGTCAACCAGACTAGGCCAATGGCATAACCATTGTTGCCATTTCTGAATATTCTTCAGTGTAGGATTCTACTAGCGACCCTACACATGCTTTCGCTCCTAGGGCATCATCTTCTATATCTGTGTTCTGTGATGACTACCACTAGATACTCAAGCGGCTCCAAAAAATTGAGTCAATTGCTTACTCCACAACTGCTTTAGCCCATACAGGTAATTCTACCATTTTTGTAACAACCTACTCCATGGATTATTGATTCTGGAGCTTGTTCTTATATGACTGATAAATTTGATTTGTTTTTCTCTATATCTCATGTTCAAAATGCTGTTGTTGTTCTTGTTGTCGGGTCTTCCACTCACGTGACTGGTCATGGTATAGTATCTCCTACCTCATCCATGACCTTGTCTACCGTCCTTCATGTACCCTGATTACACTAAGTCTTTTATCTTCTCTTAACTGTTCTGTCACATTCTATCCTTCTTATTGTGTCTTTTAGGATCTTCAGGCAAGGAGGACGATTGGTGACAGGCTTGAGCAGACTGCAATCTTTTACCTGGATGGCACTGGATCTTCTACCGCTGCTACCACTACTGCTGGTGGTTCATCTCCTCTTCCAAGATATCTTCTTCTTGGACATCTCTCTTTATCCGACGATTGGTGGCGGTCTTGAGCAGTTGGACTCTATTATCTGGATGACAGTGGACCTTCTACTGTTGCTACCACTACTGTTATGGTTCATCTCCTCTTCAATGACATCTTTGCCTTGGACATCTCTCCTTATCCAAGCTACAGTTCATTATTTCAGGTTGCAAGTCCATTTCTCTTCTTAGTGTGAAGCCTGTGAACTAGGGAAACATCACCAGATTTCCATCCTTGTTCGCAGTTATATGCTTGGACATCCCCTCTACTATGCCCTCCCTCTCTCGGCTTGGGACCTGGTGAGATCCAGAGGTCAGACAGCTCCTTGGCATAACCTCATTTGGTTCAATGGGTGTATTCCTAATCATGGCTTTATAGGTTGGACATCCCTTGCTCTGTCTCTGCCAGCTCACTCTCTCCTCCAACAGAGAAACATTGCCTCCATTTTTTCCTGTTTCATGTGTTGGAATGCCCCAAAAGATAATTCCACATCTATTCTTTGCGTGCCCATTCTCCACCAGATTTGGGATGAATCCTTCAAAATTGTTCTCTCTTCTGTAGAAGAGTTTGAGAAAATTCTACAGACAATGGAAATGGTCCACTAGAGCTTTCGAAGGGAAACGTGTGATGCATTTGGAAAACTCGCCTTCAATGTAGTCATCTACCATATCTGGATGGAGAGGGACCTCCAAAGATGGACGAGCAGATCTAGAACCGTAACCATATCTTTGATAGTATTGCCTTTGAAATCCTACTAAGCTATCCTCAATTGATATGAGGTGTTTTTGATTCCATCCGGATCTACATTGCTAGAGCAAGGAATTTACCTATCAAATCTGTTGTGGGATACCCTCTTGACAACTCTTCCTTTCTACTCATTTTCCTATTTTTTCTCTTTGGATCTCCTCTTCTTGGGGAGTCCCAAAAAAAAAAAAAAAAAAAAAAACCATCTTGAAATCGAAATTCATTTTATTATTTACAAATTTGCCTTTTAATGAAAGGCCATAGATGAGAGCACTCTACCACTATGAAGAATTAGAAACCTTCTCTAGCCAGTCTCTAAACTGTAATAGTTGATGTTTTCTGCTATCAAAGGCAAACCTAATCCAGACCATATTTCTTGTGGTTACTTTTGAAAAGCATATAGACTGCTAATTCTTCCCCTTGTTTTCTTATAGGCCATGGAACATACTCAAGATCCTTATTTCCCACCCTCACGTTAATAGCTCCACAGGAATATTTCCAGGTAAAACATTTATACTTTGGAGGAACCTGTAGTCTTTAGATACCTTTGTAGTATGTATCCATTGTAAATCTTGGTGTGGATCTAGTCAGTGAGCCTATTAGGTTTTGTTGTATTTATCATCTCTTTTTTTTTTTCTTTCATTGGGGCCGGTCTAGCTCTCTTGTTTTAATGGTGGAGTTTTAATGGGTCCATTATTTAAAGACCGAAAAAGTGTTATCCAGCGATATGTTGAGTTTGACCCTAAAAGTGGTTGAAAGTGATATATTGAGCTTGGTTGCCTTTGGTATTGGTCTAAGTTAGTTTCCTACGTGGAGAGCCTTGTTCCACTTCAGGGCCTACAGAGGGGCAAAAGGGGAAGAATAAAGCATCGAAGAAGAGGATTGAGAAATATAAAGATGTGTATGAGAAACTCGGATACATTCGATTTAGACACATAACTTGGATACCTAAGTTACTATCCTGTGGTCAGATTCTTTTGGAAATAAGGTTTCCTTACACTAATAGCATTGGGGTTCTTTTTTGTCAAATGTTTTTGTTAATTCAAGTGTTTAGACGTGGTAACATCTCTGGCCTGTCGTAACCCTATGCTTTCACCTAGTGCCAAAGTTGGCCCCTTTTGTGCATTATGTTTCCTCCCCCTCATGAACACTCTCCTTTACAATTGTCTGAGGAAAAAAAAAAAAAAAAAACCTATGAGCAAAGAAGAAATTCTGTAGAACTGATTTTGGGATGAACTGATTTTGGGATTGTAGACATTTGTAGATATAAGTGAAAAAATTGTCAAATAGTGGATACCTCTCTTCATCATGTAATGGACTGACAGTTCATCTGGATAGATTGAAATTGAGACAATCCGAGTGCCCATCCATATTTTCGCGGAGCTTTGATGATAATGGTGAATGGATAAGGGGAATCAATAGAAATCATCGTCAGTCATTCACTGGATGTCTTTGCAGAGGTGCTTCCTTTGAGGTAGCTGACCTTATCAAAATTTCTTGATCTCTTTCCTTCCTATGAATATCAGGTCCCAGTCGAGAGCTAGATTTTGCAATTTTTGGGTAAGTTTGCTAAGGGATGAGCTGGATGGAGAACAATATACATTGGATAATATCAATTGATGTTGTTTTATTTTTTTTGAAATTGCTATATTGTTAGATTGACTCTGTGGGTTCCACTCGTTTCCACATATTCAAAGTGATATTCCTGGAAAAGAAATTATCCACCTAGTGACAAGTAATAGGTGTACAATGATAGATTAAAAGTAATTGACAAACACAAGTAGATCAAATTTGTTGTGGGTTCATTAATGCTCTCTTTGGTATGTATTATAGAGTTAATTATATAACACATTATGTCATTAGGAGTTGTTTGGTATGATTTATGGTATCTATTTATATTTAAAATAAATCAATATAATCTAAAATCTAAACAAGGAATGTGGAACTTTGAAGGAGACACTGATACAATGTGGAAAGAAATGACTGTTTGTATTAAAAAAGTTGCTAAAGTGGTTCTAGGTATATCAAAAGGAAAATTTCATTCTCCTAGAGAGTCTTGGTGGTGGAATGATGAGGTTCAAGCAGCCATTAAAGCTAAGAAAGATAGTTTTAAGGCATGGCAAAAGACTAAGGATATAGAGGATCTAAAAAGATATAGATTTGCTAAAAATGAAGCCAAGAAGATTGTGGGACGAGTAAGGGCGAATAAATATGAAGATCTTTATATCAATCTAAGCACTAAGGAAGGAGAAAAAACTATCTATAAAATAGCTAAGATGAGGGAAAGGCAGAGTAGAGATTTAGACCATATTAGATATATTAAAAGTATAGATGGTAGAGTTCTAGTAAGGGATGAGGACATTAAAGAGAGATGAAACGATTATTTTTACAGCCTACTAAATGAAAACGTCTCAGGAAATAGTGTTTTAGATTGCTCAATTACTCACCATGACACCACAGGTCATAGATATATACGTAAAATTAGGGTGACAGAAATGAAAGAGGCTTTAAGGAGGATGAAAGTAGGCAAAGCACCTGGCCCAGATGAGGTCCCAATAGAAGTTTGGAAGAGCCTAGGAATGTATGGAGTATCTTGGCTAACTATGTTGTTCAATAAAATTATGAGATCAGGAAAAATGCCAAATGAATGGAGAAGTAGTATTGTGGTTTCGATCTATAAAAACGAAGGTGATATTCAGAGTTGCAATAATTATAGAGGTATAAAACTAATGAGTCATACTATGAAACTGTGGGAGAGAGTTATTGAAACCCGCTTGAGAAAAGAAACTACCATTACGGAGAACCAGTTTGGTTTTATGCCAGGTAGATCCACAACAGAGGTTATTTACTTGCTTAGAAGACTCATGGAAAGATGTAGAGAAGGCAAGAAGGACCTCCATATGGTTTTCATCGATCTAGAAAAGGCTTATGATAGAGTCCTTAGGGAGTTAATTTGGCAAGTACTAGAGAAGAGATGCGTTTCAAGCAAATATGTGGACATAGTTAATGATATGTATTATAATGTAGTGACTAGTGTGAAAATCGTGGGGGGTCAAGGTCGTGAATTCCCAATTACAATTGGGCTACATCAAGGATCAGCTTTAAGCCCTTATTTGTTTACCCTCATCATGGATGATCTTTCCAGAGACATTCAAGATGATGTTCCTTGGTGTATGCTTTTCGTTGATGATATTGTTTTGGTAGATGAGACCAAAGCAGGGATTAATGCAAAATTGGAGCTATGGAGATCATCTTTGGAATCAACAGGTTTTAAGATAAGTAGAACGAAGACGGAGTATATGGTGTGCAACTTTAGTCACAGAAAGACGGATAATGAGGTGGTGAACATTCTTGAGAGGGAAATACAGCAAAGTGATTATTTTAGGTATTTAGGTTCAATCATAAACAAAGAAGGTGATATAGACGATGATGTTTCATAGAGGATTAAAATAGGATGGATGAAGTGGAGAAGTGCATCTGGAGTGCTGTGCGATTGGCGTATTCTTTTAAAACTTGAAGGAAAATTCTATAGAACAGTTATTCGACCGGCTATGATGTATGGTGCTGAATGTTGGGCAGTCAAGAAGCATCATATTGATAAACTTAGTGTAGCTAAAATGAGGATGTTAAGATGGATGTGTGGCAAAACTATGAAGGATAAGGTAAGGAATGACCGTATTAGAGCTGATTTGGGAGTAGCGCCAATACATGATAAGTTACGAGAAAGTCGTTTGAGATGGTATGACCATGTTCAACGAAGGCCCTTAGATGCTCCCGTTCGGAGGAGTGATTTGATTCAGATTGACGGGGTTAAGAGAGCTAGGGGTAGACCTAAGATGACCCTAGGGGAGGTGGTGAAGAAAGACATGTATAGCTTAGGCCTTGCTTCAACTTTGACATCGAACAGAGCTGATTGGCGGACAAGAATCCATGTAGCCGACCCCATTTAGTTGGGATAAGGCTTTGTTGTTGTTGTTGTTGTTGTAATCTAAAATCTACAAATAGGTTTAGTAAGTGTTTATCATTATTGTGATAATCTATTTTTTTTTTTTTTTTTGTCTAGTGGTACCAAACGGTTATTATTTAGGACTCATGATTTATTGTAATAAATGATTTGTCATAAATAACTCATAAGCATAAATATAAATATACCATAGAGAGTGTAAATAAACCATATTGTTATGATTATATATTAAGTAATTGAAGCAAATTAGTTTATGTTTTATCAAGAAGCACGAGTAGAAACCAGATTTTGATTACATCTCCTTGAGAATTAAGAATAAGTTATCAATATTTGTTTTTTTTCCCTCATCCTATTTCTCCATCTTATGTTGAAAATTTTTCTTGTTCCAAGCTGATCAATTTTATGAATTCTTTGCTCTTTCTTCTCCAAGGGGTTTTGAATGAGATGACCCCTTTTTTTTTTTTTTTTCATATTGTTAAAGTAATAAGAATGAGAGGTGTTGAGCTTTTTATCATCCTGGCGAGCTATTTTTCTGCAGGACCTCCCCTATAGTATGGTCACCGCATTATTTAACCGCCAAGTTCGAGATTATTCAGGAATACACATTGAATGCTGAGATTATGCATTGAATTTCTGGTAGTAGATGTTAGAGCTGCTAAGTTCATTGATTTTGATTTTCCATGTTTAAGTTGTTTAGTAATTTCTTAGTTGGGTTTCCACTGGGAAGCCAATGAAGTTGGAACTATTTGTTGTATTTTGCTTTTGATGATCCTTTAGTGAGTTAATTTCTTTTCTGCTCCTTATATTAGTCGGTTTTTCATTATCTAGAATGCATTTTTTTATTATTTTTTCTACTTTAAGTTGTGGGTTGGTATAATGAAGATAAGGAAAGGGGTTGAGGGGGACTGTGATTTGAGGCCATGGTAAGATTCAACTCAGAAAGAACCATATTGTTTACTCTTTTTTTTTTTTTTTTTTTTTTTTTTTTTGGGGGTCTTCTATGTACACTTTACTTTTATCTTTTTTTCCCAATTCCTCCCATTTGTCCTCCTTGGTTTTTAACTTCATCTTTTGCTTCTTAGGGGATTTAAGTAGTTTGGGAGAGGTGGTTTGTGGGTATAAATTTAGGGAACATGGTTGAGTACTGAAGGGCCAACTTCTTGGATGCTTTTAGTTGGCATTTTGTTAGTGGTGATGAGGTGTGGGTTATGTTGTTTGTTTTTTGGGGAGGGTGTTTCAGTAGCCTTGGTGGTGGTTGTGGGTTTAAATTTAGAGAGCATGGTTGAGGGCTGAGAGGCCAACTTGTTGGATATGTTTGGCTGGCGTTTTTGAGTGGTTAGTGAGGCATGGGTTACGATGTCTCTTTTTTTAATGAGGGCTCAGTTTAATGCCCTAGCTGGGGCCTTCTTTTTTATATATAATTTTGTGAGGCATGTTGACGAATTCGAACAGTTCCCACACTTGAGCGATAATTTTTCTTTGTTTATTTTGCATTATTTTTTTTATTTTAAAGTCGTGGTTAGTTTTGAATTTGAGGTTATGTGTGGGTTTAGAGTTTGAATTTCAGTCTTTGACTCTGTTATACCAAAGCAATGTTTTTCAACTTATTTAATTGGAGAAGTGATTTTCCTCATTAGATTAGAATTTTAAAGTAGAAACATGTCCAAGAGCTGGCCATGGGCTACATGTACTATGGTTGTGGAATAGATAATGGTTTTCTCATAAAAGACTGATTCTTACCCCATGTTTTCTACTTCTCTAGACTTCAATTTCTGCAGGGTTCACATTTGGTTTTTCCGTCTCAATTGTTGAGGTCTTTTTTCTTTTTATTTTTTATTTTTATTTATTTATTTTTCTAGTATCAATGTTCTGAGTATCATAGTACATCAAAAAAAAAAAAAAAAAAAAAAAGGGTCCACTCAATTGGATTTTTCTTATGCTTTAGAACACTTTGTACATCCTAAACCCAATTTATACTAATTACAGAAGTATCATGTGCCTCCACCAGTCTTTTTCTTAAGTTGGTAATATCTTGGTCTGTGCAGTGTGTACTACAATCTTTCTTCAACCCACCACTTGCTAACAGCAAACCTGACAAATTGCCACCCTTTTTGCGTCCGAATCGTCTCCAATGCATGTATGCATTGGAGGTTCGGCAGTGACGGGTGGATGGCCGCCAAGTGGAAAGGCAGCCATCCAACGGTTATCATAAAAAAACAACACCATTGTGTCTCTACGACGTGCAACACACTATTAAACGTTCTTCTTAAATTTCTGCAACCAAATCAGCGAGGAAAAATGGAGAAAAAAAACCCAGTCGTGCTTGGCGGTGGAGAAACGAAGCAGAGAGAGAGAGAGAGAGAGAGGTTGCGTGAATGGAGAGGGGATAGTTGTACAGGTTGTGAATGAAGAGGGGATAGTTGTAGATGGGAACGAAGGGTTGAAGACCTGAACAAAGAGAGGAAGAGAGTGACAGCGAGAGAGTCTAACTTTCTGGTTTTCTGGTTCTGTCGCGACTCTGCACATCCAACTCTGGAATCTGTCGTCTTCGTTGGTTTCTCAGGTAAGTTAGGGCTTTGTTAGTTCTGAATCAAGAGAGGTTGTTGGGTTTGTGTGGAGAAGATGAAGCTTTCTGGTTTATGTTTGAATGAATTTTTTTTTATGAATCATGAGAGGAAGAAAGTGACAGATATTTTTCCCTTTTTGATTGCTGGGTTTGTGAGGAAGATTTCTGCGTTGTTGGTTTTGAGAGGAACTCGAATGGCGACGATAAAATTACGACTCTGAGAAGATCTCCTAGATTTTTTTCTCAGAAAGATGCCACAGTAATGAACATTAAGTATGGAAGAATCGAGTGTGTTCTTCTTGGAGACTCTCTGCCAACAAAACCCATTCTTGTTTTCCTCTGAGGCTTGGAGAAAACACCCTTCCGAGGACAACTCTTAGAAGATCTCCGAGATTTCTTCAAGAGAATCAGTCCGGGAATGAGGCAATAGGAAACCCCAAGGGGAAGAAGAATCGGGTATCCTCTCTTTCTACTGCCAGTGCTTTGAAAATCCACTCTGATTGCATCCTTAGTCCGACCGCAACTGTTTATATGAAGAAAACCCACGAATCTTATCCCGGAAAGTTTACGATGAGGTTGACTAGATCGAGTGGTCTGCGATGAGGTTCACACAACCAGTTCATGGTGTGTAACTGTCGCCATTATTCATTAGTCCTAGAGTTTGAAGCATCTACAACGCCAAACTCTTTTTTCTGGGATCCAAGAAAATGAGCCATTTCTCCCCGTTTTCGTTGGTTGCAGGTTAGGGATTTGGCAAGGAAGATGAAAATGAGAAGAGATGGTTTGTGTATTGCTTTTACATTTTCAGTTCTATACTCCCATATGATTACAACCACTAGATGAGAGAAAGGCCACTTGGCAGTCATCCAACACTCGCTGCCCTTCCTCCAATGCCCGTACGCATTGGAGACGATTCGGACGAACCCTTCTTTGCCTCAAGTAGGGTCCCTCTTAAAGACCATTTTGGGTGTACATGGGCTGAGTTTTGGCCTAGGTGTAGGACCTGATCTTATTGTATTCTTGCATGTATTAATGTTCATTCGGACTCCATTGAAGTGATTGGCGTAATTAAAGAACTCAGTACTGTGTTGATACTGAAGTATTGTTTCCATTTTTTATGGCATTCTGCTAGTTTTGTCTGCTATCTATTGTTTCAATTGTTTTCTGTATTCATTGTTTGGTAGAGTTGACTTTTGGAGTAAATACATTTTCCTCTGTCTTGCTCTTATCCTCCTTGGTTGATGTATGTTGTTTTATATGCTGTAGGTTTTTTACTTCCTTTTATGCATTTTCTTTCTACCAAAAAGAAGATCATGATCTAAACATCTTAAATTTTGTTTCCTTCAGCAAATAAAAAATGAATGACTAAGAGAATTTCCAGTCAAGATCTGAAAGAAAAGAGAGAAAAATGGAAGCTTGACTGATGTCAACTTTGTAAGAAAGGTAGAAGATACAATCCCTTTGACTCCTTTGGTGTGTATATTGCCTGTATTAGCTGTTTTTTGCAATCTTACAACAAAAACCCTGCATAGCATGATCAAATTGGATAATCATTTAGGATTTTTGAGGAAATGTTATTGCTTTTGTATAATTAATGGAAGAAAACTTAGATTTGTTCATGAACGCACCATTTAGTATTCCCTATAAATGAAGATATCTTGAAGAAGCTCTGGTGCAGAAGCTTTTAGGAGGCCAAAAATATTGGTGTATTCTAGGATAATGCAGATTTCAAAACATCCTTAAACCACGGAGGAATTCTATCACAAAGACAAACTTCTAAGCCCCAGGAACTCAGAGAGAGAGAGAGAATCTTAGTGAAATTTAAGCAGGTGTGGAAATTTACGAAGGAATTCTAATTCACTATTTGAAATAGAGATAGGAAGGACCTTAGAATATAATCAGATCTTTCTCGTTTATTTTAATACTTTCTTGTATCCTACATTTGGTGATTGAATTGATTGAATGATGTTTGCTTATTCCTGTTTGATTATTTAAGACTAATTCTGCGTTCCTTATTACACCTTACTTGGGGAAGTTTGGACATGCAATATTTTTAGTTACTTGTAGGGGTGCAAGTTTTACCCTGACGATCCGAACCCGCCCTGAACCCTGACAGAGTTGAACCCGGCCCAAACCCTGACAGGACTGGGTTAGGGTTTAACTTTATATGAACCCTGGCAGGGTTGGGCTGGGTTAGGGTTGACCCCCTGGGTTGAACCCGGCCCAACCCGATCCTGTATATATATATATATATATATATATATATATATATATATATATATATATATATATATAAACCCTAAAACTAAACCTAACCTAAGCCGCATCTCAGACTCAATTCTCATTTCTCACGGCTTCACAGAAATCAGATTCACAGCAGCCTTCCCCTCTTCTCTCAATCTCTCTCTCTCTCTCTCGAACGAAAATAGGTACTGTGAGTGAGAGGAGGACCAAGGATGGAAGTTGGGAAGGCCAAATTGTAGATCATGAATTCATGACCATCATTTTTTCCCCATTTATCAGATCTTTATGTTAAACATTTAAGCTTGTTATGATTTGTATAACGGCTGAGCTAGCTGATCTACGACCACCCTCCGTTTGCTTGAGCGCTGACGCGGCTTGCTTTTTGGCCGTCTCTTGCTGCTGATCTACGACCACCCTTATTAGAGTAAAGGCGAGGCGCCCCGCCGGATTCAGTAGGCGACTTGCTTGCCCTTAAAACAAGCACTTGGGCTCCGTAAAGCTGATCTACGAGCATCGTTTGTTCCTTGTTAAACACTTAAATTGATTTGATTTATATTTGTTAGGTTTTTAAAAGAATATCATAGGTTGCTTGTATTTGTCATATGTTTTAAGTTGTAATTGTTATTTGATAATTTGTTGTATGTTTAGGGTCAATTATGGTCAATATCAGGGTCAATCTAACCCTGAATCAAGGTTAATCAGGGTTGACCCGGCCCAACCCGGCCCTGTCAGGGTCAATCAGGGCAGGTTAGGGTTAGGCTCAACCCTGTCAGGGTTAGGGTTGTATATTTTTTGACCCTGATAAGGTTGGGCTAGATTAGGGTTAAGTTTCAATAGTCAAGGTTGGGTTAGGTTAGGGTTTTGAAAAACCCGACCCAACCAGGCCTGTAACCAGGCCCTGTTGCAGCCCTAGTTACTTGTGTTGATCGACCTATTATTAGGGTCAGAATCCCATTGGCCTGCAGTTCTGTTGCAGAGTTTGAAATTATTAAATATGTGTAGTTTCAGCTCTTAATATGATTATGACCCTCCTAAATCTTAGAAACTCAGAATTGAAAGCATTCGTAGTGTCTAACTGAGCAAATAAGTACCCTGATGGATTATATTGTGTACCTGCTTCTATAGTGAAGTACTAAGAGAAATGAAATGGGATGTGAATCAAGGTAACGAACTCCGTACTGGTCATTTCCAAAACCGATCCAGATCAGATGGGATCAGTGTACAGATCCAAGGGAAAATTAACACGTGGCTGATGCTATATATAATAATATTAAAACTGGTTCTAATTGATCAGCTGATCCTTTACTGATTACTTGAACCATGGATGTGATTAATGCTTTATCCAAAGTGAAGTTTGGCCCACAATCCTGAGCCCTGTATTTCTGAGAATATGTTAGGACTCTCTTTGGTGTTATTATAGAATTAATTTTATAATATATTATGATATATGTTGTTGTTTGGTATGATTTGTGGTATTTACTTATTTTTAAAATAAATTAATATAATCTAAAATCTACAAATAAGCTTGATGATTCTTTCAAAGATGGGCTCGATGATTGTTTCAACCATCTTTGGCTCCTCTCCTTCCCCTATCCTGTGGTGTTAATGGTATCCAACGACTATCTTAAGAACTCTTCTCCATGGACTATAGTCCCCGGAATTCTCTTTTATCTCTCTAACAATTAAGGCACATATGCATGTGTATGTACCTAACTGTACAAGAGTTCTTATGCCAACTAATTTTTAATGTGGTACTTACCAGAGTGGCATTTACTCAAGTAGTTATAAAACTTACTTTTCTTTTAACATCAACCTGAAAACAAAAAAGACAATCCTTAAGCAAATGGTGATTTATTCTCATGCCGAGTCGAGTTCATCCATGACTCATTGTTCTGTAAAGATTATTTTTCGCCTAACATATTACTGAATCTTTCCTTTTATGGTAGTTTTGTTTTTTGTTTTGTATTTTTTTAAGCCTTCTTTTGTTTTGATGTAAAATTTTATGTGAAAAATTTATATGTTAAAAATTTTCCTATTTTTTCTTTTGGGGAGATTAAATAATTTTCTTTTCCCTCTTCTTTAGAAAGTATTATATTTTATTTTTTTGGAAACAAATATTAGAAATTTTATCAAATGTAAAATGTCACATGTAGAATTTTACGTCAAAATAAATGGGGCCAATTATAATTGAGAAACCTTTTCTATGCTTAACTTGTGATTGAGTTTTCTTTTCAAATTTGAATTTCTATCCCTCTCCTCCTAATTATAAGAGAGCGTAGTTTTGGTCATCTGAAAAAATAAAACAAGGATAATTTAGAGAGAAAAAAGGTTTATAGAATACCGATCTTGTTGGGATAATAAACATGGGTTGTTGTAATTTAATTGCATACAGTGTTTGTAGCCAAGGAACGTTTGTCTTTGATTGATTACATGCCAAATTTAATGATACAACTCAATCCTATGGATCACCTTATGTTAGATTTTGTTTTTTATCTTGTGTTTTTGTCACATGTTAAGAGACTACTTAGATTGAAATATTAAATTTGGATGAGATTTGGTGAATCTTAGGCTAAAATTTGAGCACCCAATAATGAAAAGACACTGCTAACATTTTTTTTTCCCCGACAAAAATTGGATTCGTATTTAAGTTGTTTCCTTCTCACACGTTTCACCCCTTCTTCCCAGACGCTCTTTCTTCTCTGTCTTTCTTTCTCAGATCCGCATCCTGTCCTCCCAGTGGTTTTGGGAGGACAGTGGCAACCTGTCCTGGATGGCCGCCACGTGGCTCTCAGTAAATCCGAGACCCACGTTCGAGCCGACATCCAGCCGACAAGTCGAGCTGACAGGGGTTGTCGGCTCAGACATGGGTCTCAGATTCAACCGAGAGCCATGTGGCAGTCATCCGACATAGGTTGCCGCGTCCTCCCAGAATCACTGGGAGGAGACGATGTGCATCCTTCTTTCTCCCTCCGTTTCTTTTCTAATTTTATTTCCATGTCTTTCTTAATTGGGAGTACAATAAAAAAAAAATGTCCACTGCAACTTCCAGACACTCTCTCTCCTTGTTGATGGATTCCCCCCCCCCTCTTGGTAAGCCAATCTCCTTTGTATAATTTGTAGTCGGCGTAGATTGTAGACACGTTATTTTGTCATACCCTTAGGTAGAAGGAGACTCCGATGTATTCAGTTTTTTGGGTTTAAGAATCTATTCGTGGGTCTCAAGTGTCTCAAAGGCCTCCAGCTCGTGCCGGTGTTGTCCCATAGACTATGACCCAATTGATCAAAGTTAGCAAAATGCCTTGACTACAGTTGACCAAGTCAACAAAAAGGTCAACCTTCTGTGAGAGATTAAGTTACGATGACAAAAAGCACGGCGAATTTCAAAATGATATTAAAATCACCTGATTCGGAGTTCAGAATAAAAAAGTAATGCCTTAGTGAAGATTAAGGTTCTTCGCAGAAATGACCCGGTTCACTCATCGATCCAAACTGGCCAGACTTGATCCAGATGAGCCAAGATTGTCCCAGGGCCTCATAAGACCCCAGGTGGTGGATCAGAGTTCTTGACTCTATTCCTCCTATTCACAAATCTCAAGTTTTACTTAAAAAAATTTTTAAAATTTTTTTCTTGCCAAATCCAAATGTAGAGTTCAGAAAATCTTAGACTACCGAAGAACTCACAATAGTGATAGGAGTTAGTAGACAATAGTATGCATGGACATATATGTGATGTGTATTAATATACATGGGATTACATGATTAAATTTGATTATGTAATTTAGTCTATTTAATCATAATGTATTTAATCATAATGTGGATCAACAAGCGAAATTCATCCAATGAGGTCATGAAATAGTTTTTATATTGGGGTTGGGTTAAATGTCACAGGTTAGGTGACAAAATTTTGTCTCATCAATTTCATTTAATGCATATTCATTGGGCCATCACGAGAACCACAAAATATACAGGTTGTTAGGCATGGGTGACAACTAGCTTTTTATTTATTTATTTCTTGATCCCAAAACAATTTATAAAGTGTTTTGGATGCGAGCGAGTCTTTGGTGGATAATGAATCATGCTCCTCTTCGAGGCCCAGCCTGCCTAACATCGTTGGAGATGTGTGAGCGTAATCCCACAGTGCTGGAGAAGATCTGAATCAGACTTTGTAAGCACGCAAACATATTATTTCATAGTTTTTATAGCTTCTAAGTTCTAACTAAGGGTATCAACTAGATGCCGAAACTTGTGCCATACCAGTTGTACTAATACCGGTATACTGTTTTCAATCCGGTGGGTAATGATTCAAGTTTTGTCTTATCGTTTTCTATCCAGTACGATAATGGTTTATACCAATATATCGGTGGTACATACCGTTTAAATACTGATTTATCTACGGATTATATACCAATTTGTATATCAATTTATATACTGTTTTCGCACCGTATACCATTTATATATCGAGTCACACACTCACCCAATCATACACACAATCTACAAGTCCACATTGCAATAAAACTGTATTTCGAACCCAATTAAAACCATATTTCGAACCGAATTAGAAATCGAAGCCTGTACTTGATAAAAATAATTTTTTGTAGTGTATGAAAACCATATACCATACCGGCTAAAAATCAAATCGAAACCTTACTGAGCCGGTCTGGTAATGGTAAAGAAAAATCATAGTTTTTGCCGATAAACTGGACTATAATTGTAAATTTCTGGTACCATACCGAAAACATACTGAATTATTGCTACGGAACTGACTGATACACCTATTTCAATAAATGTATAAACTTGTATTCAAAAAATGAAAAAAAAAAAAGAAAAAAAGAAAAAGAACCCAAATGTATAAATTTTTAATCTCTGTTAGAGGGTTAGGATAGGTTTCAACCATCAAAGACTGAAGAGGGAAGCATCCAGGGAACCTTTATTTAAAGAATTCTAATTCAATTAGGAATAGGAAAGAGAAAAAAAAAAATTAGAAAAAGAGTTTTACTTCCTATTCTTATTTGTCAATAAATACACATGAATTTCAGTTCAATTAGGAATAATCAAGAAACAAATATAGGAAGAGAGAGTTTCAGTTTTTATTTAAATTTCTTAATAAATAACCGATCAAATTGTTCAAGGACTCAAATTAGAAAGTGGAAACAATAGTAAAGAGAAAAAAGAGAAAAACCAATGTCGACGGATGTCCCTGAAAGTAAAACAGCCCCTATGACATCCTTCAGTAGTTGTGCATTCGTCTATTTCCCAGCTTTTTTCAATCTTGAAATAACAAGACAATGAATAGATATAGATCAAGAGAAAACTAAAATGGTTAGAAAATGGAATGAAGCTCCTCTCTCTCTTATACAGTACAGAAATGTTGTTTCTAAAACAGAAAAAATCTTTTTTCAAAAGATAAGTTTATTGATCATTGAAAATGCCTCCAATTGGGATCCACATCCTCTCCTGAGGCAGCCTGGAATTGTCGATTGATCCAACAGTTGAAAGATGCAGTCAAATTACGAGGATCTGTCCACATTTAAACCCAAGCCCACAAAGCTCATTTGGCCCAGGAGTGGGTTTTGACTGCATATTACGAGGATCTCTCTCTCTCTCTCTCTCTCTCTCTCTCTATATATATATATATATATATATATATATATATATATATATATATATATATATATATATATATATTCCTTGAAATCAGGGCCCTTTTTTTTTTCTCCTCTCTCCCTTCAAGTGAATGGCTACCGATCCTTCTAGTACTCCTATTTTTTCACATACGTTAAGATTTCAATATGTTCCATTAGCGTGTAGATCCCTCTCTTGTAGGATCCGCATCCTCTCCTCCCAGTGGTTCTGGGAGGACAAATGCAACCTGCCTTGGATGGCCGACACGTGGTTCTTGGGGAATCCGAGACCCATGTCCAAACCGACACCCAGCCGACAAGCCGAACTGACAGGGGGTGTCGGCTTGGACGTGCGTCTCGTATTCACTCGAGAACCACGTGGCGATCATTCAGGACAGGCTGTTGCTTCCTCCTAAAACCATTGCGAGGAGATGATGTGAATCTCTCTCCCGTAAATCTATCAATGGAGCTTACTTTGACTTTTGCCATCCTTATTTGTATAAATTTTACCTCACTTGCCAAAATGATCAATGACATGAAGTCTCCTACATTAAAGGCCAAAAGATGGAAAAGAAAACCTATGAGAGAGAAAATGCGATTTAGATTCTCTCCAACGACCCAGACTGTCTAGCCGCTAACATCATCATATCAAGTTCATGCCCTAGAGAGAGTTCCAACCTCCTAAACGGTCTGGATAGCTGAAGAAGATAGTTTTTTTTCAAGAAAGTGAAGGTGAGTCGATTAGAATCAGAAAACACTTCTCTTTGTCTCTTGGGAAAAATAGAAGATGGATCCCTTAATAGAATTTTCTTGACCAAGGTTTTCAAGAACCCTAATATCCATATAAACACTAGAATACAGTAGGACTAAAATTAAGAATAGTTGTAACATATTTGCAAAGAGACAAATTACTGACAAGCACTTTGGATCTTCCACAACCTCTGGAGAATCCCTTTCTGTTTCTAAGCTTGTGGGAGCAAGAGAGGAGATTTTTCCATCTATATATATAATATTATCCCAAAAATCCTTCACATTCCTACAATGATTAGAGTTCTATTTCTATCTTAGAACCGTAATGAATCAGACCAAGAACTGGTCACTGGGTAACCGGACTCCCACTAGTCAACTGGTTAAGTAATTATTCACATTCCCACAATGATTAGGGTTCGGTTTTTATCTCAGAACAGTTATGAACCAGACCAAGAACTGGTCACCGGGTAGCTAGACTCCCACTAGTCAACTGGTCAAGTAATTAGGCTAGCCCACTGATATATCTAACCGGATCAGATCCAAGTTGGACCTAAATAAATTTTGCCCACTAACTCTCTGAGGTTTAAGGATTCTTTGGCATATAGAAGCTCTTATTCAGGACTGACTATCCTTATATAGGTTCTCTAATTCACGGGACCTTGGAATATAATCAAATCTGCTTTCTCGTTATTTTAATCCTTTGATGTGTTAGACTTGTTAATAATGAATGATGTTGTATATTGATATGTCAAATAGTAATGAGAAGTAGGACTCGTTTCATAATATAATCGTTATGCATAAGCTATGCCCTTAATAATTTCTCTTGAGGAGGATTAAGATTGAAATTAGGAGAAGGGCAATAACACTCAAGTCTCAAGGATGAAGAAGGAAGTGGAAACAATACCAGGAGGAAAAGGAGAAGGGCAGCAGATGATGGGGATCTTATCTTCACCCAAAAAACAGAAGTTGACGGCTACAATGTCGATCTCGAATCTCCTAGAAGACATGTTGGTGGAGATCCTCTCACGACTCCCAGTTAAGGACTTACTGCGATTTAGGTGCGAATCCAAAAGGTGGCGGAATCTAATCGACGATTCTCATTTCATTACTCAGCACCTTAATCATTCACCTAAGAACAACCCTGCTATCATTTTTACGGTTCCTCCCCTAGGTCTATCAAAGTACATTACGAGTTATGTAAAAAAAAAGTAATGTTCGAGTTTAACCCAATCAGATTCAAGCCCAGGAGGGTATCAGGGATAGCTTTCGTGGGTTGTTGTAATGGCCTAGTATGCTTACCCATTTTCTTGGGTCTATATACTAATTGTTTCTGTATTTGGAATCCATCAACTCGACAAGTCAAGTATATGCGATCTATATGGAGTCCATCAACTCGACAAGTCAAGTCTATGGAAGAAATATGTAGAAAAAAGAGACAGGATTTGGGTTATGGTTTTGGTTTCGATCCCATACATAACGATTATAAGGTGGTGCATATTTTCAAATTTTATTGGGAGCAAAACTCTTTTTTGGTGTACTCATTAAACACAGGCCGGTGGAGAGCACTTAATGAAGTCTCCTTTAATCTTAATTATAGCAAGAGACCTGTATTTGTCAATGGTGCTGTTCATTGGATCTCAGAATCTAAGTCTATTATATCATTTGAAATGGCACTCGAGAAGTTTTGGGAATTACCAGAGCAAGATTATGGAGGTAAAGATGAAGTATTGTACAAAAGTGTTGGGGCTTTTGGAGGATACCTTTCTGTAGTTGATGGTTATTCGGAGTATCTTGAGATATGGGTGATGAAGAATTATAATGTGAAGCAGTCTTGGACTAAATTGATCACCATTCGGGACATGCTGTTGACAAGCTGGTTTGCTCGTGGAGATTTAGAAGTAAAAGAAATTCAAAGGAATGGTGAAGTTATGGCTGTATTTGATCATATGATGATGATCACTTATGACCCAAAAACTGGTTCAAAGGATTATATTCATTGTGAAGCGCGCAACTCCTGGAAAGGTTTTACTCCTTACGTGGAGAGTCTTGTTCCCATTGGACCTCCAAACAATTTTATTGATTTTCTCTACTAGTTTGTTCATGAATAATTTGTTGTTCAGTTTTATTTAATTTTGTCTCTACTCTTTTAGAGATTCAATTTAGACAACTAACTTGCTAAGTTACTAATTCATAACAAAGGATTTAGATTTGGGATTGACTCATATTCAAGCCTTCACATTGTTGCCCCTTTTATGCAATATGTACCCCTCCCCCTCACTGCAAATTTGTCTGAAAAAAAAAAAGAAGGAAAAAGTAAAAACAATAAAAGTGATGTTGTTTTCTTATTTTCCACATGCATCATTATGTTGTGTTAGATTGCTTCTATGGGTTCCACTCATTTGTATATATTTTTCTTGGTGGGAGATCATGGTGCTCCTCAAACAATTTTATTGTTGTCGATCTGATTGTGTGATTGTGCTTTGTTTTACTGGATAAAACTTTCATACCTAGCTAGCACAAAAAGATAAGGGTACAGAGGGTCTGCTTATCTAAGGCATCTAGTGGGAGAAAATATTACAAAACGGGCATATCCATTGTGGATCAAAGAATATCATTTATTTGAAAAACCTAATACATTAAAACGATGGATATACCATTATTTGTTACCGTGGATCAATCTTCAAGCTCAAGGTGTTAAGGTTCAGGTCTTTGAATTTCTATTTTCTGCTTTTCTACTTCTCTTCAAGATCAGTTTTGTTAACGACTTAATAATGGACCCTACCACCATGGGGTCCACCTCTTCTAGTTGGCAACAACAGCTTGTGTTTACTAATAATTTATTTCTTCTCTACTTCAACTCTATCTCTAGTGTTTTGTTTGGTTGTTATTTCCTTCTTAGTTGTAGAGTTGTAATAGGTCTCTCTTTCCTTGTACGTATAGAAGTCTATTGCTATCTCGTATTTATTGATTGTAATTTATCTCCATTTAATAAAACGTGTTGGTGGTAGGAAGAGTACACAAATGAGTTCGGTCAGCCACTTTGCTGGTGTTAACATTACATCTCATCCACCAATGATGGGGTGACATATGTCCCTAGATTTGGGGTATCAACACCACAACACGTGTGTTTTATACGTGATATGATCTAGTTCAAATAAGGCGTTTTCTATTCTGGTGGGAAGCCCTTCCTTGTTCGATGCTCACAAGCCTAATTTAGTGGACCACCATTTTGACAACCACCTCTACATCAATCGCAAGATTACAATCCAACGGCGAACTAGTAAAGACACATTTATCAACCGTTCTCCAACCAAACCGATTATTTTGCACCACTTTGACCATTACTCACCTATATATATATATATACTCATAAGCACGCTTTGATCTATCCAAACTTACTCAAACCTTACCCCACTGTCAAAGAAGTATTTTCTTTATACTTCATATTGCTTGTAGTGAGATCTGACTTAATCATTGGAGTGGCTACTAGATTACCCAATCCACATCCCAATGAGATTTACATTGATTTCATGATCATATCTACAACTAAATTATAACTAGAGACAAGTTGGTTACTACGTGGTCAACTTGAATATTTCATCAATAACTTGGCCAACAAAGCCTCTAAATCAGCTAGATCAGTTTTCAACATCAATAGCTGGTATTCTAATTCACTTGAGAGAGAGTGAGAGGACCTAAAATATAATCATATCTTTCTCGTTTATTTTACTCCTTTGGTGTGTTGGACTGACTTTATAATAAAGAATGATGTTGTATATTGATTTGTCTTATATATTTACATAGAGAGATCGATCTTTTAATAAATAGAGTTTACATAGGACATAGTGTTACGCTGTTTACATGAGTTAGAGATAGTGATAGAGTCTTAACTGTATACTTGAGTTGAGATAGAGTCCCAACATGCAAACACAATCGACTGTGAGTGGGTTCATGTGATGAGCATTATCACATGTGAGACATTGTTAATAAGAAGGATAGGTCCACATAGGAGATACTTGATGCATGAGGGACTCCTCCATGCGTGAACACGTGGGAATCTTCATGCGCGGGAACCGATAAGTGTCAATATGGTGTATCCTTTGCTTGCAATAATTTTATATTTTGGTGCTTGAACTAGTTGAGTGATGTTTGCCACGGCTTCCATGTTTGATTTTTTAAGACTAGATCTCTGTGTCTAAAGTGCAGCAAACTTGGGGAAGTTTGGACATGCAATTATTCTTTTCTAGGTGGTTAACAAGTTAGTTGATAATCCTTGGCCCCAAGTTTCACAATTGGTTTAGAATGCCATTTGGTTTGATCCTACAGAACCTATCAAGAACTTTGCTGATCGGTTTACTTGTTATCCCATTGGTAACCAATTGAAGAGCTACTTTTGTTGATTGACTTATTATCAAAGTTAGAATACTAGACATGAGATGTTAGGAATTTTACATGAATAAATGAAATGATAGTGTATCTTATGCATCAGAGCTCTTATAAGGTTGAGTATAGAAAACCTAGAATTGTGGTTTTTTTTTTTTTTTTTTTTTTTTTTTTTTTTGTTGTAAGAATACACATTTGCTGGTGAAACTCTTCCAAAAAAAAAGAATGATGTTAAAATAGAATTATTAATATCTATTTAGACATAGATTCTAGAAACAAACCTAGATTCGAAAAAATCATTTTGATTCAAGAGGAGATGACCATGATGCTGATAAGATTCTTTGAATCTGTACTAATTCCACCATGGATAGTCAAGTATGACTACAAAGTTAAATCGGGATAAGGGTCCATGACTAAATATCTAGATAACAGATATATGATGAAAATCGAAGTTGATTATGCTACATTAAGAAGTAAATTTAACTGCAAAAGGTTACAAGTAAGATAATTATGACTTTGTTGGGTTTATTAAATGTCTAAGGACATCTAAGACATGCAGGTCTTAGGCGGTTATACAATATTTATGGAAAAACAATGGAATAATGCGCTTTTGACATAACTTAGTACTAAAAATTTTTTACTAGTATAATTATTTAGCTTTTGGCCACTAAGGTGGTATACATATAAAGGAATGAGTTTGAAGCCAATGGCATAAGTTATGTGATGGAAACCCAACCTATGTGATAGGAGATCCTGAAGTTAGGTTTAAAAGGTAAAAACGAAGTCACACAAATGACTTATTTAGTACTATTATAATATTGTTCATTCTAGGTAGATGGTAAGATGCTACTCACCCCAAAGAAGAAAGGGTGAATCTCAAAGGTTCTTACTCAACCCATTTATCCCAGAGAAATGTGGAGGTGTGTTAACTATGGTGCACACTATGGACTGACCTTAATGAATGTAGGAAGGAAGTGGGGCCGCTTCCAATTAAAGATGTTGAGGGCAAATTCTTTAAACATTCATGAACCAAGATAGGGACAAGGCTGGTTTTAAAATAAGTCCACTTTTATGAAAGGACTTTCTGATGGTCGAATTGTAAAGGATGGCTGTTAGGTTAGCCAGGTATACCAATGAGGAAAAGTTCAAGGAGTATTGTTTCACCTGTACTCTGTAGCATGATCTTTCAGACCTAATGTAGATTCAAGTCGAAACACATTTGCAACGAAGTCACTTACTTATTCTCATGAGTTAACAGTCTGATTCTGATTTATCAATCTTTTTAAAATATGTAGGGCATTATCGTTTTTAAAGTCCAAAGACAAATAAAGTTTCAAAAAGTTGTAAAATTTAAATTCAAAGTTTTATTTTTATTTTTAAGGGAAATTCAATTTGGATTTTGTTTTGAGTTGGATATGAATATGGCTTTGAATTTGGATATGGACATGGATAGGTGTGGATATACATACCTATGGACCCTTTTGGAAAGTTGGTGATTTAAATCTTTTGGTATGAAGAGGTAAATCCATACCCCTTGGTAGTGATTCTTGGAAAGACACTTGTCTTCTATAAATAGAGGATATTGCCTCATTCCAATTCACTTGAGATTTGAATACAAAATTCATCTCTCTCTCTCTCTCCAACTTTTGTTCCATTTCACATTATTGAGCCAATTCTATACTCTTGAATGTTGATCTCAACCGTTGGTTTTTTTTTTTTACGATGTCCTAGATTTTGTGTGCACATTTCAAGGAAAGGCCTTAGGGGTTGTTTTATCTTAGAGGTTGATTCACAGGACTCCAATGCACCATAGGGGGTGAATACAATCTTAAGAAAAGTGTTCTGAATACGTCTTAGCCCGTTTTCTCTCCACATCTGCTGTTATATTGTAAGTCCCGATTTTGTTATTTTATTATGTATGTGATATTCTTGCGTAATCATATATTAAAGTAATTGAGCTATTTTCATAAACCTATATAAGAATTAAGTCTTAAACAATATATTATTGCTGTATATTTTTCACTGTAACATATTATTGTTGTATGTCATTTGATTTCTCTGCAGATTAGTAAAGTTGTTTGGTGGATGCTCTAGTTTTGTTGTGAATGGAACAAAAAACAAAGCACTATGGATGCCTGGTTGATCTTTTGGCCACGCTGGGCTGCTGGATGAAGCTGAGAAGTTGATAAAAACAATCCAAATGATGTCTGGGTGATGTTTCCAATTCGATGTGGTTGGAGTTTGATTCTAACTATCATTCTACATATAATATTATTTATTTTAATCATTATGTATGTGATGAATATGCAGTCTTTTACTCTAACAGATGAGCATTTGGGGATTCCCCGGTAGATGGTGATTCTAATATCAAACTAATTAATTTTGTTATGTTCTAAATTCTTATGGTATAAAGGAAATGATAATTACAAAGAAAATAAAAGGCCTTGCTATCAAGGTGGCAAGGGTCATGGGCAAGGTCATGCGTGGCCTTGGCTGCATGGATAATTTTTTTTTTTTGGAAATATTTTTTCTGTTTGGAAATTTTTCTTGTGTATATTGATCAATTTCAGAGAACTCCAGAGCTTGAATGGCAGAGAAGTTCAAGGAACGAATGAAAACCCAAAAGAACCTTGGGATAATTCAGCTGACTGATTTTTAATTGCTGTAGTTGCAGAGGAGAACTAGACAATGGTTATGTTCATACGTACTGATACTCAGGAAAAAAAAATTGTGGTCTAGAAAAGCTACTTATGGTCCACAGCCAGAAATTGTTTGGCCGATTTTCAATTAGATATGGATGTGATTCCTGAAAAGTGATTGAAACTAGTTGTAATCGACCCTATACTAACTCCTATTTCACTTGAACCAAATCCTATTTGGACTCAAAATTATTCAAACCAAAATAGTAGTGTCCAACTGAGGAAGCAGGTACCCTGCTGGGCTATATTCTCTCTCTACCTGCTTCAGCGTCGTACTCGATCGGCGGAAGACTGAAGTACTAAGATAGAGGAGAGATGGGATGAAAATCCAGATATCGGATTGGATCAGTTTATCATTAATCCTTATCCAATGGGGATCGGCTGCATGAGTATACATTCAACTCCGTACGCTGTCTACATAACTTAAGAGGCCATAGAGAGATAGTGTCCTACACTGTTTAATGCAAAAGAATCCCTATTTAATTACATGAATTGATGAGATAGAGTCCTACTGTTACATGGAAACATGACCGACTGTGAGTGGCTTCATAAAAAAAAAAAAAAAAAAAAAGCATATCACATGTGAGACGTTAATTAGAAGGAGAGGGTCGAACTCTCGTTCTTATTTCTCAATAAAATACACATGAATTTGAGTTCAAGGATCGAATAAAAAAAAAGGACAAAAAGAGAATGCTTACACTCAAATTGCTCAGTTGCTCAAGGATGAGTCGAGATAGAAAATGGGAACAACAGTAAAGAGAATGATCGGAGGAGAAATAACGATGTCAAATATCCCTGAAGAAATACGGATGGAGATCCTCTCCCGACTCCCTGTTAAGTCCTTACTCCGATTCAGGTGCGTGTCAAAAGGCTGGCGTAATCTAATCGGAGATTCTCACTTCATTACCCTTCAATCCAATCGGTCACCTAAGAACAACCTTGCTATGATTTTTTTCGATTCTGAATGTTACCAGTTATGTAGTGGGACTGGGATGAAATACTTCTTTAACGCAAAGCCTACGTTATCAAGTCTTGATGTTGTGGGTTCTTGTTATGGTTTAGTATGCTTATGCTTACGCTCTTTTGTTTCTAATATGGTTTCTCTCTGTATATGGAACCCAGCAACCGGTGAAACCAGGTATGTCCCTAAAAAATCTCTTTATTTCACAAGAGGAGGTTTTGGTTTTGGTTTTGGTTTTGGTTTTGATCTCATACACAAGGATTATAAGGTGGTATGTATTGCCCATTCTGTTGGGGAACGAGAGGTTTCTGTGTCTGTATACTCTTTAAGCACAGATGAGTGGAGAGAACTTGGAAAAGTCTCCGTATTTGTTAATTGGAAGAGAAACAGATTTGTTACTAGTGCATTTGTGAATGGTGCTGTTCATTGGATGAACACCAGTGATGTGGAAGGAGAATTGTCCACTTGTATTATCTCATTTGATATTACACTCGAGAAGCTCTTGGAAATACCCGAGCACGATTATAAAGATAAACATCATTTAATTCATAGTAGTATTGGGGTGTTTGGAGAATGTCTTTCGGTGATTGATAATTATATGGCATGTATTGATATATGGGTTATGAAGGAATATGGTATGAAGGAGTCTTGGATTAAAATGTTTACAATTCATAACCCACCTGGTAGGGTGATAGAAAAGACAATGCACGAGCTATCAAGTCAAGTAATAGAAATGCAGAAGAATGGTGAAGTTCTATTGGTGCATGGTTGCCTGAGAATGCTGATCTCTAATGACCCAAAAAAAGGTACAATGAGATATGTTAGGTGTTTTTGCCCGGGTTATTGGTCTAAGGTAGTTCCTTACGTGGAGAGTCTTGTTCCACTTGGGGCCTGTAAAGGAGCAAAAGAGGATGATGAATGAGAAATATGAAGATGTGTATGAGAATCTCAGCTTTTAACTCATTTTTTTTTATTACTTTATTCATGAATAATTTTTTCTTTAGATTTAATTTAAATTTATTCTTTAATTACTCTTTTAGCCTTGTATTTGTTGGAGATTCAATTTAGATACTTTTAAGTACTATCCTATCTCCAGATTCTTTGAAGAAATATAGTTTAATTCGGTTTGTTGTTAATTTGTGTTTGTAAATGTCGTAATTAACATCTTTAGCTTGTCACGCATATTATAGATTTGGTCTATGTTTGAGGGTGTTAAATAGTGTGGTTTTCGATTTATTGGTATAGATCGGTTTCGGTTTGATGTGTAATGAATAAAACCAAAATTGGACCATTTATTAATGGTTTCAAAATGCTTACCAAAATCGACTATAATCGGTTTCTGTTTTTCAATTTTTAAATGGTTTCGTTGCCGAGAGAGAGAGAGAGGAATAGAGTTAGGAACAAAGGAGATGGAAAGTCAAGGAAAGCATTAAAATATTTTTAATCATATATGAAGTGGACTTATGATTTAGAAGTATGCTATGTGGAAAAAATCAAAATAAATTTATTTCTACAAATATAGACATTTAGTGCTAAGGGATTAAAGTAAAGGTTTAATCGATTTTAAGGCTCCCAGTTTAAACTTGATTCGAACTGTTTAATATTTTGATTTCACAGTTTCGGTTTAAATGGTTTGGTTTGGTTTTGGTACACGGATTGATTTTATTTTTGACACCCTTTGCATTATCGGAATGCATTCTAGAAATGGATTCTCATTCCTAATATAGGATGAGAATGGGATAAAGATCGAGCCATTCCATTATAGACTCCGAATGCAAAGTGGGCCAAAATGCTATTAGTTTAGTTTGGTTTGTGTATGTCTAATATATCTCGAACAAAATTGAATTGACTTGATTAAACAGAAACTGAAATGACTTACACCCTTTCCTAAAAGGGGGATCTGTTCTTGATAATGTTATTATCATCTAGGAATTTGCACAAATGCCCGTGTACTCATGATAACGCTCTAGGTTGGAATGAAGTTGATTGAATTATTTACGAACCATTTAGGGAACTGATTTATGAATTGATTAATCGAAGGTTGTTAATCGGTTTGATTTTGATTTTTACTGATAATATTTTGAAACAAACCAAAATTGAACCAAAACCGAACAAAAAAACCATTTATGAACGGGTTTATCCTTACTTCCAAGACAGTTTGTTGCATCTTGGTCAGAGAAATTGTGTTTCATTTTTATTTGGGGAAATTTCAATCAACCTAAAACCAATGGGGGAACTTCGTAAGAGAACAAGACTTAATGAAGCAATGCTATGAAAACCCATGGAGACTTGTAAAATGTCCCAACTTCCTAATGTCCCAGCTATGAAGGCTATGTTTGGAATATATTCCCATATATATATATATATATATATATATATATATATATATATATATATATATATATATAATTTTTTTTTTATCAATGACTTTTGTGAATATTTTTTACACACGGGCTAGGAACCTACATGATCGGGGCATCTACCATTCATTCAGTAAAGAAGGGTAGTTTTGGAATTGCACTTTTTCCATTATTTCTTACACAATGATCGACAATACATCTATTAAACCTTTTGCCATTACTTTCTGGGTCTTTCTATATGATACTGGCCAGAGTCAATGGCCCATTGGTTTCGTTTCCCTATCATGGGACTTCAGTGGGTCATCATGCAAACCTCAATATACATGGAGTGTGTTGTGGTATTAGAGACGGGTGGGATTTTGGGTTTTTACGCAATCCAACGGACACCGATAGTCAATGCCAATCTAATACGAAAGTATATTTTTTGGGGGATTATGGTCAATTTATTTGGAAGCACATGCAAAAGACCAAAGAAAAAAATATACATGGAGAAATTTGTTTTGATTTCAAAAGTAACAAAACCTTTCCCGAGCAAAAAAAATTTCTACAGTTGGGAAATTAGAAACAAAACAAAATGTAATTTTGTTTCTATATCTCTTTCTTGAAATCTAGACTCCCTTTCTGTCTCCTCTCTTCCCCCCTAAGTGAATGGCTATCCGATTCTTCTTGTACTCCTGTTTTCCCGTAGACGTATAGGAATCCAATATACAGCACTAGCTTGTAGATCCCTCTCTCCTAAGTGTATCAAGGACCCTACTTTGTCTTTTGCCATTCTTGTTTGTATAAATTTTAGCTCCTTCGACAACATAGAAAACGGGTTGGATCCATGTATTTCTTTTTTTTGGGACAAATGGACCCAAGATGGACCCAAATAAGAACCACCCCCCCTCCAAAAAATGTATGCACGTTGTTAGAATACACCTGGTTGTGCGTCACTTGGGGCCCGTTTGATAACCATCCTACTCTCAATTCCTTAATCTTGATTGGAGCAATGCTTGTGATACCATGATTTTTGAGATTAGGATGATGTTCGGTAAAATGTTTTAGAGTTGATTCTATAGCAAAATAAGATTAAGATAATGTTTAGTAAACACTATTCTTGAATACAATTTCAAATCATCATTCATCTTTCAGAGTGTTTACATTTATTTTCCCTAGTGATTACACTCAACAAATTGGCAATGGAAAGACACCCAGTGATCGTGATAGCTAAACGTCACTTTCATCTATATCTGACTACTATTTACCACAACATTCTCAAGACGAAATCTCACAACATCTTCCAACTGTGACCAATGTTGTTTAGTGGACGCCACCACTACTCTATTTTTGTAAGCTGAACACGGATGCCAATTTCTCTTCAGAACATTGGGGCGGCTTAGGGCTAATGGAACTCTATTAATTGCTATTTCCAAACCTTGCAAGTTTACTCAACCGATTGTAGGTAAGGCACTGGCGATTCATGCAGCTTTATTAGAAGCCATTAATTGGGGTTGAGCGTGAAATGGTGGAGTCAGATAACCAGGTCGTGGTCAACTATTTGCAACGACGGATAGCGTTTCTAGCATTTCAATGTCTTCAAATACTGGACGATATACTTCACTTGCAACATTGGTTTGAATATTGTACTTTTTGTTATATTTCTAGAGAGAAAAATAGCATTGCTGACTCTTTAACTAGGATGGCTCTGTTATTATCGTGTACAACAGTTTGGCCTGATTCCGATCCTTAGTTACAGACTATATGTAATTTGTTGCCTTTGTATACTATATAAATTAATTAATAAATAACGTTATTTACCAAAAAGAAAAAAAAGAAAAGAAAAGAAAGACACCCATACCCAAAATCCAAACTGAAATGATTCACATAAGAGGGAAATATCTAATCCATCCCAAAAAGTTAAAAATAAATAAATAAAATCAATGAATCTAACTATGGATGAAAGCCACAAAGACACTTGAGTTTCGAACTGAAAATACATGTCAACCAAATTTAGGGTTGCCACATAGCTTAGGCTTGGGGTCTTCCAAGCACATGCAAAAGATCAAAGGAACAACAACACATAGAAAAATCTATTTTTGTTTCAAAAGTAACAAACACTCTCTTCTCCCATTAAATTTTTTTTATTGTTAGAAAATTAAAAAAAAAAGAAAGAAAAAAATAAATGTATTTTTGTTTCTATCTCTCTCTTCCCTGAAATAAGGGCCAATTTTCCTCTCCTCTCTCTTACCTCCAAGTGAACCGCAATCGATCTTTCTTATATTCTCATTTTGTTACAAGCGTTAAGGTTCCAATACACTCGGCTAGGGTGTAGACTCCTCTCACGTAAATCTATCAATGGACCTTACTTTGACTTTTTCCATCTTTATTTTTATAAGTTTTTTACCTCACTTTCGAGAATGATCGAGTCCATGAATCGATGACATGAAGTGCCACGCATTAAAGGCCGAAAGAGGGAAAAGAAAAAACTATGAGAGAGAGACTGAGATTTAGATCCTCCCCAAGTGCCCAGCCAGCCCACCAACATCGGATCCGCATCCTCTCCTCCCAGTCATTTTGGGAGGACAGCGGCAATCTCCCTCGGATGGCTGCCACGTGGCTCTCAGTGACGTCGGTGACGTCCGAGTCAACACCCAGTCGACAAGCCAAGCCGACAGGGGGTGTCGGTCGGACGTGGGTCTCGGATTCACCCCATCGAGGGAGGTTGCCGCGTCCTCCCAGAATGATGGGAGGAGATGATGTGAATCCGCCAACATCATTATATCATGTTCATGCCCTAAAGAGAGATCCATCTGTCCTAAACGGTCTGGACAGGTGAAGAAGATCTTTTTTTTCAAGAAAGTGAAAGGTGAGTCGATTAGAATCAGAAAACAATTCTCTTCATCTCTTTTACTTGGGCAAAATAGAAGATGGATGATCCAAGTTGGATCCAAATAAAATTTTCCCAATAACCCTCCTAGGTTTAAGGATTCCATATAGGAGCTCTTATTCATGACTGACTATCCTTATATAGCTTCTCTAATTCATTTGCTCTGATGGAGAGAGAGGGGGAGAGAGAGGACCTTGGAATATAATCAAATCTGCTTTCTCGTTTATTTTAATCCTTTGATGTGTTAGACTTGATAATAATTAATGATGTATTACATACGTAGATAGATAGATCTTTTAATAGATTAGACCGTACACAGTATAGAGTCCTACGCAGTTTACATGAGTTAGAGATAGAGATAAGAATCCTACACTGTTTACATGAGTCAAGAGATAGAGATAAGAGTCCTATACTGTTTACTTGAGTTGAGATAGAGTCCTACTGTTATTACATGCAAACATGACCGACTTTGACTCTGTGAGTAGCTTCATCATGTGATAAGCATTATCACATGTGAGACGTTAATAAGAAGGAGAAGATCGAATTCTCGTTTTTATTTCTCAATAAATACACATGAATTTCAGTTTAAAGATCGAATAAAAAAAAAACAGAAAACAAAAATAGAAAAGAGAGTTTCAGTTCTCCATTCTTATTTGTCAATAAATCTTTGCTCAAAGATCGAATAGGAAACCCTTATTTGTCAATAAATCTTCGAATAGCTCAAAGATCGAATAGGAAACCCTTATTTGTCAATAAATCTTCGAATAGGAAACCCTTATTTGTCAATAAATCTTCGAATAGGAAACAAAAACAAAAATAGGAAAGAGAGATTCAGTTTTCCATTCTCATTTCTCAATATATCTTTCCTCATCGAATAGGAAACAAAAATATAAAAGAAAGATTCTGTTTTCCATTCTTATTTCTCAATAAATATTTGTTCAATTAAATACTCAAGGATGACTGGAGGTAGGACGTGGAAACAATATTATGAGAAGGAGGATTCGTTTCATATTTAATCGTTATGCATAAGCTATGCCCTTAATAATTTCTCTTGAGGGTTAAGATTGAAATCGGGAGAAGGGCAATAACACTCAAGTCTCAAGGATGAAGAAGGAAGTGAAAACAATAGCAGGAGGAAAAGAAGAAGGGCAGCAGATGATGGCGACGATATCCTTACCCAAAAAACACAAGTTGATGGGGACAATGTCGATCTCGAATCTCCCTGAAGAAATACTGGTGGAGATCCTCTCACGACTTCCAGTTAAGTACTTACTGCAATTCAGGTGCGTATCCAAAGGCTGGCGTAATCTAATCGACGATCCTCACTTCATTACTGAGCACTTTAATCACTCACCTAAGAACAACCCTGCTGTCATTTTTTACGGTTCCTCTCCTAAGTCTCTCAAAGTAAATTACAAGTTATTTAAAAAAAAGGGGATGTTCGAGGTTACCCAAACCAGAGGCGGGGTTACCCCAAACAGAGGCGAGCCTAGGGTATCAGGGATAGCTTTCTTGGGTTGTTGTAATGGCCTAGTATGCATAAATATTTTCTTGGGTCGAAGTATTAGTTATCTCTGTATATGGAATCCAGCAACTCAACAACTCAAGTATATCATACCAGTAGCAAATAGAAGAAACAGACGGGATTTGAGTTATGGTTTTGGTTTCGATCCCTTACATAACGATTATAAGGTAGTACATATTTTCCAATTAAATGAGGAACAAAAGAACTCCTTTTTTGTGTACTCGTTAAGCACAGGTAACTGGAAAGAACTTGGAGAAGTCTCCTATAATGCTAATTATAGCAAGAGACCTGTACTTGTCAATGGTTCTGCTCATTGGATGTCAGAATCTAAGTCTATCATATCATTCGATATGGCACTCGAGAAGTTTTGGGAATTACCAGAGCATGATTATGGAGGTAAAGATGAATTATTGTACAAAAGTTTTGTGACTTCTGGAGAATACCTTTCTGTAGTTGATGGTTATTCGGAGTATCTTGAGATATGGGCGATGAAGGATTATAATGTGAAGCAGTCTTGGACTAAATTGATCACCATTCGCGACATGGAGTTGATACGCTGGTTTGCTGGTGGAGATTTAGAAGTAGTAGAGATTCGAAAGAATGGTGAAGTTATGGCTGTGTTTGATCGCTATAAGATGATCTCTTATGACTCAAAAAGTGGTGGAGTAGAACATATGCATTGTGACTCGCGCAACTCCTGGGAAGGCTTTGTTCCTTTCGTTGAGAGTCTTGTTCCAATTGAGCCTAAAAGAAGCACAAGGGTAACAGCATAGTATAAAAGTCTTGGTCTTTCATTAATTTTCTTTACTACTTTGTTCATGAATGGTTTATTGTTCAGGTTTTATTTAATTTAATTTTTTTTTTGGGTAAAAGGGTTGTATTTAATTTAGTCTCTACTCTTTTACCTTTGTATTTGTGGGAGATTCAATTTAGACAAATAACTTGTTTACTAAGTTACTAATTCAATTGTGTAGTTGCAAAATGTGCTAGTTTGGTTGACTTGGTAAAATCTCTGATTTATATAATTAAGTTTTCATTTTAAAAGTTTGAACTAGTAAGTAGAGGGATTTGACATCTAAAGTTCTAGTTTCTAAGCAATGTAAGATTATTCTCAACACTTCCTCTCATGTATTGTCCTTCTTTTGAATAGCATTACATGTGGTATATAGTCTTTTGTTTGAATGATTGTACGGAATCAACCTAGAACTCTGATTTAAGACTTCAAATACCTGCCCCTTTTATGCAAATTTGTTTGAAAAAGAAAAAAGTAAAAAGTAAAAAAAACAATAAAAGTGAACAAACAATTTAACTCGATTTCCTAATCACTTACCTTCTCTACGAATATCTGATCCCAATGGAAAGCTTGTTTTTGCAACTCTGATCCCAGTGGAGAGCATGAAGGAGAACACATACATTGGATCATACCAATTGATGTTGTTTTCTTATTTTCCACTTTATTATGTTGTGTCAGATTGCCTCTAAGGGTTCTACTCATTTGTAAATATTTTTCTTGTTGGGAGATCGTGGTGCTCCTCAAACAATTTTAATCTTGTCGATATGATTGTGTGATTATGATTTGTTTATTAGTCTGCACAAAACTTTCATACCTCGCACAAAAATTGGGTTTCTTATTTTGTGGAGTTCTATGGTTCTATCCCTTTACTAGATTCTTTCATCAATCATTAAGCTCGATTCTCCCATTCAGTAGAATCGACATCTCTCTCTCTCTCTCTCTCTCTCTCTATCTCTCTCTCTCTCTCTTGATGGATCTTGGATGACAATGAGAAGGGAGTGAATCAGTGTAAAAATCTTTTCCAACTTAACCTTTCTGTTTCACTACTACCCAGAGTTGGTGAAGAACACAACTGATGCAAACACATAAGCGCATGTAAATCTACCTCGCTACCACCCAATGGCTTGGTCTACCAAATTTGCACACCCATCCTACGGTTCATTCCATGCACTTCACAAAATACAGAAATAAAGCATTCCACAACACAGAATGGTTACGTGGTTCACCACCACAGCGTGTGATGGCTATTCCACGGAGTAATATCCAATGGGCTCCGTATTTACTTAATACTCAACTTTTTGTCCTTTGCAGGACAAGGATATTTACCCTGTGTTTTTCCAACATAAAACTGAGAGGATAAACAATACTAAGGTTCAGGCTATAACAGCCAGTGTTCAACACCCACTGAACATAATAAAAAATGATAGATTTTGGTGCTTATAGTGACGCCCTACAATAAAATCCAAACTAGCTAGGGATTCAACATTCTTTTCACCTAAGCTAGCAAACAATGGCTCCCAGACTAGATAGGCCTTTAAATGTTTCAACCTACTCTAGCATACATAGCATTGAATCAATAAACAATAAGGGAGTTAGGAAAGTCTCACAACCAATGCTTCCATGTAGCCAACAGTCTCTTTGGAGCTCTACACAACTCTCAGGCAACCTCAACAACTTCCTCCATTGGTAGAACTCTATTCTCCAAGTATTCCCTTATCAACACCCATCATTCTCCCTCTCACAAACACTAACTACCATGAATGAATGAAGAAGGAGCTTCACCAACTTCTCACATATGTTTAACACTCCATTCAAGCACAAAAAAGAAGTGGGTGGTGATTAAATGCTCACCCAACTCACAAAAGCCCTAAAACCTCTCTACTTTCCCTTTCTCTTCAGATTTTAGATTTTCAGCTGCTCCCCCGAAGGCACAACCAGTCTCAATAGATAGGATTCTCAAAATAGAGTTTGGAGCAAATTTAAACCATCCGATTTGGATATCGGATGGCTAAATTATGGTCAAAATGGTGTGGGCCAATGAGATCATTTCAAACAGCATCTTTTAGGCCTTATAATGTAGCCGCGAAGCACCGTAGCCACGCCACCGCTGACATGGAAGGCGCGGTGTCGAGTTCTCATAGGCTGTAGAGAGGATCTTTGGAGAGAGCCGTCGAATTCATCAGTAAAAAGTGGGATTAGCTCAGATCTGTCGGATCAAGCAGATCACGTCAGGCGGTGATCCGCTTTGATTTCGACCATTAGATTGAGATCTGAACCGTCGACGTACCGAACACGCACAACATTGGATCAAAGCGCCATCACCATGAAATGCGGCGCACGCTTTTATCTTGCACCAAGCCAATGAAAAGAGTCGCGATGGACTCTTGACGTGATCGCTAACACACACTGGATCCCGCCTTTTTTAGGAGCATACGATCAGAATATATGCTGCGTGGTTCCATTATTGCCATAGATCTTGCATCTTCTCACTCTTTATCTTCCCAAAATGCCCCTACCTTTATGGGAAATCACCTCTGTAATCGGTTTTTTAAGAGTGTTAAAATGTGTACAGGGTTTGATTTCCAGAGAGCTTTTCTCTCTCCTAGAAATCAAACAAACACAAGGTGTGCGAGAATTGCAGGGGGTGGGGGGGGGGAAGGCCATGGGCAAGCCCATGGCGCATGGCCCATGCGCGCGCAGGCATGCCATGCCAACCAGCATGCGCGGCGGCCATGGCTTGCGGCATGCCTTGCTGCGACTTGTGGTTGGGCATGCTGCCTACTGCTGCTGGCCATACTTGGCTTGGCCCTTCTGGCCATGGCTGTGGGTTTGGCTGCTGCTGCTGGCCTAGGGTGCGGCATGCGGCAGCCCTACTGGCCTTAGCTGCGGGGCTAGCTGCCATGGTGGCAAGCCACCTCACCCATGGGTCCCACCCATATTTCTCTCTCCTCCTTCTCTCTCTTGATTTTCTCTCTTCTTTCTCACTCTTTTGAATATGCCACAACACCAGAATCAGTGCCACATCGCTGGTATCACTGCCACAATATCAAGAACATTTTTACATCGCCAGTGGGATCCGTAGACACTCTCTCTCATCAAATTTGGCCCACTTTGTCCATTTTGCCAACAATTACAATATGACGGCCAACATCTCTCTCTCCACCTCTCAGTTCTGTAGTTTATTGTTTGCTTTCTGTTACAGTTTTGAATTTGAAGTTATGTTTGGATTTCAGTCTTGGACTCTGATTAGACATTGGTTACACCAAAGCAATGTGTTTCAACTTTATTTAATCACAGAAGTGATTCCTCGTTGGATTAGAATTTAAGAGTAGGAACATGTCCAAGAGCTGGCCATGGGTTACATGTAGCATGAATTTGGAATAGATTAGGACTTTATCACAAAGACTGATTCTTACCCCATGTTTTCTAGTTCTCTAGATTACGATTTCTGCAGGTTCACAATTGGTGTTTTTCCATTTCAGTTGTTGAGGTCTATCTGTTTGGTTTTCTTTTTTCTTTTTTTTCTTTTTTTTTTTATTTTATTTTTTTTCCTCCAGTTATCAGTATTCTACCTATCATCAGTCCACTCAATTGGGTTTTCACTTATGTTTAGAAAACTTTTCCTGTGCATCTTAAACTATATTTATTTATACTAATTACACAATTACCATGTGCATCCACCGGTCATCTTCCTAAGTTGGTAGTGTGTCTGTGCAGTGTGCACTACAAACTTTCTTCAACATGCCACTTGCTAACAGCAAACATGACAACTTGCCACCCTTGGCCTCGAGCAGGATCCCTCTTAAGGACCATTTTGGGTGTACATGGCCTGAGTTTTGGCCTAGGTGTAGGACCTGATCATGTTGTATTCTTGCATGTATTAATTGTCATTCTGATTCCACTCAAGTGACTGGGGTGATTAAAGAGCACAATGCTGTGTTGATAGACTGGAGTATTATTTCAATTTTTTATGGCATTCAGCTAGTTTTGTCTGCTATCTAATTCATTCTTTGGAAGAGCTGGCTGTTTGGAGTTGCTTTTCCTCTCTCTCTCTCTCTCTGCCTCTTATCCTCCTTGTCTGATATATTGTTTTATATGTTGTAGGTTTGTTTTTTTTTTTTTTTTTTAATTTTTTTTAATTTTTTTTTATGCATTTGCTTTCTAGGAAAAAGAAGATTCTAATCTAAACATTTTAAATTTTGTGTCCTTCCACAAATAAAAAATGAATGGCTAGGAGAAATTTCAGCGAAGATTTGAAAGAAAAGAGAGAAGTTATCAGCTTTGTACGAAAGGAAGAAGACATAATCCCTTGGACTCCTTCGGTGTATATTGCCTGTTTAGTTTTTTTTTTTTTTTTTGCAACCTTACAACCAAAACCTTCCGTAGCATGGGAAAATTGGATAATCATTTAGTATTTTTGAGGAAATGTTCTACTATTATTGCTTGGATAACTAATGGCAGAAAACTTAGATTTGTTCATGAATGCATCATTTAGTATTCCCTAGAAATGAAGATATCTTGAAGAAGCTCTGATGCAAAAGTGTTTAGGAGGCCAAAGATACTGGTGTATTCTAGGACAATGCAGATTCAAAACATCCTTAAACCACTGAGGAATTCCATCACAAAGACAAACTTCATAGCCCCAGGAACTCATAAAGATAATCTCACTGAAATTTAAGCAGTTGCGGAGATTTACAAGAGGAATTCTATTTCACTAGCTTTGAAAAGATATAGAAAGGACATTAGAATATAATCAAATCTTTTTGTTCATTTTAATACTTTGTTGTAACCCTCTGCTAGCAATAATTTAAACTTTTGGTGATTGAATTGATTGAATGATGTTTGCTTATTCCTGTTTGATTATTTAAGACTAATTCTGTGTTCCTTAGAACAGCTTACTTGGGGAAGCTTGGACAAGCAATTATTTTTAGCTACCTGTGTTGATCGACCTATTATCAGGGTTAGAATACCATCTTATTACATTTGGCCTGCAGGGACACAAGGATTTGTCTAATGGTTCTGTTGCTAAGTTTAAAACTGCTAAATATATTTAGTTTCAGCTATTAATATGATTATGATCCCACTAAATTTTAGAAAAACAGAATTAAAAGGATCCATGATAGTGTCTAACTGAGCAACTAGGTACCTTGATGGGTTATATTCTCTACCTGCTTTTGCATCATACTCGACTGAAATATTGAAAATGTTGACTCACAGCTAAGTACAGATCAAGCTGAAGTTCCAGTTCAACCAAAGTAACCAGTCTTGTTAGTTCTGTTTGTAGTTTCTTTTTAATTTGTAATAGTCTGTAGGCACACGTTTTATGTTTTCTCTAGAATGTTCCAGAGTCCTTATGACAATTTGTTGGGGTTTTTAGCGACTTCGAGGGTGACCGCCTCCTAGAAGAAGAAGAAGATTAGAGAGGAAATTGGTTGTAATTCATTACTCTTATTCCATTTGTTGCAATTCATTACTTTGTATTCCATTCTTTTTCTATTATATAGCCTACTACACAACTCTAGAAGGTACCATTCAGTTATAATCATACGGTTCTAACAACTCAAACCTACGGTCAAATGTGATCATAACATTACCGTCCCCATATATGAGAACCTTGTCCTCAAGGTGCTGCTGAAGTTGCTGTGAACGGAGAAATGCTAAACCATTGGGAAAAGACAGTCCCACTGAACAAGAACTTAGGGGAACCCACCATAATTTCTTAACAACTACAATCTTGCCAAAAGAAGCTGCCATAGACAACTTACTCCAAGCAGAAACTGCTCCTCCTTCACTAAAAACAGTATTAATACCCATCTTTTTGAGATCTTCAATGGTGAGTAATGGCAAGGCCTCCTTGTCCACTTCATGCATCTCAAATAATCCAACACACTTGGCAAACCTTAGCTGCTCCAACCATATCCTAACATTATTTATACCACTATCACCAAAGCCGATCTTTTCATGTTCAGAGTCAGATTGGGGTTTTACACTAGGACTCTCATCAGAATGCAAGGTGCCACTTTCTACAAAGGCTTCCTTTGTCCAAAACTCATCTAATTCACAGCACACCTGCATGGTTGAAATTGGTTCAAAGTACTCATTCTGATGGGCTTCTTTGTTTGCATATGAAGTTTGACACCCTCAAAAATACTTAAAGCCATTTCCAGTGCAAGCACCGAAAAATGTATTTGCAAAATTGCCTTGGACTGATTTGTCTTTGATTGGTCCCTTATTTGCAGCATCGACAGAGGCAAGATCAAAAATCAAGAGAAGGAGATTGATGTGGCACAGCTTCATGCTTCCATCTGGATTTGATAACAAACCACTTGTCCTCATGCATTGAACTCTGAGAAGTATAGAAATAAAAACACCCGCAGTAGACCACGAACTACATAGGACCCACTGAATAGTATCGTCACAGTGGCTGCGATAAGTAGAAACCTTACTCCACCGTTACTCTGGAGACGCCGGAAAGGCAAATATGCTGTAACTTGGAGGGATGAGTGACTGCTAGCGGAGGACGATGAAGAAAAGGAGTTGTCAAAACGAACGCGACACATCTTTTTCCCATCTAAAGTAGTCACCGCAACATCTGTCTTTATATTGCATTTCTCAGTCAATAATACTGTGTTATCACCCATGCTTCTCATGCTTATCAGAATTCTGTCCTTATCTCGTGACACCTCTTCTCCCATTAAGACTCCATTAACACTTTGTAATTCAGTCTTCAGCCCTGGATCACAACCTGCAGCTTCATTGGACGGGTTCACACTTTCTTTCTCTATGGAAGACATACCTACTGCTGCATTGGAAGTACCATTACTGCTGTTAAAGATAGCTTTCTTTTTCACGGTGAATCGGGCTGTCTGACCCGGTCTTTGCTTGCCAAATTTGGTTGAGCCCACGAGGACCGATGGTAGGCTTTGATTGCTGCGTCTCCTGAAGTAGTGGATTCTCCTCCTCAAATGAGAGTTCCAATAGTTCTTTATCGCAGATGGTGTTATACCATACATCATCTCATAGGCCAACATTCCCAGAACCCACCAATCGATGGAGAACTCGTGTCCTTCTCCACGCACAACCTCCGGCGATACATACTCCTCTGCACCTACCAATGAATTGGATCGTTCATTGAACAGCTCATTGTAAGCGCTTGATGATGATATCGCCTTCTGGAAGACCGCTGGTTGTTGGTGACTCCTCAAACCCCACTTGCAATCAGTGGCAACAAATCTATGACAGGGTGACAGAGATTGTTATACCAAAATTGGTCGCTCAAATCAAACATACCAAAGCAAGTCATCGTACACAAGGAGGAAGAGTTGCCGGGTTCCCTGTGTGGATTTGCCGAGATTCCCGTGGGATCTCTCCCCTTCTTGATACCCCTTCTTTCTTTCCTTTCAAGAAACACCAAACCCTCTTTTCTTTTTCTCATCCCATGCTCAATGGCTTTCATCACATTGGGGTTCTGCTGGTGAAGGAAAAAAACTCTGATTCATGATGATGCAGCTGCACGGCGGTCGCCTATGAAGGGATCGCAGGCAGCATAGATCCATTCCGGGTACTGAGTAGGGATTGTTTCTTTGAACTTATCTCTCTTCTCTCTTCCTTCACTTCTGAGCCAAGAGCTTGAAATCTGAAACGAATAAGAAATAACAGGGGCAGCAGGAGGGTCGATGGAAGCGATGTCGATAGTGAGGGGATCTCTCAGATTCGAATGAAACTGGAAAGGCTTATCAGGCAGGGGTTGCGATCGAGTCTGGATTAGGGATTGGGATTGGGATTGGGATTGGGATTGGAATGATAGTTGAGGTTGAGAGTGCGGTTGAAGAACAGGGGATAATGCCGGGATTACTTTGGCAGCCATGGCCATTGATTCCCCTGGTAAGTGAAGGGAAAACGAAAGAGGCGCACCAGGAAAGCGTTCAGAAACAATTGACATTTCAGATCTTGGTTGCGGCAAGGTTGGTGGCGCTGACGAGGGTATTGAAGTTGGGGAAAACCTGCTAAGGAGATCCGAATGGATCGGAGTGAAGATGGAAGAGGAGTCAGTCGTAAGGGTGGTGGTAACAAAGTCGGTAGAGGGCAAAGGGATGGTGGAGGAACGTTGAATCGATCGAGTTTTTCCTCTATGGGCACTAAGCCAAAAGAGCTTCGAGAAGGTTCGCCGTTGTCCATCCATCATCGTCCAGTGAGACTCCATGGTAGATCTCACGCAAAAGCACCAAATGTTGGGGTTTTTAGGCACTTCGACGGGGACTTGGATCGTCTCCAGTCCGTCCAGTCGTCCAGTCGTGGACTGGGCGGACTGGATTAAAAGGACACCTATGCCAATACATGGAGGGGCGTGTCCTTTAAATTCAGTCCGTCCGTCTACGACTGGACGGCTGGACGGACTGAAGACGATCTTTTTCCCTTCGAGGGTGACCACTTCCTAGAAGAAAAAGATTAGAGAGAAAATTGGGTTTATAATTCATTAATCTCGAATCCATTCTCTTTTTAATTATATAACCTACCACAACTCTAGAAAGTATCATTCCATTACAATCATACAGTTCTAACAACTCAATCTTTCTAATCCTACGATCAAATGTGATCGTAATACAATTCCTTTTTTGAAGTATTCTCATGTCGAATTCATCCACGATTCATTGTTCCATAAAGATTTATTTTTCACCTAACAATTCCTTTTTTGAAATAGCTTTTGGGTGCTACAAAAAAAACTTTGCTAGTCGAATGGGCAAAATTTGACTCATCAAGCAAACAAAAAACGAGCCTTACCTAATAGATTACTGAATCTCTCCTTTTACAGTAGTGTTTTTTTTTTTATGAAACCTTGTTTGTTTTGTTGTAAAATTTTACATGAAAATTTTATTTATATCTTAAAAAAATTTTCAATTATTTTCCAAAGAGATTAAAGAATTTTGTTTTCCCCTCCTCTTTGGAAATTACTATATCACATTTGTTGGGAAAAAAATACTAGAAATTTTATCAAAATGTAATATATCACATGTAGAATTTTACGTCAAAATAATAGAGCCAATTATAAAAGAGAAATATTTTCTAACCTTAACTTGTGATTGGGTTTTCTTTTTAAAATCAAATCCATCCCTCTCCTCCCCATTATAAAAGAGCATAATTTTGGTCATCTAAAAAAAAATAAAGCAAGGATATTTTTGAAAAAAGAAAGTTTATAAAATACCGATCTTGTTGGGATAATAAACATGGGTTGTTGTAATTAATCGCATGAAGTGTCTCTGGCCAAAGAACATTTGTTATGATAGATTATCATTTTGATTGATTACAAGTCAAATATCATTATACAACTCAATCCTATAGCTCACCTTATGTTAGACGTTCGTCTTTTATCTTGTGTTTTTGTTGCATGTTAAGAGACTGTTTAGATTGAAATATTAAAATTGGATGAGATTTGGTGAACCTTAGCTTAAAATTTGAGCACCCAATAATGAAGATAGATATACCATTTGTATTTTTTTTTCCCCTCACAAAAAATGGCCGGATTCGTATTTAAGTTGTTTCTTTTTCTGATACACGTTCCACCCCTGCTCTGATACCACTAACTGTAACGGTCAACCCCAAGAGGATCGAGTTCGGAAAATCTAGTCCACCAAGACAAAACATCACATGAAAACCTGATAGAATTTTTCGCATTCACAAAATACCATAACATTCATATACTTGACATTCAAAAAAACACCCAAACGCTCTCTCTTCTCTCTTCTCTTTCTCCCTCCTCTGTTTCGTTGCTTATCTTATCTCCCGTTCTTTTTTAATTGGGAGTTGGATAAAAAAAATGGCCACTGTAACATCCAGGCTCACTCCTTCTCTCATTTACTTATTTTTCCTAGATTTGAATCCTGTGTTGACGGAGTTCTTTTTTTTTGCTTTTTTTTTCCCCCTCACGCTGAGCCAATCTCTTTTGATCATATAATCTGTAATCAGTGTAGATTGTAGACATCCTATTTTGTCATATCCTTAGGTAGTAAGAGACTCCGATGTATTCAGTTTTTTGGGTTTTAGAATCCATTTGTGGGTCCCAAGAGTCTCAGCCAATGCCATCCCTTAGACTTTAACGGATTCACATCGTCTCCTCCCAGTGGTTCTGAGAGGATGCGGTAACCTATCTCGGATGGCCGCCATGTGACTCTCAGGTGAATCTGAGACCCATGTTTGAGCCGACACCCCCTGTCGGCTCAACTTGTCGATTGGGTGTCGACTCGGACGTAGGTCTCGGATTTACCAAGAACCACGTGGGTGCCATCCAAGGCAGGTTGCCATTGTCCTCCCAGAACCACTGATAGGAGAGGATGCGGATCCAATTTTAACTCAACTGGTCAAAGTTAATGAAATGCTTTGACTGGGATTGACTAGGTCAACCTTCATTGAGAGAATCTGAGGTTACAACGACCAAGTACACGGCAGGAGCTTCAAAATGATGTTAGAATCACCTGATTTGGATGATTTGGAATTCAAAATAAAAAAATTATGCCTTATTGAAGGTTTAGGTTCTTCGTAAAAACAATCCGGTTCACTCATCAATCCAAACTGGCCCAGACCTGATCCTGACAGAACAAGAATGTTCTAGGGCCTCATAGGACTCCAGGTGGTGGACCAGATGTACTCCACGACTCTATTCCTCCTTCTTATTCACAAATCTCAAGTTTTTTTTTTAAATAAAATATCTTATAAAAAAAATATTTAGCCAAATCCAAAAATAAAGTTCAAAATATCTAATATCTTGGATTATGGAAGGAGTCAAAGTAGTGGTAGGAGTAAGCAGACAATAAATGTATATATGGACATACATGGGATGTAAATTAATGCAATTACATGATTGAATTTAATTATGAAATTTAATCTATTTAATCATAATAAAATTTTTTGGATCACCAAGAGAAATTTATTTAATGGGGTCATGAAATAATTTTCTTTTTGGGGCCTTGCTAAGTGTCAACAGCTAGGTGACAAAATTTGGTCTCATCAATTTTATTTAATGCACATTTATTGGGCCATCATGGAAATACAAAAAATATACAGTTTGTCGGACTTTGTATGGTCCGATACAACTAACAAAGTTGCTTCACACTTACTTGGGTGACAACTAGCTTTTTTTTTTTCTTCTTCAACCTAAAACAGCTTATAAAGTGTTTTAGATGCGAGAGAGTTTTTGGTGGATTATGAATCATGATCATCTTTAGGGCCCAACCTGTGTAACATCGTTGGAGATGTGAGCATAATCCAACGGTGCTGAAGAAGATTTGAATCCGACTTTATAAGCATGCAGACATATTATTTCACGATTTTTACAGCTTCTAAGTTCTAACTAAGGATATCAACTTGATGCCCAAACTAGTACCGTATCATTTGTATTGATACCAGTATACTGTATTCTATCTGGTACAAAAATGATTCAAATTTTGGAATGATTTTCTATACAGTACGGTAATAGTTTATACTGATATATCGGTGGTACATATGATTTAGATAATGATTTATCTACAGATTTATATACTGATTTGTATATCCATTTGTCTACCATTTTTTCTCCGTATACTGTTTATATATAGAGTCACACCCTCATACTGTCATACACACAGTTTACAAGTTCACATTGCAGTAAAATTGTATTTTGTATCGAATTAGAACCATATTTCAAACTGAATTAGAAATGGAAACTTGTACCAGGTAAAAACAATATTTTGTAGTTGATAAACCTGATTGCTACTAATTTGTTTCTTGGCCATTGTGGTTTTTGTTGTCATTGGATTTTGCCTGATGCATAAGATGCTGCCACGCGTAGTTGCAGATCACAAACATACAGTAAGGTGAGTGGGTTTTATCCCGTAGCCATTCCAATGCCTAAGTAAGTATGGGTCAGGACAAGCAGAATGGAACTCAGGGATAAGATACCGGAGTTCCTTATAGAAAGGGGACTAAGATGCTCGAATTCCATAAGATCTTTCTTTCTCAGTTCAAGGAAAAATGGAAAGGAGATAGTGAAAAGGTGAATGAGAACTTACAGATAACGAAAATGATAAATTCTTGAACAAATTGCAGAGGGTAGCAGTACCTTAGATTGGATCGGATGCTTTTCTCCTTGCCATCTTCTTCTATTTATATGCCAAAAAGGAAGCTTGTCAAACACATTTGCTCATTTATAATTAACTTGTCCCACCCAGCTTGTCAAACACATTTGCTCCTTTGTAACTAGCTTGTTCCACCCCCAACACCATCATGACTCTATCACATAGGGTAAAAGGTCTATGACCCCCTACCCCCTAGGAGGGAGCATATCTTTGATTTTCGACCTCTATTACCTCTGCTAGTCTATGTCAATAGGCCCAATTGATGCGAACAATCACCTTTTTGGCCTTCTCAAGCTGATTTGTGACCTTTTCTTCTCGTGGCACTCTTTGGTGAGGTGATGTGGCTAATCGTATGGATTCAAATCGTCTCATCCCTGTACTTCAGGGAGGAGGGGCGGCGACTCCAGTGGATGGTCACCACGTGGGGGTCGGATGAATCCGACCCCTCCGTTCGAGCCGACACTCCCTTGTCGGCTCGGCTTGTCGGCTCGAACTGAGGGGTCGGATTCATCCGACCTCCACATGGCGACTATCCACTGGGGTTACCGCCCCTCTCGAATCTCAGGGAGGAGGCGATGTGGATCCCTAATCGTATAGCCCAATATGTATTTAATACACCTTTGTCAACATTTATGAACATTTATATGATGCATTTAATACATGTGTAACACATTTAATACCTTCAAATCTTCCTTTCATTAGGCTAAATGGGAAAAATTGTATCGCCAACCAATGGATCGAGCTTGATTCTATATTTTATTTGATGGCCACGTGGATCCTCTTGATGGGCCGCATTTGGGCCCTGCCAAATATTTCTGGATTGCATTTGATGTGTAGAACTGTCTCATCATATTTTCCCCCAACAGTTTTTACGATATTTCTCTGATTTACAGTCTTTTTGATGTATTTGGCGACAATTGCTCGATAACGCTTGGTTTTTTGTTGTTATATTTGTTTTTGGATGCACATCGTCTCCTCTTAGTGATTCTGGGAGAATACGGCAACCTATCTCGGATGGCTGCCACGTGGCTCTCGGTTGAATCCGAGACCCACGTCTGAGCCAACAACTCCTGTCGGCTCGGCAGGATAGGTTGCCACTGTCCTCCCAGAACCACTGGGAGGACAGGATGCGGATCCTTTGTTTTTGTTAATCTTTTCGTTCGGGTAATCATTTGTGATTGTGGGGTTCACAAATTTTTTTTTTTTTTTTGGTAATTATTGTGGGAATCACAAATAACAATTGGAAAATATGCATGACGCCAGTTATCATATATATATATATATATATATATATATATATATGGGGAAATTTCATTCACCTCTGAATTTTACCTTTAATTCACGTAATTCCAATTTTGTTCATAATTTTATCCACCTCCTAAAATGTAAAATATATATCACACAAGCCTAAACTTAACATATTGATATGTTAAGTGAAAAGGAGGCAAAGTTAAAAATTATATAATATCAAAATTACTCTTTAGTAGTATTAATTTATTATTTTAATCTCTCTAATATAAATCGTAAGAGTACCAGAGCTCCGTTTCCACAATAACATCCCTCCAATCTTCCCCTTTTTCACCGGCGTCAACCCTCACCGTCCTCGAATCCACAAATGCCAAAGGATTCAAGACACACACAACAAGATTCTAGTGAACAAAGCTATTATTATACCCGTTCATTGAGTAACCTTAGCACAGTAACTGTGGTTAAGACTCCTAAACCTGAAATTATTGCTAGACAATTAAGGGAAAGCTCGCCTAGAACCTCTCAGCAAGAAATCAACAGAAAGTCAATTAGAGATGAACAAGTAATCAAAGAGTCAATTGGACTAGAACAAGTAATCAAATAGGGATTCAAATCATCTCCTCCCTGTACTTCAGGGAGGAAGGGCGGCGACCGTGGATGGTCGTCACGTGGAGGTCGGATGAATCCGACCTCTCCGTTCGAGCCAACACTCCCTTGTCGACTCGGTTTGTCGGCTCGAACGGAGGGGTCGGATTCATCCGACCTCCACGTGGCGACCATCCACTGGGGTCGCCACCCCTCCTCCCGAATCTCAGGGAACAGACGATTTGGATCCATCAAATAGAGTCAAACACGCCAAAATCGATGGCCAAGGAAAGATCTTTCCCAGAACACAAAAAACCATTGATTCTCAGAATCAACAGCAAGCTTAACAGGATTTACATCGTCTCCTCCCAGTGGTTCTGGGAGGACAGTGGCAACCTATCTCGGATGGTTGCCACGTGGCTTTCGGTGAATCCGAGACCCACATCCGAGCCGACACCCTCTGTCGGTTTGGCTTGTCGGTTGGGTGTCGACTGGGATATAGGTTTCGGATTCACCGAAAGCCACGTGGCAACCATCTGGGATAGGTTGCCACTGTCCTCCCAAACCACTGGGAGGAGACGATGCGGATCCAGCTTAACAAGGTCAAGCAGCCATAATTAGAAAAAAAAATTAAAAAAAAAAAATAAAGAGGACCCAAACAAACAAATTAGGAAAACAAGATCCGCATGAACCTAAAATCAAAAATAGTTTTACAGATTAAGATCTGAACATGAATTATGGATTAAGAAGAATCAAAGGGTAATTAAACTTTGTATTAGAAAAAGATCTACAAAAATAGTTTTGAGAGAGAAAGATTTAAGGTAAGGTAAAAAGTAAGATTGACTCTGTAAGGAGGGATTAATTCCTGCTGACAGATCAGTGCAAAAGATACAATTTACTATTTTCTTGGCTCACTTGTAAGACTATCCATTGATTTAATTAAGACCATCTACTTCTAATTCCAGATTTGTTTATAATAATTAAAAATTCTTGAAAACATATTGAAATTAGCCAATTCTAAAAATCAATGATTCTAAAGTATATCACAAATGGACCTTTAGGTTCACCAGTAATTATGCTATTAAAATATATAAGTATTCTCTCCCAGTAATGTCTAAGTAAGAACAATTCCAATTATTATCCACTTCTCAAATCTAGAAGCACAAAACTAAAGGTTTTAATTATCTACATATTAGATTGGTCCAAATAACTATAAAACTACTTACCCAGTTGGGTTTGAATACATACTTTTTTTGCTATAATTCAAGATGCTCGACATAATGACTTCTTGGATTCACATTAATTTTGGTATTGTTGACACTAGTCTCAGTGAAAAACCTATATATTTTCAGTGTTATCCTAATTTTTCTCTAGTCTTATGGATTCTAATATTCTTGATGAAAACAGGATCTCAAAATTTAATCATAATACATAAAATATATTATAAAGTCATGACTACTTTAATCTCTAATGCTAAAGTAATTGACTCCAAAGGATAAACGATGGTTTTCAAGATAATGAAGAAAAACCTTTCACCAACCACCTAGCAAGTAATTTATAAACATATTTTTTAATTGGAATCAGAGTAGTGGGTTTGTTGCTAGTGCATTTGTTAATGGTGCTGTTCATTGGATGATCAACACTAGTTATGTGGAAGGAAAATTAATGTCCACTTGTATTATATCATTCGATATGACACTCGGGAAGCTCTTGGAAATACCAGAGCATGATTATAATGAAAAAGATGAATTACTTCTTAGTATGATGAAGTTCTATTGGTGCATGGTTGCCTGAGAATGCTGATCTGTAATGACCCAAAAAAAGGTACAATCCGATATGTTAGAGGGTACTGCCAGGGTTATTGGTCTAAGGTAGTTCCTTACGTGAAGAACCAGCTTGTACAACTTGGGGCCTGCAAGGGAGCAAAAGAGGAGATGAATGAGAAATATGAAGATGTGTATGAGAATCTTAACTTTTAATTCATTTTCTTTACTACTTTGCTCATGAATAATTTTTAATTTAGACTTAATTTATATCTATTCTTTAATTACTCTTTTAGCTTTGTATTGGTTGGAGATTCAATTTAGATATACTTAAAGTTACTATCCTATTTTCACATTCTTTTAAGGAATATAGTTTAATTGGGTTTGTCATTGTCAAATGTTTTTGTTAATTCGTGTTTGTAAATGTGATAATTAACATCTCTAACCTATCATGCATATTGGAGATTTAGTCTGTGTTTGGTAAGGATGTTAAATGGTGTGGTTTTGATTTAATAGTATGGTTCGATTTTGGTTTGATGTATAATTAGTAGAATCAAAATCGAACCATTTATTAAACGGTTTCAAAATGCTTACCAATACCGACTATTAATTGGTTTTGGTTTTTTGATTTTTAATGGTTTTATTGCCGTGAAGGAGAGAAAGAGAGTTAGGAACAAGGAAAGGGAATGCCGAAGAAAGCTTTAAAATATTTTTATTCATATATGAATGTGGACTTATGATTTAGAAGTATGCCATGCGGAAAACATTAAAATATAATTTATTCTAAACATTTGCCATTAAGGGATTATAGTAAAGGTTCATCATTTTAATGGTTCAAAATATTTGGTTTAAACTGTTTCATTCTTTAATCCATAATCGAACAATTTATCAATTGGTTTCACGATTTAGTTTAAACGGTTGGTTCGATTTTGGTACAAGATTCAATTTCATTTTTGACACCCTTAGCTTTTGGTATGCATTATTGAAACTCATTCTTAGAAATGCATTCTCATTCCTAAAATAGGATGAGAATGGGTTAAAGAGTGAGTCATTTCCATTTTGGATTCTGAATGCAGAATGGGCCAGAAAGCACGTTTGAGAATGGGCCTCATTCTCCGATGCATTTCATGATTCTAGAAAGAATACATATCAAACACAGTTTTTACAACATTGCTATTAATCTAGTTTGGTTTTAATGTATGTTTAATATATCTCAAACCGAATAGAATTGATTCGATTAAATATAAACTGAAACGATTTACACACTTATGTACGATCCTTGTACGCACATCCTACTAAAATTTTATTATGGTTTTAACTTTTATAGTGCCACTGCCACATCATAGGTTTTATTAAGGGATAATTTTAGCTACTATCCAAAAAGAATTCACCCAATCATCTACCACCCAAGTTGTTTAAAAAAATCACTTACTATCCAAGTTAAATTAACGTTTATCAAAAAGATCCAAAAGCAACTAACAGAGCCTTTGGTTGCTGATGTCAGCCGTTAGAAAATACTTCAATGACAATAATACCCTCTTTTTTTTAACATCTCTCTATTCTGTCTGCTCTCTATCCAAGACTCATAAACGAATAACACATAAAAAAAAAACGAAAAAAAAAAGAGTCAGGATTTGAATATGAAGGATTGGATTTTGCTCTGATTGAATCAATTCGTAAGCATCTGTTTGATGAATCAGAATCATTGGCGATAACATCGATCAATTTTCCAGCAAAGAACTCTAGTGGTGCTTCGGTGTATTGCAGGAGCTCAAGCTTCAGTAGTCTCTTCCCTTGTTTGACAGAGAACTGGGGAAATCTGCGGTAGTTACCGTTAAATCGGAGCCTGAGGAGACGAAAATTGCAGAGATGAAAATCCCAAACTCAGTTTCAGAAAAGAAAGCATCAAGGGGCCTCATCATCAACAGACCGATTTCAAGAGATGCATGAATACAAACAGATAGAGAGAAGAAAATAGAAAATGAAAGTATCAAAATCAATACCAGAAGCAAAGATGAATAAGAATATAATCAGAATAGAGGAAACAACTGTATTTCACAAATCAAAATCGTTCAAAAAGAAAGAAGAAACGAAAACCCAGAAACAATCTCTACCATCTAGAGCCGAAGTTACCATTTCAAAAAACCGATCTTCTATCAGAGAAAATGAGGATAAAAGCAAGAAAAGAATGAACAAAATGAAAACCAAAACTCAGACACTCCATTAAAAAAACCATGCAGCCCACCTTCCTAATCCAATCAACGCCCCTAGGGTAAATTTGCAGTAGAGATCAGAGATCCGGTGAAGAAACGTTCCGGAGCCTTCCTCTTCGTTATCGTCATTGTTATCAAAACTATAATCTGGAGTTAGGGTTTCTTTTTTTTTTCTTTTTTTTTCTTTTTTGATAAAATATTGCAGAGAAATAGAGAGGAAGAAGAAAGGGGTATAAACGTCTACACACAATTTCAACTCTTTCTCGTCAGTCCATTAACTAACGTTTGTCTAATTTGGGTGGTAGGTGATTTTTTTTAACAACTTGAGTGGTAAGTGATTTAGTCAATTATTTTTGGGTGGTAGCTGAAATTATCTCTTTTATCAATTATTTATTATAAAATTGTATACAACATTTATTCCTGGTGAATTTTAATGAAAGTAGCCTAATTTACTATCTCGTCACTTTAGTCCTTTTCTAAGACTAAAGACTAAGGGTGGTTTGAGATTGAGAGATCCTTACTTTCAAAATTTGGCTCTTTTGACTAAATTGGTTTGGCGTCTATGGACGTCACCTTCATCTTCTTGGGGTCTTCTTCTTAAATCTATTTATTTTTCAAAAACTGATTTTTTTCATGCTTAGCTTGATCATCATCCTTCTTGGGCACGGCGAAGTTTGTTGGAGGGCTGAAAGTTTTCGCTATTAAGACTTATTTGTTAGGTTGGTACAGGTACTTCAATTAGGATCTGGGAGGATCCTCGGATTCTTTCACTTAAGGGATTTAAACCTCCTCCTACTTCCATGCCACATGTTACTGAATATTATGTTGCTGATCTTATTGAATCTGTTCTTAGACAATGGAAAAGGGATACTTTGGCTCGTCTCTTTCCCTTTCAGTGCAGCAAGTTATTTTTAAAATTCCTGAGTTTTTTTTTTCCTCAAGATGACTGTTTAGTTTGGAGTGAGGATAAATGTGGCAAATTTACGTTGAAATCTGCATACCACCTTATCACAAATTTTTTTTGAAGCACAAGATCAGCATAAGGCTTCTTCATCAGTACTTCCTAGTTGGAAATTTATTCCTTCTATTGTGTGGAAGAGGATTTGGTCCTGTAAAACTTGGCCTAAAATTCAAGCTCTTTTGTGGCGTGCATGTGCAAATGGTTTGGTTGTGGGGCTGAGTTTCATGCTCGGAATATCCCTTTGGATCGTTTTTGTTGACGCTATGGTGTTGTGGAGTCCATAGAACATGTTTTTCTGCACTGTCCATATGGTAAAGCTATATGGTTTGGTTCTCCTCTATCCTTCAAGTTTCAAGAGGATGATAGTTGTGAGTTGCCACAATGGATTAGAGTTGGGATTCTCTATTTTGGATATCTAAATCTGAAGCTAGAAGACTCTGGGCTTTTGCCTCTTTTCTTATTTGGTTTGTTTGGATAAGTCATAATCATCTGTGTTTCAAAGCAAAGGACTGGAGTCCCCTTGATGTTATTAGAAAGGCTCCTGTTGCCTTTCAGGAATTTTCTCCAGTGTCTCCTTCTTTAGCTTCTTTATTTGCTCTGGATGTTTTTCAGACTTCTACTTCTTGGTCTCCTCCTCCAGTGGGCATTACCAAGATCAATTGTGATGTAGCATTTCGTGAGGATTCAGATAAAGGTGGTATTGGAATGATCTTTAGGGATGATTCTGGTAATCCCTTGCTGGTAGCTTCTCAGGAGGTTCATGTTTCTTCAGCTATGTTGGGAGAGGCTTTGGCGGTGCGATTGGCGCTTCTCCTTACGATGCAGAATGGTTTCTCCTCATTGATTATTGAAACTGATTGTGCTCCTTTGATATTTTGTATACAACACCCTAAGTCTCCTTAGTTTGTTAGAGTTACAATCTGATAGGGATGATGTTTTATCACTTGTTTTTCTGTGCAATGTGGTCCTTTTCAGTTGTTCAAAGGGAGGCCAATAGTGTGGCTCATTCCCTAGCTTAAAAAGCTGTGGTCAATCGGGGTTTATTCCTTCGGCCTGTTTCAAGCCTATGGTTGCTGGATTTGTGTTGGGTTGATGTTCCTTTTGTAACTCGTTTCCTCCATCAATAGGTGCGTGCTTTACCTAAAAAAAAAAAAATCCTTTTCTAAGATAGAGATGTGTTCTTGACAATGATATTATCATCTATGAATTTACGCAAATGCCCTATACTTATGATAACCTTTTAGGTTGGAATGAGGTGGATTGAATTGTTTACAAACCGTATCAATAAACCATTTAAGAATCGATTTACAACTTTACTTCCAAGACAGTTTGTAACACCCTGGTCAGAGAAATTATGTTTCATTTTTATTTGGGGAGATTTCAGGCAAATTAAAACCAATGGGGTAACTTTATAAGAGAACAAAACTTTATAAAACAATGCCGCGAAATCCCATGGAGATTTGTAAAATGTCCCAACTATGAAGGATATGTTTAGAAAAGACATTTTTTTTTCTGTTTATTGTAAATTACTTCCGGGGATAGTTATTATACATGGATTGTGCATCTACATGACCGGGCATCAGCCGATCATTTGGTAAAGGAGGGTATTTTTGGAATTTCACTTTCTCGATTATCTCTCATCTAATGACATGCAATACAACTGTCAAACCTTTTGCCATTACATTTTGGGTCTTTCTATATGATATTGGCCAGTGTCAATGGTCCATTAGCACCATTCTTCTTTAAGGAGACGTGAGTGGTCATCACGAAAACCATAATATATGGGACATATGTTTTGGTATCTGAGATGGGAGTGATTTTGGATTTTTGCATGATCTGATGGACACCGATCATCAATGTCAATCGGTGTCAATGACCATTGATGAAAACCCTAACTTTTGAAGGAAAAAAAAGGAGTTTCTTCACCATTATTTCGATGGACCAAATAGCCCTTGAACAAACCTTCAAATGGCCTCTGAAACCGGCCAATATCACCTACAGAGAATGCCATTCCAGTAGGGTGCTAAGAGGGGCCTTCTTTGCAGCATATGATCGAACATCTGTTGGGCTAGCTGCGCAAAACATGCTGGGCCTAAGAGACTCGCACGCGGCTGGCCTTACGGGCCTACGGGCCTGTGATCCTTGCTGGCCTGTTTGAGGTTGGCTGCACTGTTGTGCTATGCTACTGCTTGCTTGCTGTGCCCCCTTGTAGGCTCAGCTTATCGGCTCGGATGGAGGGCTCAGATTCATCTAAGCCCCAGGTGTCGGCCATCTAAAGGGGTTTCCGCCCCTCCTCCCGAACCTCTAGGAGGAGAGGATGTGGATCCAAGATGGAGCCGTCTACGACCGGCAAGATTGGTAGATTATACAACTTAAAAAGAAATATTTTGTAAACTGAATGTAACAGAATACAGATAGAAAGGTAGCTGATAGTATAAATGTAAGAAAGAGATAAGAAATGAGATAGAGAATTAAGAATCAATCTTCTTCTTCCTTGGAGGTCCTCTGCCCTCTAAGGAGATCTTCTGAATCTTCTTCCTGTCTTCTTCTTGAATTGTTCTTCCTTGATTTCTTACTAAGTCCACCACAAAAAATATTCATTCATGATTCAGATATATTACCGATCAGGCTTCCTTTGCAATAGTCTCTCTCGCGTCTTCACTCTATATCTCCTTCTATCTTTTCTTATTCTCTATAATTTGTTTTTAATATTTTTCATTCTTGGGGTTTTTGTAAGTTGAAAGACAGAAAGGTTTAAGGAAATTTTCCCATCTTGAATGTCTTTTATTAATCCGAAAATTTCCTTTAGTCCTATGTATCATACTGCAATGGAAGTAACCATGTAAAACGTAAGTCAAAGGATTACAATTTGCAGTCTGGCTTGAGAACACAACACAATCCTCCCCTCGGCAAATTCAAAAGCGGTTTTAGAGAAGAATAGAGGGATCTGGTTCCTCTCAAATCTAACCATCTTTCAAGTTGTGATCTAGCAATTGGAGTCAATCCAGCACGCATACCAATACATTAGTTTGCGCAAAAAAAAAACTCCAGCCATTGGATCCCAACTTGATAAATGATTGGACTTGAGAGGAATTCTTTCCAAAATAGAGCCATAAGGTGTCAACGTAAGTGTTGACTGACTCAAGGAGAGAGAGAGAGCCAAGGGAGGGGTGGGGTGGGGGATGCGGGGTGCTCGGGTTAGAGGGGGGTGGGGGGGGGGGGAGGGGAGAGAGAGAGAGAGAGAGAGAGAGAGAGAGGGTTATGAAATGATGGGGGGGAGGGGAAAGAGAGAGAGAGAGAGAGAGAGAGAGAGGGAAATGGGGCGATAGGAGTTGTGGGGGAGTGTGGAGAAGAAAACCCTAACCCCTTTTAACACCTAATGGGAGAGAGCCACTTCAAAGAGAGCTTGATCCCTATCGGAAAAAGTGAGAGGGAGGGAGTATGTTATGAAATGATGTACGGAAACGTTATTTCAATTAGAAATAAAACTTTAACGATTTTTAAAAAGAAAAACAATTAGAAATAAAATTCAAGATTTTTAATTCAACAAGCTTTATGAAAACAAAAAATAAAAACGTTTTTATTCCCCTCTTATTTCTGTCTCCAAGTCTTCTTTTTTTTCCTTTTTTTTCTTTTAGATTTTGTTATTTTAATTCAAGAGCTTTATCTCAATAAAAAAAATAAAAAAAAGAGCGTTTCTTTATCTCATTTTTAAGACTAACACTACCACATGCATGTCAGTGCTACAAGATCTTTTCCAATCCACATTGCCGTAAATGTTGAATTTGCATGCGGCATAGTCACAATGGGAAGGCGATTTGGCTCATCTGGACGGGTTATTATCGTCTCCAATCGAGGATCCAGCGGTCGGAATTACCAGGTGCACCTACCGATGTATTGGTAGATACGCTGGGTTAACTCCAACCGTTGAATCCTCGATTGGAGGCTCCAGCGATTAGAGACGGATGTGACTCCATCTGAACAGTATTCTTGGCTCCTCTGAGCACGGGTGCGGTACAAAGACGACAGTCGACCCAGATGAGCACCATATATAGTATGTAATTCAAGGGATTTGGGGGGATTGAAGCAGAATTAGGAAATGTAATGAAGAGCACCCAAACATATTGTCTAACGAAGAGAAGGAATCCCTCCCAAACCCGTGAAATCGATATGTGAAACTCAAACAAAACCCATTCCAGAAACAATTTAATAAATGCATGTGAAATCGATTTCTTTGCCTCTGAAACGGATTTGAAACCATTTGCAAAGTTTGAGGCTTAAAAGGCAAAAGAGTAAAAGAATGATTGGAGAAAGAAGGATTAATTGATTCCCCAACTTGGCACTTCATATTAATTCTCCAAAATCACGGAAGCATAATTTATCCATTCTAGGCAATAAGGAATTCAAATCCTCTCCTCCAAGAGAATCTAGAGGAGAGGGGGCATCCCATTTGGATGGACGACATCTGAGATCTGAATCTTCCATTCGAATCGACACAGAATAAATAAATTGAACTGATAAAGAATATCGGTTTAGGATTAACCTGTGTCCAAAGTGTGTCTTCCATCCAATGGGACGCCACCTCTCCTCAAGAACTGGAAGAAAAGACGTGGATAAGGGGGGTGGGGTCTGGCCTTCAAAGATGAAAGTGAAACTCTATCTAATCTGGGCAAAAAAAAAAAAAAAAATCAGTTCTAGGCCTTTAATATATATATATAGGGCTTCGGGCCTAAGTCTTCAAAGATAAAAGTGAAGCTCATATCTATTCCTGGCAGTTATTACCACAAAAAAAAAAAAAAAAAATCTATTGTAAGCAATTAATAAAGGGCATCAACAATGAATAATAATACAGAAAATTATATGAGCATGTATTCAATCATTAGATCCGCATCCTCTGTTGTCACTAGAGCTTTCATCAAACCTTTCATCAAACCAAAATTACATGCCCATGTATTAATTCATTATTACGGTTTTTGTTTCAATCGAAATTCCTAATTAACTGTAAACATTAAGATGTTTTTAATTTCCGCCTAAATGCATCCGGAAGAAAAAACCAGATTGATTCCTGCAAGGAGAATTAAACGGAAGATAACTGAAATTTAATTTTTAACAAGAATTTTTATAATCATTACATCAAATATAACAAAGTTCACTAACTCCATACTTTCTTTTCTTTTCTTTTTTTAAAAAAAAAAGTCACTTACATATGAAAAAAAAAATTACATCTAAAAAAAATCCTAAACATGATAACATATTTAAATAATTTATATAGTAATATTAGGTAATGGTTATAAAAATTTTCTTTTTAAGTTTACAAATTTTTGTTTCTTTTTTCTTTAATTTCCATTGTAATCAAATTGAACATTCTTGGTTCACACTTTCATAGAACTGCCTAATTTTATTGAACTTGCCGGATGTTGCTTACTTGCTACTTTTATTGCTTTGAAGACTGATTCGAATTTACAAATCCGTCTATTGCCTCTCATCTTTTGTCCCACTCCTTTTCATTATCAATTATTAGTGATGTCTTTGAAATTGGATATTTAGAGTATGGAATGTTCAATGAAAGAAAAATCTTTTAGATATACAGTGTCAATAGTTGGTATTATGACATTCGATGTATGTCCATCAAATCCAATTTAATTTTCAAAGTTATTTAACGATAAAAGTTTCTGATGGTTTATTTTTTTCGTTGCCTTAATACCATAATTGTATTTTAACGACAAAATATTTCTTTCAATATATTTTACTGTTGATTTGTATCATTATTTGATAAGGAAGTATAAATCCCGTCATTGTATTTCATTTTACACGAGGGAACAGAATTGTCCATCGATTAAAACACATCACACACTATACTAGACGACGGCAGATCTATAAATCCCTTGACCCCAAAAAACAAAAATCTATAAATCCCACCATTGTATTTCTTTTGTCGTAAGTGTTTATTTATTCTTAAAATATTTAGTATTTATTTATTTTAAAAATCTTTAGTCCTTTATTCTATAATTACCCCTGAGTTTTTCTCTCCCGGGTTTTGTCTCGTACCCATAAAATTTTTTATTTTTTGTCCTAATTCTTTATTTACTTTAAAAAATTGTTCTCTCTCGGTCTTTGTCATGTTATCCAAAAAACAAAAAAAAAAAAAAAAAAAAGACGTTGCCTGAGTCTTTCATTATTCTAAGTCTTTGTCTTAAGCCTTTTCTTTATTTTAAAAAATTGTTTTCATTCCATCTTTTTCATGTTAGAAAAAAATAAAGAAAATAGACTTTGCCTGAGTCTTTCTTTATTCTAAAAATCCCCGCAGATCTCTCCCAGCCTTTTGTCTCGTATGTTTTAAAGTCTTTCTTTTACTCTTAAAATACTGTTTTCTCTCTATCCTAGACTTTAGACTTCCCGACTCAAAAAAAAAAAAAACATTTTCTGTCTATCTTTATTCTTGAAATCCTAAAATTTTTTTACCTAACCTCACCAAAGATTGGTCGACAACGCCCCTACAATGTTAGGTGTCGATGCTAATTCCGTGACTTGCGGCTACACCCAAATCATTCTAAAGATTCCATTTGAAATTATTTCGTTGTTTCATTGTATTTTGGCTATATCTTGTACAAATGAGGTCTAAATTGAACCATTCATGCTCTACATTTTGGATGGACTAGGGAGACAAAGAATAGTAAGCTGCATTGGTTTTTGACGAAAAACCATTCCTTGAAGGCATTGGTGTGTTTCATGCCTTGAATGTTTCCATCATTCATCAACAAAGAGAATACTTAAACTCCATTGAAAGATTTTCAAATTCTGGAATAGTTGTACATATGCCATTGAAGGGAATTAGGTGAGTGAGATAATTTAGGTTTGTTTGTATAAGCCACTGGAGGGAAGGTAAGTGAGATAATTGAAGTTTGATTAAACTTAAATGGAGGATTTATGAGAAAAACCTCTTTTTGTGGTGAGCATTTTTATTTGTTGATTGATTCTTCAACTCAATTTCTCTTTTTTCATTTCATTTGATTAAGCTTAAATAGACTTAAATGGAAGATTTATGAGAAAAACCTCTTTTTATGGTGAGCATTTTTGTGTTGATTATTTAACTCACTTTCTTATCTCCTCTTTTGTTTCTTTTTTTTTCCATTTTTTTTTGGTAAAAGATTTAATCTATCTTATCTCCTCTTTCTCGGCTATTTCATATTTTTTATCTCTTTTGATACATGAAGACAACCAGCAACCCACCACGTAGGATAAAGGGGGGCCCAAAATGTTAGGTGACAATGGAATAGCAGATGACGACGTCACCCAATTTGATGTCACAGTTTTTCACGTGTTTCTCACCTTTGTCCTTAGTTTTTACCCATCCGAAACATTATCCCTTTTTTTATTATTTTTTTGGGTAAAAAAAGGAAACATTATCCCTTTGAAATGGCTATATAAAAGTGAGGCTCCTTATCAACCATTGTATTCGAATTCACTCTGATATCTTTTTCTAGAAGGTCAATGTCAGCCTCTTCACAGCAATTAATATAGGGCTTCAATAATGAATAATAATACAGAAAATTATATGAGCATGTATTCAATCATTAAATCCGTATGTTTTGTTGTCATTAGATCCGTATGCAGTTTTCTTGCTATTCTGTATTGCTTTGTGTAACACCCCCAGTTTGGGGTTCAGGACCAAAAACATCACATGGAGAATCTTTTAAATAATAATCAGGACTATAAAATACTCAAACACACACAAATACCACATAATAATAAGCAACAAAAAACATAGTATATTTTTTTTTCCTTCAAACAAATACTCACATACTCATATTTACAAAGGTCTAGTGAATTATCTGATGACACAAGAAAAATATATACAACATCAAGCTCAAATTAAGATATTCAAGTTCTTGAATAATTGTACATATACTATTGAAGGGAATTAGATGAGTGAGATAATTGAGGTTTGTCTGTATATACCATTGGAAAGAAGATGAATGAGATAATTAAAATTTGATTAAGCTTAAATGGAGGATTTATGAGAAATACTTCTTTTTGTAGTGAGCATTTTTATGTGTGAATCTTCAGCTCGCTTTCTCCTTTTTCCATTTCATTTGATTAAAGCTTAAATGGGCTTAAATGGAGGATTTATGAGGAAAGCCTCTTTTTATGGAGAGCTTTTTTATGGGTTGATTATTCAACTCATTTTTATCAAAAAAAAAAAAAAATTATTCAGCTCACTTTCTTATCTCCTCTTTTTCGTTGTCTCTATTTCATTTTTTTTTTTTTTTTTGAGACACAAAGAAAACCAGCAACCCACCACGTACGACAAAGGAGGGGCCCCAAATGTTACATGACAATGATAAAGAATAACAGGTACGCGAAAGGAGGGGCCCAAAATGTTAGGTGAACGGTGATAAAGAATTACAGGTGACGTCACCCAATTTGATGTCACGATTTTCCACTTTTTTCTTATCATTGTCCCAAGTCTTTACCCAACCGAAACATTATCCACTTTGTTTTTTCTTGGGTAAAAAGTAACATTATTCCTTTGAAATGGCTATATAAAGCGAGGCTCCTTGTTTACCATTGTAGTTGAAGTCACTCTGATATCTTTTTTCTCTCTTCGATTTGATACATTGTGAAAAAAATCAAGAAATAAGATGGAGAAGTTGAAAAGCATTTTGTCTCTTCCAGTGGATTGGAACTGCAAGTTGATCATCGACGAAAATGCAATCATAAGCACTCATGCTCCAAACGGCAAGAAGGTCGACGTTAGACCTCTTCACAGCCTCATCAACAAAATCCTCATGCCCACGGCCACAACTAACGACCAAGTATTAAATTATCTCTATATATTAGTGATAATCTATCTTATGATTTTTCTACCAAAAAAAAAAAAAATTTGTCTTATGATCTTACTATTATAGCTGGACCAGTTATAGGAACTTTATCGTGCATTGGGATTGAATATTCTTCTCTTGCTAATGCTTTTGTGTTATTCCTTAATTCTACATATGTATAGCAATAATTGATTGATATAAATTTGACTAGGTGGATCTTGATTCTAACTTGAAAAGCTTTCAGAATAGCTCTTGTTTCCAAGAATTGTTTAAAATCGTACATAAGAACTACTGTCAGGTTTGAGCATCTCTTTCGCTCTCGTGTATATTGTTAATTTGCTAATTACTTTGATAGTTCAATTAGATCAAAATATGAGAGATATACCATTATTCCTATAATGCAATATGTTAAATAATGATAGCTATCTTGCAAATGCTCGGGGGGAGGGGATGCAAACTCAACAACGGTGGCACTATTCAAGACGTGGTCGGTATACTCGTGGGAGGTGAAGATGGTTCTAGCCTTAGCTGCCTTTGCCATCATCTATGGGGAATCCATGCTGATGGCCAATCAGACAAACCCTTTGGCCGAGTCCATCAAGCTACTGAAGCAATTACCAAACAAATCGAAGCTTTCAAAGATTCGGCCCCTCATCCTTGCCATGGTCAAACTGACTAACGCAATCTTCGCTGTCGATGATTCGCAATCTGAGAACATCTCCATCTACATCCAAACGGTTGTTTGTTGGATAGTCAGGAGCGTCGTTGTCTGCACTTCCCAAATCATTGGCTTCGATGACGAGTATGTACATCATTATCAATTCCCCTCGTTTGTTTATATTATAACCTTTGGCTGAAGACATTGTTATCATTGATTACATGGATAAATGAATTTCAATTACAGTTTAATATACAATTTACCATTACAGGTACACTGAAGATGAATTATCTAAATTAACAGAATTGGTTGATAGAATGAATTCCCACCTTGGCCAGCTGTTTGATATTGAGGATGAGAACTGCAAGTTGACTATCGACGAAAATGAGATCCGAAACACCCATGCTCCCAACGGCAAAGAAGTTGAAGTCGGGCCTCTTCACAAACTCATCAATGAAATCCTCATTGCCTCTAACACAATTATTGTCGAAGGCGCCTCCGGTGATCAAGTAATAGAGACTCCATTTAGTAGTAATTTATTATGTGATTTTTTACTCCATACAACTATGAGTTCAAATATGAAAAAACAGCCTTTATAGGATGTAGGATAAAGCTATGTGCATTAACCCCTCTCACAAATAGCGTGAGCCTTGGGAACAGTTATATTCTCTTCTTGATTATGCTTTTGCACTCTTACTTAATTCTATTATATGTATAATAATAAATGGATAATAATTTGCATAGGCCACGCTTGATTCTCAATTGAAAAGCTTTAAGAATAGCTCGCGAGATTCTTTGGAAGAATTGACTAAAATCGTACGTAAGATCTACTGCGAGGTTTGAGCTCTCTCTCTCTCTCTCTCTCTCACTTGCTATAGTTTGTTTACTTCAATATATATTTCAATCAAATCAGATATGAAAAATACTAGTAACTAATCATATAAAAAACACACACACAACCATATTTAATGACAGCTATCATGCGAATGTTTGGGAGGAGGAGATGTGAACTCAAAAACGGTGGCACTGTTCAAGACACTGTCACAATTCTCCTGGGAGGCGAAGATGGTTCTGGCCTTAGCTGCCTTTTCCATCATCTACGGGGAGTTCTCGTTGACGGTCAATCACAGTAACCCCTTGGTCAAACTGTTGAAGCAAGTAGTCGACAAATCGAAGCTCTTAAAGATCAAATCCCTCATCGATGCCATGGTCAAAGTAACCAACACAATCGTCGATATGGTCAATGTCGGCAAATCGCGACCTGTGGACATCTCCACCTGCATCGAAACTACTGTTTCCTGGACTGTTGGGAGCATAATCGTCTGCACATCCCAAATCATCGGTTTAGATGACGAGTATATCATTGTCAATTCCCCTCGTTTTTGTTTTATTTTTTTGTTTTGTTTTGTTATCTTTTAACTTTTAATTGAAGGCATGTATACATGAATCACAATTCCTGCTTGGATAATAATACAATTTACCATTACAGATACACTGAGAATGAGCTGGCGAAACTAACGAAGAAGGTCGATAGAATGAATACCAAGCTTGGCCAGGATCTCCATACATGGTGGCAGTCCGTTGGTGAGTGGATAATGAGTAGAACTCTGTTAGGTTTAATTTATGCATGTTTCTAATTTTTCTTATGTCGATGCTGTGCCGGCGGCTGCGGCGTTGATGCAGACGAAAAGAAAAAAGAGTTGAACCAATACTTTCAAAAAATGACCGACAATGATGAATTACCGCATGCTGAAAACATTGAACAGGTTTTTTTTTACTCTCTCCCTCTCAAACCCAATCAGCCGGACTAGGCTAATTTCTACTTAGGCTGCTTTAAAGTTTGATTAAGCTGATTCATTGATGTAGCGGGCTTACAAAGAAAATTCAAAATATAGAAACAAAATTTTATATATATATATATATATATATATATATATATATATATATATATAGTGGAACTAAAGTTTTATTACAAAATGAGTAAACATTTAAAGAACCGAAATGGTCTTTGGGGGCTTGTTGGAAGAGGGTTACTGACATCAGACGAGACACAGTGAGAAAGAAAAGTGATTGTATTACAATTGGAAGAACCATTGTCTTACTTGTGATCATGATAAAACAAAGTGAGAACAGATCTCTGAGATGATCTCCCAATTTGATTGATGAGCGCCATTGGACGATCTGAATTTTCATTACAACAATTGTTGTCCAATGGAGTCTCTCATTGTGTTTGGCCATGGGCTTAGGCACATTATCTACCCATTTAAAAATTTTCCCTCTGTTCCCTTGTTTTCATGTACCTATTTTCTCTTATTGATGTGTTTCCACAGTAGTTTTCTTTCACAAGTTACTTGTATAGAATTATTTCTTTTTTTCTTTCGTGGTCGTGGTCAAAGAAAGACGATGGATTTGAATTGGCCTTTGTCTTTTACAGGTTGTGTCTGCTTTGGAGGAAGCAGGTCTAGGATCATCAAACCTCATTCTTGGAATTGACTTTACAGACAGCAATAGAACCCAAGGTCTGTAGAAGTGTGAGCCAAATTCATGATTTCGCAGTACATCGTGAACTTGTTTGCTTATTATTCATGAACATTATTTTTTGTCGGCAGTTAGAAAATTGGAAATTCATATTTACCATTGATTGTTCTAACAGTGAACCCGTCTTCTGATATTCAACCCTGATGGATTATGGGATTCAATTATATTTTATCTCGACTATTGATAATTTTTTCAAAAGAATGGCCTTTCTTGGATGGTTAAAACGTTTGATAAAAAGTACCCAAAAAAATATTTTGCATATGGTTTTCTGGATTTGAACTTTTCTCCACTTTGTGAAAGAAAGAGGGTAAGATATATAAAAATATTTAAAAAAATTAGACAAACATAGGGTGGTCCCATGAAAAACCTCCAAACCAAAAAGTATCTATTGTGGTGAATCAATTTGCTCCCAGTAACCCCTTTACACTTCAACAATATTTCGGCGTATTCAAATCCTCTACATCAATAGTTTTGGGAGGAGAGGAGAGGGGGCGCCCCTATTGGATGGACGACAGGATATGGATCCTACTTCGGCTATGTTTGGATGTAGAAAAGAAAAATTAGTTTAAGTCAAAAGTACGTAACTAATGATGAATAATGATTACTCCATCTGTTTTCTCCTGAAATTCAAAAAAAAAATTTCTCTTAACTTCCAAACATAGCATTCGTCAAAATAAATTTTATCATCTCACAGCCCCCTTCCGAATGCACAGAAGATCAAAACCCAATGAAAACAGTGAAACACCCAACTGAGCTTGTGTCGCCCATTTCAGAAAATAATTTTCTCTCCCACCAAATCTGCTTTTTAATTTTGAGCCTCTCCCTTTCCTCAATAATAGGTAAATACAATAATTTGCATGTTCACCACATACATAGTGCAATGCATCTTGATATGTTTTGATATGTTTTTCATTATTTCGATTTCTTTCCTCTATTGTTTGAAGTCAATGAACATAAGTTGTTTTGAAGGGAAAATATCATTCAACAATAAGAGCTTGCATGCTATTGGGAGTACACGTAATCCATATCAACAAGCTATTGCTGTCATTGGAGAGACTTTATCTGAGTTTGCTGTAAACAAAAAAATTCCTTGTTATGGGTTTGGTGATAGTAAGTCATTTTCTTTTTTTATTTCAAATTTTTTTTTTCTTTCTTCCATGTACTACTTAATTTTTAATGCACTAAGTGTCCAAATTAATTATGTCAATTAATAACATAATTTGCTTGTTTTGATCATTTACAGAAACCACCGAAGATAAAACGGTGTTTAGTTTTCTCCCTGATAATACTCCTTGCAAGGACTTCGAAGAAGTTTTAAAGCGCTATGAAGAGATTGCCCCAAACTTGGAATTGTTCGGTTGGTATCATTTGTTTTGCGATGCAACAACTTGAATAATTGCTTACACGACATTGACGAACCTTTAATTTTCATATTTCCATAATTTTCAAGGGCCAACGTCTTTTGCACCTATAGTTGATGCTTCAATTGACATTGTTGAAAAAAGTGGTGGACAACATCATGTTTTGGTTATCATTGCTGATGGTCAGGTAATGACTAGAGCATTTCACTTCCTTTCCCCCTCCTCTTTCTATATATGGTTTATACCAGCAATTAATATTAATGGCCGTATTGTGTAGGTCTCAAAAGTGAAGAAAGGTCGCTCCAAACAAGAAGAGGAAACATTTAAGTCTATTGTCACTGCAAGGTAAGGTGTTTCACATATTTGTATATTAAATCTATTTTGGCAATTCTGATTCATTTCCAGTATTGTAATTAATATTATATGAAGCCAAGAAAATTGTTGATGTCACAATAACCAAGCCATTATTGTATCGCTTGGCATGGTCATAGGCATTCTTTAATTATGATAACACATAAAACATCAATTCTTCAAATTGTATACTGGAATCTGAACTTAACATTTTGGAAAGACAGAATCTCTAGTCCAATTGAGAATCTGATTAATTTGTTTCAATGACTACATTCTGAAGCATCTTTTAAAACCTGACTTGAGAATATAATTGAAAAAGGTCCTGGTTTGGTTTGATCAACTACATCGGTTACAAACTTTTGCTCGCTGTTTACGTTATTTATGGGAAGCCAATTTATAACTAGATTTATCATGTTATTGATTAAACAAATAGTATGTTATTCTCAAACATATAAAGTTACTTAGCATTTAATTTCCTCTTGTTGAATATAGATCTGAATTCAGACTACGGAGTTTAATCTTTCAAAATTTATAAAGTGCTAAAATTATAATCATTTTTATTGAGATAAGTTTCTTTGAATATGAAATTATCTGTTAACAAGGGACCAATTATGGGCTACTAATTACTCTTTAGGATATCTTTCCAACTATTTAAAAAAGTTTCAAACCAAGTCATATGGTTATTATCATGACATTATTTGAGTGAAAGTAGTTCAACTGTCTGAGTAAAATGCTTAGTCATAAACAAGATGGTTTAAATAGTTCTCTTTCAAACTTGAAACACTTTTGGATCAATTAATTGTCATACCCCTCAAAAACTTCTCTACTTGATGATTGAAAATGATTGACTCTTTGAGCCTGTTTGATTCTAAAACACTCACAAATAAAGAAGATAAATGTCATTGTCATTATATTGTCATTATACAACACAAATTAAATCTGTTAGTAATCTAATTCTTATATTAAATCTGTTAGTAATCTAATTCTTATTTGGTATTACTCCTTGTAACATTTAGCTTAGATTGCACTGCAAGTCTGTAACATATATTTGGTGATGTACAAGAATTTTAGTAAAATTTGTATTTTAATTTGTAATCAGTTTGTATGCTCTCTCAATTGTGCTTGTTGGAGTTGGTGATGGGCCTTGGGATGAAATGAAGAGGTTTTGTGACAATATCCCTGGACGTAAATTTGACAACTTTCAGGTATTATATATCACCATCTCCAGGCCATGCATTTAAGAGGATTTCATAATTGGGAATCAAATCAATAATTTTTTAACCCTATGGGAATCATTGCAATATTAATCATGTCTATGGCCGTGTCCCTTTGTCTCTCTTTCATGCAGTTTGTTAACCTCACCGATATCATGAAAAAAGAATTGAAACCCTCTGAGAAGGAAGCAACATTTGCACAAGTTGCACTGAGGAAGATCCCTAACCAGTATAAAAAATCAGAGGAACTCAAACTCCTTGGGTGGGAGAATTAATTACTTTCGAACTATTGTTAATATTCAGCTCGATCATGTTGGTCTATTTATATTCTATACTAACGCATATGCATATTTTGGATTTTTTTTTTTTTTTTTTTTGTTCTTCAAAAGTCACACGACAGGGAAAGCAAAGAAGGTAGTTCCGCTCAATCCTCCTGTTAAATAGCGGCGTCGTTAACCAAGCAACCGAATCAAGTAAGAAACATTACTGTAAGTTCCTGTGGATACCATTGACTCAGTTATGATAAGATGAATGTGATCTTCTTTCTTAAGTTGTTCTTCTAATTAATGACTTTGAGAAAACACCATTGCATTGCAGATTTGTTCAGATTGCGGTTCAAGTTTGTCTAGTTGGTCCATATGTCGCCCAGAGTGTATGCCGGTTAACCAGGATGATAGGATTGCAATAAAATCGGTGTTTGTGTGCGAGTGTATGTAATAATTTGGCATGTATTTCGTCCCATATAAAATCGGTGCTTGAGACTTTTTAATTAAGATATTTAATTACTTATGGTATTTTATTTCTCCCATCTTTTTTTTTCTTTCAATTTTTCTATGGTTTTGACTTTTTAATAGATTTATTGGGAAAGCAATGGCAAATCCTATTTAATGATCACCTAATGCTTTGGTTTCGAAAACTTAAAATGAAAAACTTGTAGGACGATTAGATAACTATTAGTGATGTTGGCGGGAGTTAAAATGTTGGTGATGAAGAATAGATAGTATAATTGAGAAAGTGAGATGAGGATATTGAGATGAATGTGTGATATATCTATGTTTTTTTTTTCTTTTACTCTCTTTCTTAATTTGTGATTGACTAGCGGTCCTTTTTGTACTTCAGTTTCCCCATTAACGTTTAACATTCCAATATATCTCATTAGTGTGTAGATCCCTTTCTGATAACAATATTACTAAAAATATCATTTCAAATGATAGGTATACACAAAATGTAAGAATTAAAAAGATCGAGAAGATGAAACATTGAATATGATTAATGACAACAAGGGATTCATACTAGGATCCATTACTTTTGAAGGAGACAATCCACCATATGCTAGCTAGTCTTGTCTGTTGTCTTCCTTTAAGCAGCTGAAGGTAATCAATTGATGGGTATTGCTATCAAACTTATAGATTGAGAGCAATGATCAACCTAGAAACAAGAAAAGTAGAGAATCAAGACCCATCCCATATAAGACAACATTCCTAATATTTAGAGTCAAGACTCTTCTATACACAGTCTCTACAATGTCTGTACTAACCCATTATATAAATTTTCACACCAGATACCTTGTTTGTTATCATTATATAGAGTTACAAAGCCTTATCACCATGACAATGAACCTTGAAATTGATTTCTTGACATCAATACAATCATTATAAATTACATTAAAATAGCATAGGTGTCACTACTTCTATAAATGAACATATAATCTTTGGTCCTCTGCATATGCTGCATGACCTTCCTTTTCCTCATTGTCTAGTAAGCTATACCAGCATCCAATTGAAAATATCCTATGACACTCAATGAAAAGATTATATGAAAAAATTACAACCTTAAACATATATCAAGCTCTCTACTGCATTATAGATGCTAATATTCAGTATCATTCTTTGTTTACAATTCTATCAATTTATCTCCTTTACTGATTTTAGCATCCGCAACTTACTAGTTATACATGCATACTGAACCATTCAAAAACACGAACAGTATTTATACTTTGAGATAAATCCAGAATTTTATTTTTCCTATCACGAGCAAACTCAATTCCAGGTACAAAGGTACTTGCTCATACAATTTTACATGTCGAAGTTATCAGATAGAAAAATATTGATTTCAACTAGTAAACCATGTCACATAGACCAATGAAAACTATCAATACACATGACAAAGTAGTGAATCCACTCCCACTGACCTCTAGATATATACAATGATCAATGACAATCTCAACAAAGTTGAAAGAAGATACAACCCTGTCAAATTTTAAATACCATTATTCGGATACCTATTTAATCCACAGATTGACTTTATAAGTCTACAAAACATATCTTCTTTATCCTTATCACAAAACCTTGTGATTAAAGTATATAAACATTTTCTTCTAGATTTTCTTTGATAAAAATCGATCTTTTCATCCATCTGATGCAACTCCAGAATAAAATGAGCAATTAAGACTTCAAAATTTGAAGTTCTCTTTCTCTTCCCTTTGTGTGATTCTACTTTGCTATAAGTCTTACTTTGTAGCAATCAATTCTTCCACTGGAATCACATATTTTCTTTGTATATCCATTTTTAGCCTATGAGTACACCGCTCATTGACGAAAGCATAAAATTTCAAGTTTCGTTATTGTTCATAGACAACAACACATCATTTATGATTATTAAACATTCAAGAGCAATTTCATTACTAATAACTTGCTCAAAATCATTAAGATCTTTATTTTGTCTATCACCAAAAATATCTATTTTGAAGTACAACATGTGATTGGATGAAATCACAGATCTACATGATCCAGTATATCTCTTCATTGTCTCATCTGGTTCTGCTACTATGGCTGAAGCATCGATCTTAATGAATATTTCTAAAATCATTTCGTTACACTCTAGTAACATTTCTGGTATCTTTAGGGACAATTGGTTTTGTGATTTGCATGAAATGATAAAATATAAAAATAAAATGAAAATAGAATGGAGTCGCCACCTAGATAAGGTCTAGGACCAATTTATGATTTCTCATATGAGAAATACTAATGACTCGCGTATGGATCAAAGCTTATGGTCAAACCAAAAAAATAATGGGTAAGTGTCATGTTACAATTTGGCAAGGTGTTAAGCACCTAAATTGCCTAATCCGAAGATTAGTCTTCATATACTATCTTTTCCTATCCTAATTTAAATTACAGGGAATGGCTAAACAACTTTTTAATAGGCACCAAACCTAGGTTCTAGATGTATTTCAATCTAGGAACAAGCCATTAATATAACAGTAAGAAAAATTAAAATGTGATAGAGATCAAAATAAAATGATTGGATGACGGACCAATCTGCCAATTTCAGATAACAAGCGTACCACTCAACATGTTGACAGATAAAATCATTTTTTAGTAATTGAAACATAGTCCAAAGTTCAAATGCAATGATTTTTGAAAGAAATGAAAGTAAATTAAAAATAAATTAGTTTAGGACTGAACTTGAATGGTAAACACCCAAGCTACCTACGTATCTCAGGACAAGCCCAAGAATCAAGCCCAACGTAGTTCAATTGCTTGGATTGATAAGATGGTAGATCCTTATAGCCACTAGTCAAACTAATAGGTCATCTAGGTTTAGGATATTGAATAAACTCCTACAGTCACTAGTCAAACTAGTAGGTCATCTATGTAAAACAATCGAATAGACTTCTACAGCCACTAGTCAAGCTAATAAACCGTCTATGTAAAATACATCGAATAGACTTCTACAGCCACTAGTCAAGCTGATAGACCGTCTATGTAAAGCACATCGAATAGACTTCTACAGCCACTAGTCAAGCTGATAGACCGTCTATGTAAAGCAATCGAATAGACTTCTACAGCCACTAGTCAAGCTGATAAATCATCTATGTAAAATACATCGAATAGACTTCTACAGCCACTAGTTAAGCTGGTAGACCGTGTATGTAAAGCAATCGAATAGACTTCTACAGCCGCTAGTCAAGCTAGTAGACCCTCTATGTAAAGTAGGTTTGAAAGGAATTTCCATGCGATGATGGATTGCTTACCCAAGATCGAAAGGGACTTCTATGCAATGATAGAATGTTTGCCCAAAATTGAAAAAGATTTCAATGCGATGATGGAATGTTTGCCCAAGATTGAAAGGGACTTCCATACGATGATGAAATACTTGCCCAAAATTTCATGCGAAAATGGAGAATTGAAATGAAGTTTGAATTTTGAAAATTGAATTGAAATTGAGTTTGAAATTGAAATTGAAATTGGAATTGAAACTTGAAATTGAAATAGAAATTGAATTGAAATTGCAATTGAAACTGGAATTGAAACTTGAAATTGAAATAGAAATTGAATTGAATTTGAAATTGAAATTGGATTTGGAATTTAAATTGAAATTGAAATAAAAATTGGATTGAATTTGAAATTAAAAATAGATTTGGAATTTAAATTGAAATTAAAATAGAAATTGGATTGAATTTGAAATTGAAAATAGATTTGAAATTTAAATTGAAATAGAAATTGAATTAAAATTGAATTTTTTAAATTTGACTTTGAATTTGAAATTGACATTGAAATTTGAATAAAATTGGAATTGAAACTGAATTAAATTTTGACTTTTCTTGAATTTTAATTTTTGAAATTATGTTTGATGATTGAACAATAAAAATCTAGAAAAACTCCATTTTTGAAACCAGTGTGCTAAATATAATATAAAAATATTTCATGATGCAAATTGAACTTAATTTTCTTGAAATTTGAATTTTGAAACTATGCCAGATGATTGAAATAGTAAATTTGGAAAAAATATAATTTAAAAAAAATATATACAAAATACATTATGATGCAAATTGGGTATTGTTGCAACCCTCATTGCAATTGGACTGAATTTTCTTGAAATTTGAATTTTTGAAACTATGCAGGATGACTGACATAATGAGTTTAAAAAGAGTATAATTTTTAAATCAATGTACAAAATGCATTATAATGCAACTTAGGTATTATTGCAACCCTCATTGCAATTTGACTGAGCTTGGGTAATGGATTCCCAGGCAGCCTACGTATCTTGGGGTGGAGTCCGAGAATTAAGTCCATACGTAGTTCGGAATGAACTACACGTAAAAATGAAAATAATTTTATTTGTCAACATATGAGAGGGTACTCTCAGTATTAGACAATAGGCATCGGTGCCTCGCTTTATTCATACATACATCCACACGTCTATATTTGCGCATCACAAGCGCGTGAGTCCGCATTGCACGGGAATAATTACAAAATTCATAAGAAATTTCTATGGGATATATAAGTGGGGATTGAGGATCAAAACTACTAATATATTTCCTTTCGCATTCGTGGGATACATTGAAAGGGTAGGGGACTGATGAACACATTTTATGTGTGAATTTAGAGCATAAAATATACATCTCTTATTCTATTTATGATGCTTCTCAGGTATTTAATGTTGATTTTATGTTTGTTTGTGTATAGATGAAAGAATGGAGAAATTTAAACTTAAAAATATCATTTTATGAATTTTTGGTGATTCTGTTCAGTTAACTCACCCAGTCAACTCAGTAGCCGGGCATAAGACGAATTTTATGAGGAGAGCTACGAATTTTGTGTATAAGATTAGCCTTGGACCAAGTCAAAGAGTAGCCCAATCTCATTTGAAAGATTTCATTCTTTTGAAAAAATATTCCTTAGTCATTTGGAATCAAATTTACAAGATTGACATGGCATGGAAGAATGGAAAGCTCCAATCGATTATGAAAGTTTTCAAAAAGAGATAATAATGCTAAAGATATGATGAGTTGATGCAAAAAAATTTCTACTCAAAAGTCGTCCATATACAATGAACCTACAAGATTGAAATTCGGTTACCAAAATTATCTCCACAAAATCTCTTGTAATTCAATTGTAAAGATTGATTGTGATCTTTACTCTCTTGTATATATATGTGATGCTCAGCAATAGAAAACCATCCAAGAATTCTATTATGAGTTTTTTTTCTTAGTTTTGAGAATTTATGAGAGAGTTTGAGATTCTTATTTTTTTTCTTTTCAAATTGTATTCTTCTTGCTTAAGTTTATTTTTATTTATTTATTTTTAGTTTTAATTTCAAATTTATAACTCTGTAGTAGGATAGATAAATATAGGTTGTACCACATTACTAATTTAATTTAGAGGAGAAGGCTCCCTTTGTAATCATTTGCACTTCGTCTTGGAGTGACAACAAGACGACGCGCAACGACAGAGAAATCTTCTATCGAGATAAATTTTTCCTACATTCTTTTACTTTTAATTTCGTTTCTTTCTTGCAATAAATCTGTGTTATTTTATGGTTAGTGGTTTCGTAAATTTTCGTACCGTTATGAATGGTTATTGTTATTTTTATTACTTGATTAATTTTTATTTAAAGTGATTAGGGTGTTAATTCAATCATATCCCTTTGGTACGCTTTGCCTTATTTGAGTTGGGATAATAGCGATTTCTCCCTGAGATCGACCCGTTACTGCACGTTAACGTGCACTTGCGGTTACATATATATTTAATTCACATCAAGTTTTTGGTGCCGTTGTCGGGGAGGCAAGCCGTTATTTTTCCTATTTTAAATAGTTCAAAGTGACTTTAAAAAAAATGCAAAAAAAAATTTGAATTATAAGTGATTTAAAAAAAAAGGAAAAGAAAAATGCAAAAAGTTTACATTGGTTTTTATGTCTTTCTTTGCACCTCCAATCCGTTAGGTCGGAACAGTACAATCGACGGTCCAATCCTGACCATGATATGGTGTTAAAGGATGCTGGCTATCGAATTATCAAGAAGAATAACGACCAATAGCTTCGGCGGTTGTAAGCACCCTATTTTTGCCATCCCCAACCAAACAGAACTTATTGGTGTATAGGCAGTAAGAGAGCGGAAGGGGATGGAAATTTGGAAAAGTACAAGGGAGGCGAGTGAAACCCTCTCAAACCAATAATCGATCAATTCCTCTATGCTCTCTATGGTGTTCTGGGCTGAGACAGAGTGTCCCCAATGTACAAGAGTCTTGGTGGGCATATTCAAAAGGGTTGCGGATCAATTTAAGGTTTGGATGCTAAGCGGTGATTCCAAAGCTGATTTTGGCGAGTCCTACAGCAAGGTCATGAAAATACCTTCGAAATAATACCAGAATCACTCCATTCCGATATCAAACGAAGAAGATGTCGCGAATTTAGTCGGATTGAATTTGGCTTAGTAAATCCAAGGGCTTTTCTATAAATTATCATAAATTAAGGATTTATTGGGCAAATTATCATAATTAAAATCAATCGGACTTCAATTCTTCATATCTTGATCATCCGAAGTCCGAATCAGGCGATTCAAGTGCCAGTGTGCTCCATTGTCTGCCCTCTTCAAAGTGGACGTAAAGAATTTTGGGTAGAAGCCGCCAGCGGGTCCCATGCAAAGTTGTCGGCCAAATTATCGTCAAAGCTTCAATTCTTCATATTTTGTTCATCTGACGTCCGAATCTGACGATTCGAGCACCAGTGGGTTCCTTTGTCCGTCCTCTTCAAAGTAGACGTGGAAAATCTGAGACATAGGTCGTCGAAATTTTTCATGTGGAATTGCAAGCTGAGATGACTCATAATAGAGAGAGAAATCAACCCAGTCCATACTTACTTAGCCCAACCAAGTCCAAACCCAATTTAGTCCAACCCTGTCAAACTCAATCAGTCCAGCCCGACCCAACCCAGACCGGCCCAGGTCAAGTCGGGTCGGTCCATGTGTATGTACTTGTTATATATATATATATATATATATATATATATATATATATATATATATATATATATATATATATATATATATATATAATATTATTATGCTATTTATACTATATTATACTATATTATATTATAGTATATTATATATATTTGTATGTATATGTCAAGATGAGGAGTCTGATAAGAAAGAAAGAGAGAGAGAGAGAGAGGAAGGAAGAGAGAAAGAGAGAAAGGGAGAAAGAAAGAGAGAAAGAGTAAGAGAGATGAAGAGAGAGAGAGCAGAAAAAGACGAAAGAGAGGAAGGAAGAGAGAGAGAGAGTAAGAGAGATGAAGAGAGAGAGAGCAGAAAAAGACGAAAGAGAGGAAGAACGAGGGGAAGGAGTGGAAGAAAGAGAGGGAGAAGGGAGAAGGTGAGCGGCAGAACCATGCTGCCACCTCCTCCTTTATTAAGCCACTGTTCCTCCCATGCTGCCAGCAGCCATACCCGAACACTCCACCGCCACTCCATGCTGCCAGTAGCCATGCCCGAACATGCTACCGACACGAGCAGCACCTACACAGGCCAACAGCCATGCCCGAACACCCCACCGCCTCTCCTCTCCATGCTGCCGCACTCCTCTCCATGCTGCCACCAACCCCACCGCCTTTCCTCCCATGCTACCGCCACTCCATGCTGTCAGCAGCCATACCCGAACACTCCATCGCCTCTCCTCTCTATGCTGCCGCACTCCTCCCCAGCTGCTATAAAATCCCATCTCAACCGAATGAGATGGGTGGATTTTTTTCTGGCGGGTTTTTGAGGTAGCAGATCATTTTTGGTCTGAACTACCTTTGAAAGAAAAAAAAAAAAAAAAAAAGAAGGGAGAGGGGAAAATCGGCAGCACCCGACCACCTCTTCTCCTCTTTCTCACCAGTTTACCCACCAAGTCTCCCATCTCTTGTTCATCATCGTCACCATCTTCGATTCATCCCCGACCTCCTCGCGACACCCTGCGACGATCTTCGTTGGCAACCCGACGACCCGGTAACGTTTCGTCACTCTCAACCATCGAAACAGCATCAAGCCAGGTCGGCCGTTTTTTTTCTCCCTCTCCTCAGTTGGCATAACAGCATGTAACAGTATTTTGGTTAATTTTTTATTTTTATTTATTTATTTATTTATTTTTTATTCTTTATCACCGATCATTTTTTTGACATTTGAACCATCATGTCTATCTAATGTTTATTGAGAACCATTTATGTTAATATTTCAACATGATGAAAATCAAACCGTTGATCATGGAATTTAATGTGATGAAACTTGATCCGACCATGAGATTGAAATTAGTGTGATTTGATTCGACCATATGATCGAAATTTTAATGTGGGTGATCCAACCACACGATCTGAGTTTTATGAGAATTGATCATGACCATATAATTTTCATGAGTTGATCATAGCCACTGATCTAAAATTTTGATGCGATTTTAATTAATTCGAACCGTTAGATGATCTTTGGAAGTGATGTTAATCAATCTGAACGGCTGGATTGTGATCTTGACAATCTGAACCGTTATATGGTCTTTGGAAGTGCTTTTAATCAATCTGAGCAGTCATATTATCATGATGAACGATCTGGACCATTAGATTATATTTGGGAATGATTTAAATGAATCTGAATGGTTGGATTATGATCCTAAGCGATTTGAACCGTTGGATTGTCATCGTAAGTGATTTTGATAAATCTAAACCGTTAAATCTTGATCATGAGTGCTTTTGATGAATTTGAATGATTGGATTATGATCTTAAGCAATTTGAACCATTGGATTGTCATCGTGAGTGATTTTGGTGAATCTAAACCGTTAAATCTCGATCATGAGTATTTTTGATAAATCTGAACGGTTGGATTATGATCTTGAGTGATTTGAACCGTTGGATTGTCATCATGGGAATTTTGAGCGATATAAACTGTTGAATATGGATCATAATTGATTTAGACGAATCTAAGCCACTGATTTCTTAGTCTGATCATGGTTATGTATTGATAGGAGATCTAAGCCATAGATCATAGCTATTTGATGAGATATGAGTCATTGATCATGATTATAGCTATTTGATGAGATCTGAACCGTTGATCTTGGCTGCTTTGATGAAATCTAAGTGTTGATCATGATCATCATTTTTTTTGAAGAGATATAACCGTTAGATTGAGGATCTGATATTGTCAATGTTGTTATATCCATGCATCTATCATGTTCCCTTGATTACGCTGTCATATTATGCACTACCATGTTTGGAATGCTTACAATGTTAGTTTTGTGCACACTGTCATGCTGATCTGCTGTTGTATGCTATGCTTGAATGATGTTTATGTCGGCAAGAACTTACTTTTCGCTACATCCTAGTCGAACTGCCGTGCATGTACACTGATAGAAGACATTCCTAGGTGTGGGGACGTGCATGTAGGCACCCACATTCATGGGAAGGGTAATAATGAAAAATGATAAAAGTCTTAATCAAGAATCATGAAGCTTAGCCCAACAATTCCAAAATCAGGGTTGTAAGTGACAAGGGTAGTTTAGGACGATCCTTACCCCTCAGTTCATTTCCCCTAGGATGCAGAATCTAGATAGGTGTAATGTGAATCCAACCATAGATCATCTAGGATCATCTTTCGGTCCGGTTGGACCGCCCATATTTTAACCCAAGTGGGTCGCCCAACAAACCCTATTTTTGAACTACGCGGATCCTGATTCTTAGGTCAATACCCTGAGATACGTAGGTAGTCTGGAAAACTCCCAGATACGGTTCCACACCTCAATCAATGTGCCCACAAACCCTACTCCCTGAGAGTACAAACCTTACTCCCTGAGAGTACAAACCTTACTCCCTGAGAGTACAAACCTTACTGCCTGAGAGTACAAACCTTTACTCCCTGAGAGTACAAACATCACTCCCTGAGAGTACAAACCTTACTCCCTAAGAGTACAAACCTTACTCCCTGAGAGTACAACCTTACTCCCTGAGAGTACAAACCTCACTCCCTGAGAGTACAAACCCTACTCCCTGAGAGTACAAACCTTACTCCCTGAGAGTACAAACCTTACTCCCTGAGAGTACAAACCTTACTCCCTGAGAGTACAAACCTCACTCCCTGAGAGTACAAATCCAACTCCCTGAGAGTACAACCCTACTCCCTGAGAGTACAAATCTGACTCCCTGAGAGCCACACCTTACTCCCTGAGAGTACAACCCATGTAACGAACTACGTTGTACCTGATTTCCAGGACCTCTGGAATACGTAGGCAACTTGGAGGACCCTCCAAGTACGGTACCACATCTTAGTATCCTTAGGTTCCCCATATCCATATCCATATCCGTATCCATATCCTCATTCACTTCGATCCATTTAGGCTATCTCTAGATTCAATCTCAATCATCGTCAAGCATAAACTTCAACTTGAATAAATTGAATCTAAGAAAGCTTAATCATAATCCACATCCATAAACCTTAACCACTTTCTGTTTCGAACTACGTTTTTGGACTTGATTTCCAAGATTGGAATACGTAGGCAATTTGAGATGTTTTGGACATCTCAGATTCAGTCCATCACCGAACCATCTTTGGTTCGGTTCATTGTATATTATTTTATTTATTTTCTTACTTTGAGAACATGTTTGGTTGAACTTAAGCTAGAAGAACTCAGCAACTTGGCATAGGATCCCCCATAAGCCCTAGTCATCATCCATTGACCATGAACAGTCAGAATCATAGAGTCTAAGGAAAGTAGAATCACATAGGAGGCCGATTTTTGGATCGGGCAGTTTTGGGTGCCTAACACCTTCCCAAACTGTACTTTGAACGCTTACCCGTTCTCTATTGGACCAAAGCCGATACATTGGGTCATGAGTCAATAGAAGTCTTATCTCAGGATGAGGCTACATTTTAGGTCCTAGACCTTAATCTAGGTGGCGACTCCAAATCATTTCACCGTCCATTCAGCGTGGGTGGACATCACTATCCTCACAGTGGCGACTCCACTGGGGATTCCACGTTCAGACTCCTGATTCACTTTTCTTACATTGATTGACTGACATTGGATGCTAGATCTAGGGCTACTATATTTATGATTGTACATATTGTTTTGGGGGGTTTGGGTTCAGTCACACATCGTGCTATTAGCTGACCCGGGTCCTCATGAATATGGGAGCGCCCGCTAGGTGAAAAGCACAACTTGACACGTACCTTGTAAAAGTCTCGACTGTGGAGAGCCTCTGATGTTTGTTTCTCGGGTCCGCCCGGGGAGGCGTTATACTTCTCTAGGTCGTTTGACATTTTACAAAATGGTATATCAAAAGGAATCGAGGGGCCCATGATTCACCGTGTAGACGGGAATAGGTCCACTCCTCCTCGTCAAGGTAGCCTTTGCCGGTCCTAACCCAGAGTGAGCCACATGCATGTTATTTTTTGGTTCATCCCTGAACTGACTATGTAAATTCCAAATCAATTACAACATTTGTGCCTATGACGTCGAAGTTCTGCCCGTTTTGATTCTCGATTTATCAACATGTTCGAATTCACACTTGAGGATTCATGTGTCGAACCTTTCATTGTTGATACATCAAGTCTTAAAAACGATCGGAAAATCTCTATCATGGCATGGATATTATGATCGAATGGGAGTTTACCAGTTTGTTCAGTCATGAACCGCCTTTTGCTAACTTATCTCTTATGAAAGTTTATGGATAAGCATATTCGTTTCAATTTCTTTGTTTTGATAAACCAAGTGGTTGGACCTTGTCACCCCAATGACCCATTTTGGGTCAAGAGGCTCAAATCCGATCACATGGTCATTCAAAGTAACTAAATTGGTGCAGATAATGTTTGTTTAAGGGGTTTCATAAGAGAGCTAACATTTGTATGGTCGAGTTAGTTTTGTTTGTGCATGTTAATTCCTTTCCGTCCTGTCTCCATCCCAAGAGTCTTAACACTTGTCAGCTTTGGCCTGTCCCGATATCTACTTAAAGGTTAACCTAAACCATAACCATTTCTACTCTGTAGGACTGTGATTCCATCATTGTGAAATTGTCTAGAGTGTTTGCACCTGAACCTATTAGCCCTACTTTGTCCATACCAGTTGAAGCAATGGGTGACGGACCAAATCAGGTTCCAAGAGCTACAGATGCCAGAATTGAGAGGGTAGTTGATATCATAGAAGTGATGGTTACCATGATTCAGAACCTACAGATGCAAATGCAAGTCCAAGCGTCAACCATTGAGAGAATGAATTTGGTACACACACAAGGATTGAGTACCTCTAAGCAAGTTGTGCCACAGCGTTTCTCAGAACCTGTATTAGAAGACACAGAGGAGATTGTGTATTAGAAACCTTTGGTCATTCAAAAAGCTCCCACATTCCGAAAGCTGAATGAGGAGGATGTCCCTTCCAGGGATAGACTGAACAGATCAGAGGAATTGCTAAGAGCTATGAAGGCATGGGATGATCAGATAATCTGCCAAAGAGCTTTCCCTCCTAGAAGGAATCAGTCAGTGGCACAGACTGCCAACATTAATGCTAATCCATCGATCTCAAGGAATCAGAACCACACTCCTGCTCTGCAAAGGTTGGAAAATAGAAGGCAGTTTACAGATTTGGGCATGACAAAAAATAGGGCTCTGAAGGTATTGGTACAGGCTGGAAAATTGAAGGTACTCACACCTCATCCTCTGCCATGTCCACTTCCACTGAAGTTTCGAATGGATCTATTCTGCAAATATCATAACCAACATGGTCACCATACTGAAAATTGTAACGCTCTGAGGCATGCTATACAAGACCTGATAGATGCAGGAGAAATTGAGATCCGAGCTAGACAGAAATCAATGGAAAATGAAAATGGTCCTCCCCTTCCCCATCACACAGTCAATGGAGAGAGGCATGGGTTCCAATTGAGACAGTCCAAGCTGATATCGAGGGGAGCGTCACATCTGGTGACCAAATGAACAGGGTCTCAATCCAAGAAGTGCGGCATGGGCATGGGGTATACTTTTCAGAAATCTCTCAGTACAAGGTGACGATGGGGCAGAATGATAAGGGATCAGAAGGGAATGCAGGCCAAGATATCAATCTCAAAGGATTCCAAGTCAACAGCAACATCATGGCAATCACAGAATCAAATCCCTCAGGTTTAGACTAGGGTATGCCCCTACCAACCAAGATCTGAAACTGATAGAGGAGAAGCAGAGGAGAGAAAATGAAGCATTTTGAAAGCTTGAGAGAAAAGGTCCAATAAAGGCAGCAGACAAGAGTCATAGAAGATGGCAACCATATGAGGACGGATGAACCGGTCTATCAAGCATAATTGGCAGCATAGATGAGGATGAGCAGATCACTCCATACTTGAACACACTCAATGGGAACTTCGTCAAAGAATGAGAGGACATTGCATTTATGTGGTTTCTCTGAACCATGGCTGGATAGAAACCTCCAAAGACAAGAACCCGATTTTGAGCTTTTCTTCGACTGCACCATTGGCTAGATAGAGATGGAAGAAATCAAGATTCGAAGGCTGAGCAAGGAACAAAAGTCAGAAACAAAGGCGATCGACATCGACAATCTGTTCGACGAGGACCAAGTTCTAATGCTCACTGGGGAAGACCAAGATGGAGATCCTGATCCACAACAATTCATACTCCCTATCAATGGAATGATCCCCAAACTGAAGTTTTTTTATGTTTTGTTTACCCGAAGAGTTTGTCATGTAATCACTATAGTATGGCCATGTCTGGGCCCAAAGTCTACGAGTCCTTAAATAGGTTGAATCTTTTGGTAGTGTTGACTTCGTTCCATTTGGAACCTCCTCCTATGTACCTCTGTTTCCAAGCGTTAATAAAGAAATTTTTTTCAATTTTGTTGTGTCTACTTCTCCCAATCTCTCGTTTTCTAACTCTAACTTTGATGATGATAAGAATAATGAACCATATCCTAAAATTTGGCAATCCATCAAAGCCTCGGAAGAGAAGAAAGCCCAAACTGTCGGCGAGGATTTCAAGATGATCAATCTCGGCACGGAGGAGCAATTACAAGAGATCGAGATTGGTATAACCTTGACAGAAGAAGAGATAGCCCATTTGACAGAATTATTGAAGGGATTCCAAGAGGAATTTGCATGGTCTTATGAAGATATGACAAGCATAAACCCAGAAGTGGTACAGCACAAGATACCCTTGATCCCTAAGGTAAAGCTGCATAAACAGAAGTTGAGTTGGTTGAGACCTGAGCAGACTTTAAAGGCTGAGTAAGATGTCATGAAGCAGTTCAATGTTAGATTCTTGGAAGTATCAAAATACCCAGAATAGTTGGCCAATGAAGTTACTGTGCATAAGAAGGATGGTTGATTGAGAGTATGTGTTGATTATAAGAATTTGAACAAGGCTAGTCCTGATGATGATTTTTCATCGCCAAAGGTAGATATCTTAGTCGATGACACAGTAAACCATAGAAGGCGTGGAGTTGGGGTATGACTAATAGATCCAAAAGGGGAGTTTGTGCCATTCTCGCTTTGATTAGAATTCAAGTGTACAAGCAATACTGCGGAGTACGGAGCTTGCAACACGGGACTTAGAACAGCCCTCACGATCAACATCAAGAAGTTGAAGGTTTGTGAGAACTTGTCCATCATTGTCTACCAAGTCAGAAGGGATTGAAAAAAAAAAAAACCAAAGATGAAAAATTGATACCGAATCAGTAGTATACAATCAATTTGGCTCAAGAGTTTACAAAGATGAGTTCGACTATTCTCCAAGGGACACAAAAAAAATTACGCCGATGCATTAGTCACTTTGGCTTCAATGATCGGTGATGATCCTGTCGAATGCACAAGACCCTTGGTGATCGAAAGAAGAAGATAGCCAGCATATGTAGAAGTCAATGCACTGACAGTTGATGGTAGACCTTGGCTTGCACTCATAGTAGACTTCATTGGAGAAGGCATATACCCTGTAGAGACAACAACAAGAGAAAAGAAGTCATTAAGATGATATGCTATGTAGTTTATCCTTTGTGAAGGTATCCTTCATAAGAGATCCTATGATGAGGTATAATTGGACTTTGGCGATGAGGAGCAAGTATAAACCCTCATTGAAGCAGATACATCAAGAGGTCTGTGGGCCTCATACTGGATGCCTAGATGCTTGCAAAGAAGATTCTGAGAATGGGATATTACTGGAATACAAAAGAAGCAGACTGCGCGGAGTTTGTGAAGAAGTGTCACAAATGCCAAATCTTTGCCAATCTGATACATATACCACCTACAGAATTACACACTCTCAGTTCGCCCTGGCCATTTTCAACTTGGGATATAGATGTGATCGAAAAGATTCACCCAAAGGCGTCAACTGGGCATGCGTTCATTTTAGTAACCATCGACTACTTTACCAGGTGGGTGGAGGCTCATTCATATGCCAAGCTCACCACGAATAAGGTAGCCAAGTTCCTTCAAGAGCATATCATCTGTCGACATGGTATGCCTCACGCTCTAATCTCAGATCAGGGTCAACATTTCAGAGGAAAGGTACAAGAATTGTGCGAGAATTTCAGTATCCAAAGGCACCGTTCTTCCCCTTACCGGCCACAAACTAATGGAGCAGTAGAGACCGCTAACAAGAACATCAAGGTCATCCTCCAAAAAATGGCAGAGTCACACACTGACTGGGCGGATAAGTTACCATATGCACTATGGGCTTCCAGAACTCCTATAAGGACCTCTACTGGAGTCACACCATATTCTCTGGTATATGGTATGGAGGCAGTACTCCCGGTAGAAATGGAAGTATCACCCTTGAGGATCCTAATGGATTCCCAGATCCCTGAGGCTGAATGGCTTCGATCCCGTTATGAAGAGTTGAGTCTCATTGACGAAAGGAGGATGAAAGCAGCTGATAATGCAAAGAAATACCAACAAAGAATGGCCGTTACTTTCAACAAGAAGGTCAGATTTCGTCACCTGACGTTAGGAGATCTTGTATTAAAGGAACAAAGAGCGCCCATCCATGACCCTAGGGCTAAGTTTCGTCCGAACTAGAGTGGGCCATTCATAGTGAAGGAAATTTTACCAGGAAAGGCAGTTCGACTGATAGATCTGGACGGTGAAGAGCTACAATATCTGACCAACCTCGATCAGTTGAAGCAGTATCATGTTTGACCTCTTCACCCTCCAAAAAAAAAAGAGGAGGATGCAGTTGATTACGAAAGTCGGGTGCAGGTGGTCACGAAAGTTGACCGTTTTGGATGAACTTCACGACAGGTTTGGGCTGGATTCTCTAAAGAGGTTATTACACCCCACCACTCAGGATTGGTTTCATCATCTTGTCATTATTAAAGGAAGAACTTCCTGCTTTCTGGCTGAACTCTTTCATCCGTTCATCTATCCAACGAATTTCCCAAGAGTCGCATATTGAACCCATCTTTCATATCTCTTGATATCAACCCTAGTGGGTGTGTCATTCCGAAAAAAATTATAATGATAATCTGGCTGGAACTCTTATCTGTCGTTCATTACATTCAACGGCGTCCAAAGGTTCCAAAGAGCCCTTCATTCTATAAGCCCATAAAGTGGTATCTCCTCGGAGAGATCGACCATTCCACATAAACAACCAAAAGATTCTCCTGATGGGAATCTCATTTGGATAGCTTCATATCAGCCAAATTTGGCCTTCATTTCTCTCACCTGTCTTGTGACTTAGAAACTTAGGCCCAGACAAGGTCATACATATACACACATTTCATGCACAACTCACTAAGGTTTTCAATGTGTCTATAAGATAATAAAAAATAAAAAAAAGAGAAGTTCCAATGATTCCCCTACCAATTCTGTTGTGAATCAGGATTTTTTCTAAGTCGTTCTAGTGAGTGTTTAAGAACATCTACTCGTTAGACAGAATGGCCATGGTGGATAAGGCATCGAGGGAGTGGAGTTGGCATAAAGAACTTGCAGAAGATAATTTTTTTTTCTAAGAGAGGTTCACTGGTATGCCTTCTCCAAATGGTGATAATAAAGCATGTGCCCAAGTTTGTCAAAAGTGGTTATTCAGTGTGGAGGTACAGATGGCCCACATGTTCAAGAAGGTTTCGTCTCCCTCCGTTATGAAGGGCAAAAATGTGGTTCTCTTTGTCTTTACCCTCAATTGATACAATCTCTGGTAAAGAGGGGTATCTGTAAGCACCCTATTTTTGCCATCCCCAACCAAACAGAACTTATTGGTGTATAGGCAGTAAGAGAGCGGAAGGGGATGGAAATTTGGAAAAGTACAAGGGAGGCGAGTGAAACCCTCTCAAACCAATAGTCGATCAATTCCTCTATGCTCTCTATGGTGTTCTGGGCTGAGACAGAGTGTCCCCAATGTACAAGAGTCTTGGTGGGCATATTCAAAAGGGTTGCGGATCAATTTAAGGTTTGGATGCTAAGCGGTGATTCCAAAGCTGATTTTGGCGAGTCCTACAGCAAGGTCATGAAAATACCTTCGAAATAATACCAGAATCACTCCATTCCGATATCAAACGAAGAAGATGTCGCGATTTTAGTCGGATTGAATTTGGCTTAGTAAATCCAAGGGCTTTTCTATAAATTATCATAAATTAAGGATTTATTGGGCAAATTATCATAATTAAAATCAATCGGACTTCAATTCTTCATATCTTGATCATCCGAAGTCCGAATCAGGCGATTCAAGTGCCAGTGTGCTCCATTGCCTGCCCTCTTCAAAGTGGACGTAAAGAATTTTGGGTAGAAGCCGCCAGCGGGTCCCATGCAAAGTTGTCGGCCAAATTATCGTCAAAGCTTCAATTCTTCATATTTTGTTCATCGACGTCCGAATCGGCGATTCGAGCACCCGGTGGGTTCCTTTGTCCGTCCTCTTCAAAGTAGACGTGGAAAATCCGAGACATAGGTCGTCGAAATTTTTCATGTGGAATTGCAAGCTGAGATGACTCATAATAGAGAGAGAAATCAACCCAGTCCATACTTACTTAGCCCAACCAAGTCCAAACCCAATTTAGTCCAACCCCTGTCAAACTCAATCAGTCCAAAGGTCAAGTCGGGTCGGTCCATGTGTATGTACTTGTTATATATATATATATATATATATATATATATATATAATATTATTATGCTATTTATACTATATTATACTATATTATATTATAGTATATTATATATATTTGTATGTATATGTCAAGATGAGGAGTCTGATAAGAAAGAAAGAGAGAGAGAGAGAGAAGGAAGAGAGAAAGAGAGAAAGAGAGAGAGAGAGAGAAAGGGAGAAAGAAAGAGAGAGAGAGTAAGAGAGATGAAGAGAGAGAGAGCAGAAAAAGACGAAAGAGAGGAAGGAAGAGAGAGAGAGAGTAAGAGAGATGAAGAGAGAGAGAGCGAAAAAGACGAAAGAGAGGAAGAACGAGGGGAAGGAGTGGAAGAAAGAGAGGGAGAAGGGAGAAGGTGAGCGGCAGAACCATGCTGCCACCTCCTCCTTTATTAAGCCACTGTTCCTCCCATGCTGCCAGCAGCCATACCCGAACACTCCACCGCCACTCCATGCCCGTGGTAGCCATGCCCGAACATGCTACCGACACGAGCAGCACCTACACGAGCCAACACCATGCCCGAACACCCCACCGCCTCTCCTCTCCATGCCGCCGCACTCCTCTCCATGCTTGCCACCAACCCCACCGCCTTTCCTCCCATGCTACCGCCACTCCATCTTTGTCGCAGCCATACCCGAACACTCCATCGCCTCTCCCTCTCTATGCTTCCCGCACTCCTCCCCGGCTGCTATAAAATCCCATCTCAACCGAATGAGATGGGGTGGATTTTTTTCTGGCGGGTTTTTGAGGTAGCAGATCATTTTTGGTCTGAACTACCTTTGAAAGAAAAAAAAAAAAAAAAAAAAAAAGAGAAGGGAGAGGGGAAAATCGGCAGCACCCGACCACCTCTTCTCCTCTTTCTCACCAGTTACCCACCAAGTCTCCCATCTCTTGTTCATCATCGTCACCATCTTCGATTCATCCCCGACCTCCTCGCGACACCCTGCGACGATCTTCGTTGGCAACCCGACGACCCGGTAACGTTTCGTCACTCTCAACCATCGAAACAAAGATCAAGCCGTCGGCCGTTTTTCTCCCTCTCCTCAGTTGGCATAACAGCATGTAACAGTATTTTGGTTAATTTTTTATTTTTATTTATTTATTTATTTATTTTTTATTCTTTATCACCGATCATTTTTTTGACATTTGAACCATCATGTCTATCTAATGTTTATTGAGAACCATTTATGTTAATATTTCAACATGATGAAAATCAAACCGTTGATCATGGAATTTAATGTGATGAAACTTGATCCGACCATGAGATTGAAATTAGTGTGATTTGATTCGACCATATGATCGAAATTTTAATGTGGGTGATCCAACCACACGATCTGAGTTTTATGAGAATTGATCATGACCATATAATTTTCATGAGTTGATCATAGCCACTGATCTAAAATTTTGATGCGATTTTAATTAATTCGAACCGTTAGATGATTTTTGGAAGTGATGTTAATCAATCTGAACGGCTGGATTGTGATCTTGACAATCTGAACCGTTATATGGTCTTTGGAAGTGCTTTTAATCAATCTGAGCAGTCATATTATCATGATGAACGATCTGGACCATTAGATTATATTTGGGAATGATTTAAATGAATCTGAATGGTTGGATTATGATCCTAAGCGATTTGAACCGTTGGATTGTCATCGTAAGTGATTTTGATAAATCTAAACCGTTAAATCTTGATCATGAGTGCTTTTGATGAATTTGAATGATTGGATTATGATCTTAAGCAATTTAAACCATTGGATTGTCATCGTGAGTGATTTTGGTGAATCTAAATCGTTAAATCTCGATCATGAGTATTTTTGATAAATCTGAACGGTTGGATTATGATCTTGAGTGATTTGAACCGTTGGATTGTCATCATGGGAATTTTGAGCGATATAAACTGTTGAATATGGATCATAATTGATTTAGACGAATCTAAGCCACTGATTTCTTAGTCTGATCATGGTTATGTATTGATAGGAGATCTAAGCCATAGATCATAGCTATTTGATGAGATATGAGTCATTGATCATGATTATAGCTATTTGATGAGATCTGAACCGTTGATCTTGGCTGCTTTGATGAAATCTAAGTGTTGATCATGATCATCATTTTTTTTGAAGAGATATAACCGTTAGATTGAGGATCTGATATTGTCAATGTTGTTATATCCATGCATCTATCATGTTCCCTTGATTACGTTGTCATATTATGCACTACCATGTTTGGAATGCTTACAATGTTAGTTTTGTGCACACCTTGTCATGTTGATCTCGTTGTATGCTATGCTTGAATGATGTTTATGTCGGCAAGAACTTACTTTTCGCTACATCCTAGTCGAACTGTCGTGCATGTACACTGATAGAAGACATTCCTAGGTGTGGGGACGTGCATGTAGGCACCCACATTCATGGGAAGGGTAATAATGAAAAATGATAAAAGTCTTAATCAAGAATCATGAATCTTAGCCCAACAATTCCAAAATCAGGGTTGTAAGTGACAAGGGTAGTTTAGGACGATCCTTACCCCTCAGTTCATTTCCCCTAGGATGCAGAATCTAGATAGGTGTAATGTGAATCCAACCATAGATCATCTAGGATCATCTTTCGGTCCGGTTGGACCGCCCATATTTTAACCCAAGTGGGTCGCCCAACAAACCCTATTTTTGAACTACGCGGATCCTGATTCTTAGGTCAATACCCTGAGATACGTAGGTAGTCTGGAAAACTCCCAGATACGGTTCCACACCTCAATCAATGTGCCCACAAACCCTACTCCCTGAGAGTACAAACTTTACTCCCTGAGAGTACAAACCTTACTCCCTGAGAGTACAAACCTTACTGCCTGAGAGTACAAACCTTTACTCCCTGAGAGTACAAACATCACTCCCTGAGAGTACAAACCTTACTCCCTAAGAGTACAAACCTTACTCCCCGAGAGTACAACCTTACTCCCCAGAGTACAAACCTCACTCCCCCGAGAGTACAAACCCTACTCCCCGAGAGTACAAACCTTACTCCCCGAGAGGTACAAACCTCACTCCACGAGAGTACAAATCCAACTCCCCGAGAGAGTACAACCCTACTCCCCGAGAGTACAAATCTGACTCCCCGAGAGCCACACCTTACTCCCGAGAGTACAACCCATGTAACGAACTACGTTGTACCCGATTTCCGGGACCTCCGGAATACGTAGGCAACTTGGAGGACCCTCAAGTACGGTACCACATCTTAGTATCCTTAGGTTCCCCCATATCCATATCCATATCCGTATCCATATCCTCATTCACTTCGATCCATTTAGGCTATCTCTAGATTCAATCTCAATCATCGTCAAGCATAAACTTCAACTTGAATAAATTGAATCTAAGAAAGCTTAATCATAATCCACATCCATAAACCTTAACCACTTTCTGTTTCGAACTACGTTTTTTGGACTTGATTTCCAGGATTGGAATACGTAGGCAATTTGAGATGTTTTGGACATCTCAGATTCAGTCCATCACCGAACCATCTTTGGTTCGGTTCATTGTATATTATTTTATTTATTTTCTTACTTTGAGAACATGTTTGGTTGAACTTAAGCTAGAAGAACTCAGCAACTTGGCATAGGATCCCCCATAAGCCCTAGTCATCATCCATTGACCATGAACAGTCAGAATCATAGAGTCTAAGGAAAGTAGAATCACATAGGAGGCCGATTTTTGGATCGGGCAGTTTTGGGTGCCTAACACCTTCCCAAACTGTACTTTGAACGCTTACCCGTTCTCTGTTGGACCAAAGCCGATACATTGGGTCATGAGTCAATAGAAGTCTTATCTCAGGATGAGGCTACATTTTAGGTCCTAGACCTTAATCTAGGTGGCGACTCCAAATCATTTCACCGTCTATTCAGCGTGGGTGGACATCACTATCCTCACAGCGGTAACGGTGTTGTTTCTCAAGGTAATTACGGATATGACCGGTCTCTAAGCCATTGATCGTCAGGAGGTTTGGATTGATACCGATTCAAAAAAAATCCAACTTTTCCCATCGAATTTAGAGGAAAAAGAAAAAAAAATTATCATTTGAAACAGTTTTGTGCATGAGTGTATGGACTCGTGATGCTAGCAATCGTCTAGTAAGAGTTCCATCATTTACAATGATTGAATCAAAGATGACACTTAAGGATAGATTTTACCTTGCTAGGGCAGCACATTCATGTATTCAATTGCCGTCTGCCACAGGCAACAACTATGAATTGAAAACTCAATTCATTACTATGCTTCCTCATTTTCATGGATTATCTTCAGAGGATGCATACTTGTTCCTCCGTGAGTATGAGGAGGTGTGTGTCCTCATTAAAATGCAACAGCTCAGTGATGATGCTGTCAAATTGAGGTGCATCACTTTTTCACTCAAGGATGGAGCTAAAAAATGACTTTATGGTCTTCCCACAAATTCCATTATATCCTGGGAAAAATTTACTGTGTTATTCCTTAAAAAGTTTTTTCCTCTTCACAAGACAAATAAACTTTGAGGGGATATAATGCGGTTCAAACAAGAGTCAAATGAGTTTTTTTCAAGACTCATGGAAAGGTTCTAAGGTCTACTCCAAGAGTGCCCTCACCATGGTATTGAAATATGACAGCTTTGTCAAATTATTGACGAGGGGATAGATTTTCCTACCAAGCAAATGCTTGAGTCTATGTGTCCTCAAGGATTCACTTCCTATGAGGATGCTAACGATGCTTGGAATTTTTTGACGGATCTAGCCGAAAAAACAAGAGTGGGAATCTATGCAGGAGACAGATCGCACCCAAAAAGATAAAGGTTACTTTGTCGATGGCATAGTAGCTAAGGAGGCACACTTAGATAGCCTTATCAAAAGGATAGAAGCTTTAGTTCCTAAAGACCCTATCCAAAAGCAAGTCCTAATGTGCAACTGGTGTCAAACTCCTGGACACACAATAGAGGAATGTCCTTCACAGGGAAATTCTCAGAATGCTAATGTAAGTGCACTTTACAATCCGTATAGTAACACTTACAATCCAGGATGGAGAAATCACCCAAATTTTCCTTGGAACCAAGGGAACCGTGTGGACCCATCCCAATTTCCAAATCAAGGTCCTCCCGGTCACACCAGACCATATGCTCCCCCTAGACCCAATTTTGTTCCTCAAGGTAATTTTCAGCAACCCCCTGGGTTTTCTAACACGGGTGAGCCGGCCAGACTCAGTGAGTTAGAGAAGAATGTGGCAGCTCTAATGGCAGGGCATACCAGTATGGAGAGGACACTTACCCAATTGGTTACCCTAATGTGTGAAAATAACAAATATATTCTACCCAACCAACCAGAGACCAACCCACGTCATCACCCACAACCAAATAGGTCAAACCCTCAAGTGAATGGCATAGAGAGTCAATCAGGGTCCTCCAAACAATGCAATGCAGTCCATGCATTACAGAGTGGCCAAGAGTACCTACGGGATGAAGCACCAAAGAACAAACCCAAAGTTGCTCCCGTTAATGTTCCCCAATCTGAGGCAACTACTGAGCCTTTTTCTTCAGGTTCGTCTGATGTACCTGAAAGACCCAAAGAGACTGTCCCGGACAGAGTTTTTACTCCACCAACCCCATTCCCTAATAGGTTGGTAAACCAAAAGAAGACTGCTTTAGTTGATAAAATTTTAGAGGTCTTCAAACAGGTTGAATTGAATATCTCACTTTTGGATGCAATTGATCAAATTCCTATTTATGCAAAAGTCCTTAAAGACTTATGCACACAAAAGAGGATTAGTCAAATTCCTAAAAAGGTATTCTTGGCTGCACATTTAAATTCCCTTCTGAACCATCTTGTGGCAGCCAAATACAAGGACCCTGGCTGTCCTACCATCTCTTGCATCATAGGCAACACTTTTATTGATCATGCTCTGCTAGACTTAGGTGCAAGTGTGAATCTTCTACCTTATCATGTTTACCAACAATTAGGATTGGGAAAATTGAAACCAACATCCATCTCACTTCAACTAACTGATCGCTCTGTAAAAACTCCTAAAGAAATGGTAGAGGATGTTTTGTTAAAGGTAGGAGAATTTCTTTTTCCTGTAGATTTCATTGTTTTAGAAATACATCTTGTCTCCAATAGGGATCAAATCCCTATCATTTTAGGGAGACCGTTTCTGGCTACAAGCAATGCACAGATAAATTGCAGGAACGGTCTCATGAAACTGTCATTTGGTAACCAAACTGTTGATTTAAATGTATTTAGGCTGGGTAAGTAACTGAATGAGGAAGTACATATGCTCCAAGAATTCCTTGACCATGTAGAGAGCACTTTCGACATTGACTTTGACTCAGAATTCTTGCAGTGTATAGAAGCGTTGGGAGGAGTAGAGGATACTTTCTCATCAGAGGCATGGAGTATCCACACACCTGTGGAACCTCTAGGACCTCTATCCACTTCCAATCTTAAACCCTCAATGGTTGAACCACCTAGCTTAGAATTAAAAGAGTTATCATCCACTTTGAAGTATGCCTTCCTAGGGCCTGACCAGACTCTTCCTGTTATTATTGCATCTGATTGGAATTCTAATTAGGAAGAAGAGTTAGTCAAACTCTTACAAAATCACAAGGAAGAGGATGGACTGTGGCTAACATCAAAGGTATTATCTGTCTATTGTTCAGCATCATATACACCTTATGGAAGATACCAACCCCTCAAGGGAACCTCAGAGACGGGCAAATCCTGTGATGAAGGAAGCCATTAAGAAAGAGATTCTAAAGTGCTTAGCTCATGGGATCATATATCCCATATCTGACAGTAAGTGGGTAAGTCCGGTACATGTGGTACCAAAGAAGTCAGGAGTCACTGTAGTTGCTAATGCAGACAATGAATTGATTCCAACCTGTATCCAAATAGGATGGAGAATCTGCATAGACTACAGAAAGCTGAATACGGCAACGTGGAAGGATCGCTTCCCTTTGCCTTTCATTGATCAAATGTTAAAGAGGTTGGCCGGACATGAATACTATTGCTTCTTAGATGGATACTCCGATAACAATCAAATTCTCATTGCCTTAGATGACCAACACAAGACCACTCTCACATGCCCCTACGGAACCTATGCTTACCGGCGCATGCCTTTTGGGCTATGCAATGCCCCTACCACTTTTCAAAGGTGCATGATGAGCATATTCTCAGATATGATAGAACAATATTTAGAAGTATTCATAGATGATTTTTCTTTGCATGGGTCTACTTTTTCTGATTGCCTACATAATCTTTCCTTAGTTCTTGTCAGGTGTACGGAGAAAGATTTAGTTTTAAATTAAGAAAAATGCCACTTCATGGTAAAACAGGGCATAGTGTTGGGTCACATTATTTCCAAAGATGGGATCATGGTTGACAGAGCCAAAGTAGAATTGATTGAAAAGCTACCTGTTCCCAAATCTGTTAAGGACATTCGCTCCTTTCTAGGGCATGCCGATTTCTATCGGAAGTTCATTAAAGATTTTAGTCAAATTGCTCGTCCTCTCACCTCTTTGCTTGCTAAAGACCAGCTCTTTGATTTTAATGATGCATGTCTTGAGAGTTTTAATCAACTCAAAAAGATTTTGACCACTGCCCCCGTTATTCAGGCACCCATATGGACATAACCCTTTTAGCTTATGTGTGATGCTTCTGATTTTGCATTAAGAGCTGTCCTTGGGCAACGGATCAATAAGTTACCCCATGTATTTTGTTATGCAAATAGGACTTTAAACGATGCACTGCTTAATTACACCACCATTGAAAAAGAATTCTTAGCTGTTGTATTCGCTTTAGAGAAATTTCGTGCCTACTTGATAGGATCCCATGTCATTGTGTATACAGATCATGCCGCTCTCAAGCATCTCTTGCAGAAAAAGGATGTCAAAGCTTGTCTCATTAGATGAGTTTTGCTTTTACAAGAGTTTGACTTAGAGATTAGGGATAAATCAGGAATAAAAAATTTGGTTGCTGACCACTTATCCCGACTGCCTAATTCTTTGACTGTCAATTCACCAGTCAACGAGTCTTTCCCAGATGAGTAGTTGTTTGCAATATCTAGTGAGCCTTGGTTCGCTGATATTGTAAATTACTTGGTAACGGGTGCGACTCCTTCCCATTGGTCCGCCCAAGATAGGTATAGATTCCATTCCCAAGTCAAGTACTATTTTTGGGATGATCCATATCTGTTCAAGACTTGCCCTGATCAGATTATCAAGAGATGTGTACCTAACCATGAACAGCAATCTGTGCTGTCTTATTGTCATGATCAGGCGTGTGGTGGTCACTTTGGGCCAAATAAAACTGCGGCCAAGGTTTTACAGTCTGGATTCTACTGGCCTAGTCTTTTTAAGAATGCATTTAATTACTATAAGGCATGCCCTTCTTGTCAGTCTTTAGGCCGCATTACCAAGCGGAATATGATGTCACTAAACCCAATTCTAGTGGTTGAAGTTTTTGATGTTTGGGGTATTGATTTTATGGGTCCATTCCCAAAGTTTTTTGGGAATGAGTATATCTTGTTAGCTGTGGACTACGTGTCCAAATGGATAGAAGCTGTTGCTACTAAGACCAATGACCACAAGGTAGTCATTAAATTTTTAAAGGAGAATATATTCTCCCGATTTGGTACCCCTCAAGCTATCATTAGCGATAGGGGGGAACACTTCTGTAACAAATCATTTGAGGTCCTTGTTCAAAAATATGGTATTACTCATAAATTAGCAACCCCTTACCACCCTCAGACTAGTGGGCAGGTTGAAGTGTCCAATCGACAAATCAAGCAAATTTTGAAAAAAATTGTCAATCCTACTCGTAAGGACTGGTCCATTCGCCTAGTAGATGCTTTGTGGCCTTATAGAACTGCTTTCAAGACCATTCTTGGTCAATCCCCTTACCGTCTGGTGTACGGAAAAGCTTGCCATCTACCAGTCGAATTGAAACATCGAGCATTTTGGGCAATTAAGAAATTAAATTTTGATTTGTCAGATTGTAGCACTCATAGAGAACTCCAACTCTCTGAGTTGGATGAATTGAGAAATGATGCCTACGACAGTGCCCACATCTATAAAGACAAGACCAAGGCTTATCATGACAGACATATCCTTCGGAAGTCTTTCACCCCTGGCGACAAGGTTTTGCTTTATAATTCTCGTTTGCATATTTTTCCTAGTAAACTTAGATCTCGTTGGGAGGGCCCTTATATTGTTCAAAATATTTTCTCATCGGGTGCAATTGAGATTTTAAATCCAGGTACAGGTGCAACCAGAAAAGTGAATGGCCAGCGTTTGAAGCCATTTTTGGAACTTCCACACGACTCCACTGAAGAGGTCATGGATCTCCATGAGCCTTTTTACACTGATCCTTGATTCAGGAAGTTTTTTTTCTTCCCCTTGTCCTTGTCTTTTATTTTTCTGTATACATTGAGGACAATGCATGATTTAAGTATGGGGGAAGGGTTGAGATTTCATTAAAAAATAAATTTTAAGCTTTCATTGTAAATTTTAACTATTTAACTTTGATTTTTGGAAAAGTCAATCACTATTTCTATGGTTTTGACACAAAAGAGGAAGGAGAAAGAGACCTAGGAAACTATCACATACGAAGTAATGAAACCCTATGTGAGGATAGTATTTAGACTGTATTTTGAGATGGGAATTAAGTTAGAAAATACATCTTACCTCTCGTGAAGGGATGAATATTTTATGGTTATAGTTGGTAATTTCAACCTTTGAATAAAGCTGAGACCTCCTTGTACTATAAAAAAAATTCATAAGAAAATAATAACATAAGAGTTTTTTTTGTTCTTGAAACTATACAGGACATTCCGCCTCAAGAAGCGAGGTGTCTTGATTGAAATTCCTTGGATACAGCTCTTGTTAAAAAAAAAAATACTCTTTAGCATCAATGTTTTTAAAGATATATGCCAAAAATGAAGCTACATAGTAACATGGGAATGCATAACCACCTGCACTTCTCAAGCCAATTGTAATGGAGTAGCTTAAAGAGGAAGAAAGAAAGAAAAAAAAATAAATACAAGTGTTGAAAGTTATTCTTGGGTCTTGGTTACCAGTATGTTACAAAAGGTTCACCCTAAGGAGAGATAAGTTTGGAAGATATAACAAGGTTTCCTAATTGAGATGCAACCTTAGTGTTTAAATCATATGAGGTAGCAATGTTCAAGTGTAGGGGTTTCTATGTTTTCTTGATTCCAAGTTAAGTGTCTTGACTAATAAGATATGTGTGTGCTCTCTTTCCTTAATACCAAAATTAAAGTTTGAAATTTCTATATGAATTTTGTGTGTTTATTCTCTGAAAATACTCACGAGACACAACTCGTCCATTAGGGATAACCTAGGGGTTTAAAGATTTGTTGCACATGCTAAGTGCAATCGTGATTCATACGAAAGTGAGTTAGGATTTTTTTTTTCTTTGCTCGAGACTAGCAAAGCTCAAGTGTGGGGGAATCTGATGAACACATTTTATGTGTGAATTTAGAGCATAAAATATACATCTCTTATTCTATTTATGATGCTTCTCGGGTATTTAATGTTGATTTTATGTTTATTGTGTATAGGTGAAAGAATGGAGAAATTTGAGCTTAAAAAATATCATTTTATGAATTTTTTGTGATTCTGTCCAGTTAACTCACCCAGTCAACTCAGTAGCCGGGCATAAGATGAATTTTATGAGGAGAGCCACGAATTTTGTTTATAAGATCAGCCTTGGACCAAGTCAAAGAGTAACTCAATCTCATATGAAAGATTCTATTCTCTTGAGAAAATATTCCTTAGTTATTTGGAATCAAATTTACAAGATTAACATGGCATGGAAGAATGGAAAGCTCCAATCGATTATGAAAGTTTTCAAAAAGAGATAATAATGTTAAAGATATGATGAGTTGGTGCAAAAATTTTTCAAGAGTCGTCCATATACAATGAACCTACAAGATTGGAATTCGATTACCAAAATTATCTCCACAAAATCTCTTGTAATTCAATTGTAAAGATTGATTGTGATCTTTACTCTCTTGTATATATATGTGATGCTCAGCAATAGAAAATCATCCAAGAATTCTATTATGAGTTTTTTTTCTTAGTTTTGAGAATTTATGAGAGTTTGAGATTCTTAGTTTTTTCTTTTCAAATTGTATTCTTCTTGCTTAAGTTTATTTTTATTTATTTATTTATTTTCTTTTAGTTTTAATTTCAGATTTAGAACTTTGTAGTAGGATAGATAAATATAGGTTGTATCCCATTACTAATTTAATTTATAGGAGAAGGCTTCCTTTGTAATCGTTTGCACATCGCCTTGGAATGACATCAAGACGACGAGCTACGACAGAGGAATCTTTTATCGAGATAAGTTTTTCTTACATTCTTTTATTTTTAATTTTGTTTCTTTCTTGCAATAAATCTGTGATATTTTATGATTAGTGTGGTTTCATAAATTTTCGTACCATTATGAATGGTTATTATTGTTTTTATTGCTTGATTAATTTTTATTTAAAGTGATTAGGGTGTTAATTCAATCATATCCCTTTGGTACGCTTTGTCTTATCTGAGTTAGGATAATAGCGATTCCTCCCTGAGATCGATCCGTTACTGCACGATACCGTGCACTTGCAGTTACATATATATTTAATTCACATCAGGGACGTCCTAATCTATCACGCCCGTCACTATGCTAGGGATGGTAAGTGCCGCATGCGTATCGTGTTACCCACCCGCCCGTCATATATATACTGCACCTTCTTGCTCAGAAGTTTCATAATCCTTATTCCTTTTTCACTTAAGCTGTCCAGTTATATAAATTTTTTCTTTACATGTCCCTTCTGGATCACTTTACAAGAATTTTATTCTACTTAAATCTATTTTATTTTATAGTTTCTTAATGTCTAATTCTTTGTCATAAAGTTTCTGACTATTCTATGAAAAAATATTTTCTTTTTATGGGTTTCTCTACCCCTTTTACAACTTATCTTTGTCTAGGTATATATTATCCACTATGACAATGACATTCATATTTATCTCTTTTCTTTGAATTTTTATCCTTAGTTCTTTCAATTTAGGGTTCACTATATTTTTGAGTACTATAGGTCACTAGGATCTGACTATACAGTTTTTATGAGGAAATAAAAAGTCTAAAATGTCACTTACATAGGTTTTAATGAACCTACAAATATTCACGTATCCTTGAGCTTATCATTAATACTTAACAGCTCTACCTTGTACTTCCTCATATTTCAAATACCATCTTTTATCATCAAAAACTGATACTGATGGACTTGAGTAATAAAACATCTCTCTGCCTCTTCTTGAAAAATCAAATATTTCTTTGGATTTCTCAAGAAATATCTTTTTCCAATGTTCCTCATCTAAACATTACTTTACTTGATTTTAAGGACTGAACACCCTAAGGATCAGAATATAATTTTTCTGTTGAGTACATCTAGGTTAAACAATCCTAGACTAGTTTTCAATTTTCATGCTAATTCATAAAATTGGCTGCCAAAGACAGACATCTTAAAGTATTTAATCATTACATTTTCACAACTATATTACAATGTAAATAATTGTAAGTCTACGATTAATACCAAATAAAATTAGCTAGCAAGAATATATATATACATAACATGTGCAAGCTAATTAATATCTTTGAAAAGTCAACCGAACTACACACACATCCTTTGGGACAATATGTGCACTGGTCCTCTCAATATCTGTCACACCCCAATTCCGCACATTTCAGAATGGTGTGATGAACCGCTAAATAATCAACGGTTCAACCAGGATCTCAAATAGGCTATCCCCGCGTTACCTGAACCTTCATATACTCACCATCATAATCAGAGTAAATACACAATAGCGGAAGTCTTAATAAATAAATGAACTGAGAACTAAAATGATATCCATAAATAATAGCAAATTATTTTGTATTCAACTGAGACATAAATATTTAAGTACCAAATACATGTCTTATAAATTCAATAAAGAAACCTATAAAAATATCTAGTCAAATACACACGAGTTGCACTCGCAAGAGGAGTCGTGTGTATCGTCTTCAGCTCCAGTGTCCATTGCTACTACCGTCCCGTACATAGGAGCATTCATGTAGTCTTCAACTGTGTAACCTGCATCATCAACTAAAAATATTCGACGTCGAGGGGTGAGCACACAACACGGCTCAGTGAGTAGCCAAAACAATGCAACATTACATATGCATGCAAAAATAAATTTATATCTTTGGTCTTGGTTTATAGTTTGCAATGCGCAATCGAAAGGTTGGGTGGTCAAAGGTTAACGTTTATTGACACCGCCTCTATACACAGGGTGTGGAAGCCCGCCCGAAGGTTAACGTTTATCGTCGTTCCCATCCACCCTACCATAACATTATACAACAAAGGTTAACGTTTATTGCTATATAATGCTATACCAACACGTAAGCCCCTGTTAGCGAGGGCTTGCAAACTGGGCTCGCTACTAATCAATCCTAATGCCAAACAGTGTATCCAAGGCCTCACCCCAACATCCCTCAGAATGCCCATAGAGATAGAGCTAAGGCCCCCCGGTAGAGTCAGAGACTACAAGGACCGAGACCACCTCCCCTGATACTCTACGCCACAATAGTTCTGCTAAGGTAATGGCGATACGACGATGTCAATGCACAAGACTTGAGTTAGAGATAGAGCTAAAATGCTGAGACCCGTCAAAGGTTAACGTTTATTGACGTTCTCATCACACCTCCCCTGATACTCGCTCGCATCAAATACACCAACCACACACATACAAGCACATGTCTATTCCTATCATCATCATCATCATCATGTTATAAACAATAAAGTAAATATGCATGAACAAGTAATAGAAATATTGGATGACATGCTGTATGCACATTACAACATATTCGCATAGAATCAAACATAGCATAGGACTCAAGAAATAGAAAACAGTTTATTATTAACCGATTAGTTTGGGGTTAAGGTTCCTCACCTTGGTTTGCTAAAAGATATTTTTCTAAGCTTTAGAATCACCGTTATAACGTTATTATATTGCTAGAAGACCTAACAAAGTCGATAGAATTTAATTAGAATTAATTCCATATTTAAAAATCATTCTGTTAACTGAGGGTCGATGCTAGGGTCGATGGGTCTATCGACCCTCCCTCCATTCTGGACTTCCCGAATGCTGAGGGTCGATGGTCAGAAACATCTAGGGTCGGATGGTCTATCGACCCTCGGTGCGACCCTCGATGCACTCTGGTCTAATTTCCACTTTTAATCCATTCTTTGCGTTTGGGGTCCTATGGCTTGCTTCCTACATTCATTCAACAGTCATTCCATGGTCTAGAACCATGTATAATCCATCTAAATAGTTTTCGTGCATCCTCCTATGGTTTTCCATGAAAACCTAATCATGGATGGATGGTTTGGGTTTCTTCGAAATCCTACACTCAACCATATCTAATCTAAGGTCTGTAGAAACTCATGGAATTAGTATCCATACCTGAGAAGATTAATCTTTCTCTGTAACTCTTCTCCTTTTTGCTAGGTTCTCTTCCTTGCCTCTCTTCTTCCTCTTTTCCTTCTCCTCTCTTTCTCTCAATTCAATTAGGGTTGTGAAAGGAGTGAAAGTGGCTTAGGAACGTCCTTTAAATAGACTAGGAATGTCCTATAATAGTCCCATTGAGATTTGGAAAGAATCCCAACCGAAAATTAGGAAATTTCCCTAATTTCGGTTCATCGAAACCGAGGGTCGATGGGAGGGTCGATGATCCCGTCGACCCTAGGGTCTTCTGCGTCCGACCCTCCCTTCAAAACCGAGGGTCCGACTTTTCGTTTTGGGAGGTCCGACCCTGCCTAGCTGGGTGTGCGATCCTCCCCTAAAATTTAGTGTTTTTGGGTCGATTTTATACCTGGGATCTCGATCTCCTTCATGCCCTTGGTCCATTTGACTCGACCATGATGGGTAAACCTGGTTCAAGGTGGTAAGACCGGGTTAGTTTGACACGGGTCTAACAATATCTGTGCAATAACTGTGAAGAGATAATGACTTTCAAAAATCTCACCACCTTTGGGTGGATGAAGACCCCTAAAGCCACAATCTTTCAACCATGTGCATGAATTCCTTGTAATATTTGACAACGCCACCTTTGGGTGGACAGTGTCGTTCTTTATAATCTTAGACAACGCCACCTTTGAGTGGACAGTGTCATTCTTTGCTGCATCCATAAAAGTGAGAGTTTATGTCAGTGTCACTTTTGTGTGAACACTATACTTTCGTACAGTAGTTTGTAAATGCATAAATGCTAGATTTGAGCATATTATGATAGAATTAAGGTTGTCACTTTGGTGGTCACACCATAATCCTTACACAATAGCTATAAATCATAATTTGAATAAACTTGGACATTGTCACCTTTGGGTGAACATTATCCAAACTAAAGCATTTATAAACACATATCCTTGAATTTGAACACATCATAATAAAACAAGGTTGTCACTTTGGTGGTCACACCAAGTTCCACCATGATATGAACAAATTCTAAACTGCAACTTATGTGGGATATTTATTTAATCATGAATGCTTTAAAATATAATTTTACAAGTCTAAACATTCATATAAACATGCACATTAGCTCAATCAATCAATTTTGTACAATAATTTTAAGAAAAATCAGCAAAAACATTGCAAATCGAGTTCCTATAGGACATTTTTCCATAATAACATATTTTTCAATGCATCAAAATATATCAAAATATATATCAGATTGAAGAGCATTAAAAATGAAGTCCAACGAAACAAGTCAGAGGTCAATCCGACCTTCCTAGCTCCCAGAATCACTGTTTAATGTCCTTTTATCAAAACCAGAAGCCAAACAGACCTTTATAAGAAAATTCTGTCTGGGTCAGTTTGGTTCGGTTCGGTTCGCTCCAGCTTGGCCAGGTCAGGCCTGACTTCGGCTCGGTTTGAACTGAACCAAGTATACCTTTTTTTTTATTATTACTTTGGTCCAGGCCGAACCACACGACTTGAGGCAGACCGAACCACGGTCTAATCCAACGGTTCAACCACCGGGTTATCTGGTCCACCCAATTGGGTTGTCGGGTTAGAAATCCGGGTTATCGGATCAAGTATGCGGGCCGATGGTTCGAGTATCCGGGTCAAGTAAATCGGGTCAGTTTACCAGGTCGACCTATTTGGTCCTCAGATCGATCCACTTGGCTGCAGTTGGGCTGGGCTCGCCCTAAACCTGGGCCGGGCCAGGCTGGCTGGGCTTAGCCTGCCCCCAGCCCCACCCCAGCTGCCTTCGATTGGGCTAGGGTTTCCTATTCACGCCGAGTCAACTCGGCCTCGACTCGGCGCCGCTAGATTTTTTTTATTTTTTTTTGGTTCTTTGGGTCGACTCGGTCCTAGTCATGGCCAAACCCGTTAGGGTTTCTGAGTTGACCCGGCGATGACCAAGTCAATGCCGCCAGATTTTTTTTTTTTTGAAATCTCCCACCCACGAGTGAGATCCACTCGCGGATACCGCCGACGAGTGCCGGCGCGTCAAAGTTTCGACGTCGGCGATTTTTATATCGCCGACTCCATCTCGTCGAGGGCTTTCCAATGGTATATTGCTTGACCTATTTTATCGGTCGAAAAAAATTTCGTCGATGGAAAACTCTGACAGATCTTATCGAGATTCGATCCAAAACTTGAGAAAAATTTCTCTATTAATTTGACCATTCATTATCAGTCTTTATAATCAATCTCAATTGATTCTAGGTCTGTATGATTGGCTCTGATACCAACTGTTAGAAAATTATGGGTTTAGAGTTTCAATGAAACTCATTCTCCATTCATACAGTTACCATAGAATACAATAGAGAAGCCATTAATTATGAATCATAAAGTCATACTTGTAGTGAAGAGATGCACTCTACGACACTGCAAGCTTTGATCGAAATCTCTCGACTACAGTCTTCCACAGCCTCTAGAGGATATCCTGATGTCTCTTGCTAATGGGTGCAGAGAACTGATTAACTGTGACTATGGGAATTCTAACCATGTATTTATAGAATACGGATGTAACCCTAAAACCCTTCCCACAATAAAATTAGGGTTACTAAAATTATCTCATACCATGTGACGAATCAAACCAAATCGATTATGCCGTGTCAATCAAATTCATACTGAATTAACTAGTTTAGATAATTAAGTAAACCCACATAAATCTAACAATAGAAACAAAATTATATATATATATATATATATATATATATATATATATATATATATATATATATATATATATATATATATATATATATATATATATATATATATAGAGGAACTAAAGTTTTATTACAAAATGAGTAAACAGTTAAAGAACTGAAATGGTCATTGGGGACTTGTTGGAAGAGGGTTACTGACATCAGACGAGACACAGTGAGAAAGAAAAGTGATCGTATTACAATTGGAAGAACCATTGTCTTACTTGTGATCATGATAAAACAAGGTGAGAACAGATCTCTGAGATGATCTCCCAATTTGATTGATGAGCGCCATTGGACGATCTGAATTTTCATTACAACAATTGTTGTCCAATGGAGTCTCTCATTGTGTTTGGCCATGGGCTTAGGCACATTATCTACCCATTTAAAAAATTTCCCTCTGTTCCCTTGTTTTCATGTACCTATTTTCTCTTATTGATGTGTTTCTATAGTGGTTTTCTTTCACAAGTTACTTGTATAGAATTATTTCTTTTTTTCTTTCGTGGTCGTGGTCAAAGAAAGACGATGGAGTTGAATTGGCCTTTATCTTTTACAGGTTGTGGCTGCTTTGGAGGAAGCTGGTCTAGGATCATCAAACCTCATTCTTGGAATTGACTTTACAGACAGCAATAGAACCCAAGGTCTGTAGAAGTGTGAGACAAATTCATGATTTCGCAGTACATCATGAACTTGTTTGCTTATTATTCATGAACATTATTCTTTGTCTGCAGTTAGAAAATTGGAAATTGATATTTACCATTGATTGTTCTAACAGTGAACCCGTCTTCTGATATTCAACCCTGGTGGATTATGGGGATTCAATTATATTTTATCTTGACTGTTGATAATTTTTTCAAAAGAATGGCCTTTCTTGGATGGTTAAAACGTTTGATAAGGAGTACCCAAAAAAATATTGTGCATATGGTTTTCTAGATTTGAACTTTTCTCCACTTTGTGAAAGAAAGAGGGTAAGAAATAAATAAATAAAAAAAAAAAATTAGACGAACACAGGGTGGTCCCATGAAAAACCTCCAAAACCAAAAGGTATCTATCCTGGTGAATCAATTTGCTCTCAGTAACCCCTTTACACTCCAACAATATTTCGGTGTATTCAAATCCTCTTCATCAATAATTTCGGGAGGAGAGTGGGCGCCCCCATTGGATGGACGACAGGATATGGATCCTACTTCGGCTATGTTTGGATGTAGAAAAGAAAAATTAGTTTAAGTCAAAAGTACGTAATTAATGATGAGATAATGATTACTTCATCTGTTTTCTCTTGAAATTCAAAAAAAAAATTTCTCTTAACTTCCAAACATAGCATTCGTCAAAATAAATTTTGTCATCTTACAGCTCCATTCCGAATGTACAGAAATCAAAACCCAATGAAAACAGTGAAACACCCAACTGAGCTTGTGTCGCCCATTTCAGAAAATAATTTTCTCTCCCACCAAATCTGCTTTTTAATTTTGAACCTCCCTTTCCTCGATAATAGGTAAATACAATAACTTGCATGTTCACCACATACAAAGTGCAATGCATCTTGATATGTTTTGATATATTTTTAATTATTTCAATTTATTTCCTCTATTGTTTGAAGCCAATGAACATAAGTTGTTTTGAAGGGAAAATATCATTCAACAATAAGAGCTTGCATGTTATTGAGAGTACACGTAATCCATATCAACAAGCTATTGCTGTCATTGGAGAGATTTTATCTGAGTTTGCTGTAAACAAAAAGATTCCTTGTTATGGGTTTGGTGATAGTTAGTCATTTTTTTTTATTTCAAAAATTATTTTTTTCCTTTCTTCCATTTACTGCTTAATAGGCTAGTTACCAAGCTTTCAACTTGAACCAGCCTGATAATAACCCGAAATCAGGTCGGCCTGCTAGTTAATGTGCACAATGTAGCCCCACCCAGCCCAAACTTCTTAATAGACATGCTTCAGTCATGCTCCATAAAACCTGACACCAATTTGACCCGAACCGACACCCAACTCTTCCCCCTACCAAAAAAAATTATACTATTGGGAAATTAGAAAAAAAAAAATGTACAGAATGTGAATGTAAGAAATACTTAATGATTAATGGTAAACCGTTTCGTTTCGTATTCAACTGTTATGTATAAAGCTATGCCCTTAATAGTTTCTCCTGAGGAGGGTTAAGATTGAAATCGGGAGATGTTGACGCCTGGATAAAAGAGAAGAAATCAGGATTAGGTTAGAAAACAAGAACAGTAAGGGAGATATGATAGTGGAAACAATAGCAGCAGAAAAAGGAGAAGGGCAGCAGATAATGGCGATCATATCCTTACCCAAAAAACAGAAGTTGATGGCGACAATGTCGATCTCGAATCTCCCCGAAGAAATGTTGGTGGAGATCCTGTCAAAACTCACAGTTAAGTACTTACTGCGGTTCAGGTGCGTATCCAAAGGCTGGCGTAATCTAATTGACGATCCACATTTCATTACCCAACACTTTAATCACTCACCTAAGAACAACCCTGCTGTCGTTTTTTACAATTCCTCCCCTAGGTCTTGCAAAGTACGTTACAAGCCATTTAAGGTAAAAGGGATGTATGAGTTTACCCCAATCAGAGGCAAGCCTGGGGTTTCAGGGATAGCTGTCGTGGGTTGTTGTAATGGCCTAGTATGCTTAAACATTTTCGTGGGTCGATGTTATAATTTTCTCTGTTTATGGAATCCCGCAACTCGACAAGTCAAGTATATGCCAGGAGGACGGGATTTGGGTTATGGTTATGGTTTTGGTTTCGATCTTTTACATAACGAATATAAGGTGGTGCAAATTGTCCAATTTTATGGGGCACAAAAAAACTCGTTTTTTGTGAACTCATTAAGCACAGGTGAGTGGAGAGAACTTGGAGGAGTCTCCTTTAATGTTAATTATAGCAAGAGACCTGCATTTGTCAATGGTGCTCTTCATTGGATGTCAGAATCTAAATTTATTATATCATTAGATATGGCACTCGAGAAGTTTTGGGAATTACCAGAGCATGATTATGGAGGTAAAGATGAATTATTGTACAAAAGTCTTGGGACGTTTGGAGGATACCTTTCTGTAGTTGATGGTTATTCGGAGTATCTTGAGATATGGGCAATGAAGGATTATAGTGTGAAGCAGTCTTGGACTAAATTGATCACCATTCGCAACATGAACTTGGTAAGGTGGTTTGCTCGTGGAGATTTAGAAGTAACAGAAATTCAGAGGAATGGTGAAGTTATGACGGTGTTTGATCGCATGGCGATGTTTTCTTATGACCCAAAAAGTGATACACTGCAACTTATTCATTGTGACAGGTGCAACTTCTGGAAAGTTTTGGTTCCTTACGTTGAGAGTCTTGTTCCAATTGGGCCTCAAAGGAGCACAAGGGTAACAGTAAAGCATAAAAGAAAATGAATGTGAAATATGGAAGATTCGTATAAAAGACTTGGCCTTTCATTAGTTTTCTCTACTAGTTTGTTCATGTATAATTTGTTGTTCAGGTTTTATTCAATTTAGTCTCTACTCTTTTAGCTTTGTATTTATCGGAGATTCAATTTAGACAAATAACTTGTTTACTAAGTTACTAATTCAAGTGTGTAGATGTGGAATGTGCTAGTTTGTCTGGCCTGATAAAGTCTCTGGCTTATCATAGCAAAGGATTTAGACTTGAGATTGAGTGATATTCAAGCCCACTCAATCCCTCACCTAGCTGCCCCTTTTATGCAATATGTTCCCCTCCCCCCTCACTGCAAATTTGTCTGAAAAAAAAGAAGGAAAAAGTAAAAAACAATAAAAGTGATTTTGGGACTATGCATTTGTAGATATAAGTGAAAATCCACTCTTCATAATGTACTGAACTGACAATTCAACTCGGTGTCTTCCGCAAAGGTGCTTCCTTAGAGGTACTCCACTTTATCCAAATTACCTAATCTCTTACCTTCTCTATGTATATCTGATCCAAGTGGAGAGCTTGATTTTGCAACTCTTGGGCTAGTGAGCTTGCTAAGGGATGGGCCTGAAGGAGAACATATACATTGGATCATACAAATTGATGTTGTTTTCTTCTCTTCCTCATGATTATGTGGTGTTAATTGCCTCTGCAGGTTCCATTCATTTGTACATATTTTTCTTGGTGGAAGGTCATGGTGCTCCTCAAGCAATTCTAATCTTGTCAATCTGATTATGTTATTGTGTTTTGTTTACTAGTTTGGACAAAAATTTCATACCTAGCACAAAAAGATAAGGGTACAGAGGGTCTGCTTATCTAAGGCCTCTAGCGGGAAAAATATTACCAATGGGCATGCATTGTGGATCAAAGTCACCATTTATTTGATAAACCTAAAACATTGAAACAGTGGATGTATCATTATTTGCTACCCTAGATCAATCTTCAAGGTGTTAAGGTTCAGATCTTTGAATTTCTATTTTCTACTTTTCTACTCCTTTTTAAGATCAGTTTTGTTAATGGAATGGGCCTGATCACCAAGGCCCATTCCCATTCATGACTTTATTGATGGCGCTAATCCCTCTAGGAATTAGTGCCATCCAACTGGCTTGCTGACTCACCTTCTTATGGTGGAGTCATTATCCTTTATTCCCTTATCCTACTATGTTTGATTGTAAATGGGACTCCACCTTATCTTGTGGAGGTCCTTTCTCCTTATTGAAATGATGTAGGACTACACTTCTTTTTATCCTTTTAGTATGGGATTCTTGTCTTGTTGACATGTGGAATCCCTATCTACTTTTGTAACTAGGACTCCTTATTTTGTGGAGTCCTAGTTCTATCTCTCTACTACTTTCTTTCATCGATCTTGAAGCTTGATTTTTCCATTCAGTAGAATTGACACCCTTCTCTCTGCCATCATCCATCTCTTGATTGTCTCCCTCTTTTGGTTCCGTTGTTTATTGTTTTCTTTCTGTTACAGTTTTGAATTTGAGGTTATGTTTGGATTTCAGTCTTGGACTCTGACTAGACATTGGTTACACCAAAGCAATGTGTTTCAAATTTATTTAATCACAGAAGTGATTCCTCATTGGATTAGAATTTAAGAGTAGGAATGTGTCCAAGAGCTGGCCATGGGCTACATGTAGCATGATTTTGGAATAGATTATGAGTTTATCACAAAGAGTGATTCTTACCCATGTTTTCTAGTTCTTTAGATTGCAATTTCTGCAGGTTCAGAATTGGTGTTTTTCCATCTCATTTGTTGAGGTCTATTTGTTCTTTTTTTTTTTTTTTTTTTTTTCAGGTATCAATATTCTACCTATCATGGGTCCACTCAATTGGGTTTTCACTTTATGTTTAGAACACTTTCTTTGTGCGTCCTAAACTCTATTTATACTAATTACACAATTACCATGTGCATCCACTAATCTTCTTCCTAAGTTGGTAATGTCTTGGTCTGTGCAGTGTGTACTGCAAACTTTCTTCAACCCGCCACTTGCTAACAACAACCCTGACAACTTGCCACCCTTGGCCTTGAGCAGGGCCCCTCTTAAAGGCCATTTGGGTGTACGTGGCCTGAGCTTTGGCCTAGGAGTAGGACCTGATCATGTTGTATTCTTGCTTGTATTAATGTTCATTCCGACTCCATTGGGGTGATTAAAGAACCCAGTACTGTGTTGATAGACTGGAGTATTATTTCCATTTTTTATGGCATTCAGCTAGTTTTGTTTGCTATCTAATTCATTCTTTGGTAGAGCTGGCTTTTGGAGTAGCTACATATCCTCTGTCTGGCTCTTATCTCCTTGGCTGATGTATATTGTTTTATATGCTATAGGTTTTTTTATATTTTTATTTTTATTTTTATTTATTTTTATTATGCATATTCTTTCTAGCAAAAAGAAGATTATGATCTAAACATCTTAAATTTTGTTTCCTTCCGCAAATAAAAACTGAATGGCTAGGAGAATTTTCAGTCAAGATCTGAAAGAAAAGAGAGAAGTTGTCAGCTTTGTACGAAAGGAAGAAGACACAATCCCTTTGACTCCTTTGCTGTATATTGCCTGTATTAGCTGTTTTTTGCCACCTTACAACCAAAACTTTGCATGGCATGGGAAAATTGGATAATCCTTCAGGATTTTTGAGGAAATGTTCTACTATATTGCTTGGATAAGTAATGGCAGAAAACTTAGATTTGTTCATGAACACACCATTTAGTATTCCCTAGAAATGATGATATCTTGAAGAAGCTCTGATGTAGAAGCGTTTAGGAGGCCAAAGATATTGGTGTATTCTAGGATAATGCAGATTCAAAACATCCTTAAACCACTGAGGAATTCCATCACAAAGACAAACTTCAAAGCCCCATGAACTCAGAGAGATAATCTTACTGAAATTTATGCAGTTGTGGAGATTTACAGAAGAATTCTAATTCACTAGCTTTAAATAGATATAGAAAGGACCTTAGAATATAATCAAATCTTTCTCATTTACTTTAATATTTTTTTTATCCCTCTGCTTGCACTAATTTAAACTTTTGGTAATTGAATTGATTGAATGATCTTTGCTGATTCCTGTTTGATTATTTAAGACTAAATCTGTGTTACTTAGTACAGCTTACTTGGGGAAGCTTGGACATGCAATTATTTTTAGCTACTTGTGTTGATCGGCCTATTATCAGGTTACCATCTTATTACATATGACATGCAGGGACACAAGGATTTGTCTAATGGTTCTGTTGCTAAGTTTGAAACTACTAAATATATGTAGTTTAATTCAGCTCTTAATATGATTATGACCCCACTAAATCTTAGAAAAAACAGAATTAAAAGGATCCATGATAGTGTCTTAACTGAGCAACTAGGTACCTTGATGGGTTATATTCTCTACCTGCTTTAGCATCATATTCGATTGAAGTATTGAAAATGTTGACTCACAGGTAAGTACAGATCAAGCTGAAGTTCCGGTTCAATTAGAGTAACCAGTCTTCTTAGTTTGTAGTTTCTTTATAATTTTTAATAGTTTGTAGTCATATGTTTTATGTTTTCTCTAGAATGTCCGAGAGAGTCTTATGACAGGAGACATGAGCCGTCATTTTGAGGTCTAGACTCCTAATTAAAAACAGGAAATAGTACACGTAGTTCATACCATAGAGTGCTATGAGTACTTCTTCAACAGTGTAATTGAAACTCAAGTAATGAAATACGGTTCTCACTCTCACTCTCACTCTCACTCTCACTCTCACTCTCACTCTCTCTCTCTCTCTCTCTCTCTCGTTTCTTAATGGTATCAGAGCCTTAAGAAAGAGTTTATTTGTGCGATTACTGGGATGTCCGTCTTCACAATCTACCTCCGCTTTCCCTTACCCCAATGCTCTTTAAGTGTTAGCAACTCCATGTCTCTGAAACTAACCTCTGGAAACATTCTGTTATGGGAAACCCAGATTCTGACTCTGATCGAGAGTCAGGACCTTATTGGATTCATCTCCGATGAAGTTCAAGCACTGGATCTTGAAATCTTTGCCAATGATGGTAGTACTCTACCCAATCTATATTACCTATTGTTGATGCGAACTGATTGATTAGTAAAAGTATGGATCATTGGTACGTTATCTGAGGAAATCCTTGGTCATGCAGTTGGTGTTAAGATATTTTTATTATCTGTGGCATACTCTTTACTCTGCCTTCTCTCAAGCATCGGCAGCACGGGAGTTCGAGCTCGTTTAAACTCCACTTCCTCAAAAAGACTGATACCACTTCACTGTCAGATTCCTCTCTAAAATCAAATAGATCTGCGATCAATTGAAAGTTATGGGAATGCCAATTCCTGATCAGCGTAAGGGTTTTTTTCTCCTAACCGATCTCAGTCTGCATTTGAAACATTTGTTACCACAATGCTGCAACCGCCAGTACCAAGTTATACTGAGCTCATCCCCCTCGTACACAGTTATGATCTTCGTTCCAGAAATCATGTTACCGATATCATTGTAACAAACCATCAACTAGCCTATTATGTAAATCAACGTAAAATTTTTCCAAATCAACGTAGGGTGAATAGCAGCTTCAATTCCAATGGAAGGGGATTTACACAATCCCGTCACTACTCAAGAGATCGCGAGAACAAAAATCCAAATACTCGTGGAAAACCATATCAACTTCCTTTAGGGTCTGTTTGATAAAACTTTAGATTCTGGATTCTATGGATTCTAATTCCCAGAGAATTATTTTGGAGTAGAATCGTGTTTAGTAAGCCCGGTTGGATTCGAGCTCCCACGGAGTGAACTAGATTCAAATTGATTTCAGAATCCAAATTTTTGGAGTATAGAAATGGTGCTTTTTTGTTTTGGAATAATTTTTGGAAAAAGAAAGAAAGTAAAATAAAAGTTCTCTCTCACACTCCTCTCTTCTTCACAAAACAAAAGCTTGATCGCCGCCGCCACCACCACCCACCCCCACCACCACTGCCGCCAATACCACCACCACCACTGCCACCTGCCACCACCCACCATCACCACCACCCACCACCACCACCACTCACCACCACTACCACCACCGTTGTCACCACCACCATCCACCACTATCACCGCCACTTTTCTATACTTTCATTAGGGGGAGGGGGGACGGATAGGGTTTTTCAAACACTTTTATGTTCAAAAATACTTTCAAATATATTCCAAAAATTTGTTATCAAACCTGTTTTTATTTCCAAATAATCCTAGAGTAACCTGGAGTAGAATCCTTATTCTAAACCAGAATCCAGAATCTAGGGTAGAAGTTTTATCAAATAGGGCCTTAGAGTTCTCAGTATCTACGCAAAATACATCTTAGCTCTCTTCTATTACATGTCAAATTTGTAATAAATTTGGACATTCGGCTCTCAAGTGCTGGTGCAGGTTTGATAACAGTTATCAGGTAAATGATATCCCTCAAGCTCTCAAAGCTCAGGCTATCATAGCCCAAAATCAGTCTGATTAGCAAGATAATGCTTGGTTTCTTGTTATGGGGGCCTCTGTCCATATTACTGTTGTTGCAAGTAATCTTCAAACTATTCAACCTTATTTTGGCTCTGAATCAGTCATGGTTGGGAATAGAGATTTGTTAAAGATCTCTCATGTTGTTCTGGTATTCTACAAACTAATCATACTTGTCTGGCTCTGAAATATGTGTTAATAGTTTTGAAATCACAAAGAATCTATTATCTATCCCGAAGTTAACATTTGATCATCCCTGTTTTTTCGAATTTAATTCTAACAGATTTGTGATAAAGGGTAACCAGACCAAGAAGGCCCTGGAATGGGGGAGTAGGAAAGGAGGATTATATGCTCTAGCTGAACTAGAGTCTTCACAATTATACCATGATGAGTTTGTTGCATTCTTATTTTCTACCTGTTTCCAATCTGCTTCAATGGAGGTTTGGCACCAGAGGTTAGGCCACCCACAATTGTTAGTTACTCAGCATCTTGCTTCTACTAGAGAACTTTCGGTTATATGAACCATCTCACCTTCTATTTGTACTAGCTGCCAACTTAGTAAAAGCAGCAAAGAATCATTTGTTACCTCATTTCAAAGAAGTTCAAGTTCTCTGGACAGGATACATTGTGACCTATGGGGACCTACTCCCATCCCTAGTGTTCAACATTTCTTTTTTATACTATGTCTTGTTTGTAGACGAATTTTCAAGATATACTTGGTTATATCCAATTAATGAGAAATCAGATTTTTATAAGAGTATTTTATCTGTTCCAAAATTTGGTTGAAAGGCAATTTTCAAAGAAAATCAAAATGTTTCAGTGTGATGGAGGTGGAGAGTTTTCTAGTAATAAATTTTTGAGTCATGTTAAAAATTGTGGCATTCTGTTACATGTATCCTGCCCTGACACACCTAAACAAAATAGGGTGGCTGAGAAAAGCATTAGCACTTAGTAGAGCTTGGACTTGCAGTGATGTATCAAGGAGCTATTCCAAAATGATTTTGGGCAGAAGCCTTCAGTACAACTGTTTTTCTCATTAACAGACTTCCATCCCTGAATCTTGAGACGAATACACCATTAAATCTCCTGTTTGGTAGGTCCTTGAGTACTCTACCTTGTGTACCTTTGGGATTCAATGTTCTCCATATTTATGTGGATACACTAAAACCAATCTAGAACCTGGATCTCTATCCTGTCTTTCTAAGATACAATGATAAACACAAAGGCTACCGCTGTTTGGACCCCCCTACTGATCTATTTTTATTTCGCGACATGTCGTATTTTAAAGAAAATATTTTTCCATATGTCACAACACCTGTTAAATCTCATCTACATTAACCTCAGATAGCTGCACATTTGAAAAGATGGATTCAATCTCCCTCCTCAGTTAATTGATAGCTCCTTGGATCTATATGCTTTCTTAGATTCTGATTGGGCAGGCTATCCATAAACAAGAAGATCATCAATTGGATTTTGTACATTCTTGGGGGATCAATTGAATACCATGGAATGCTAAAAAGCAGATCATAGTTGCACGGTCAAGTACTGAGGCGGAATACAGAGCCATGACTTCCACAGCAGCCAAACTCACATGGCTATCATTCCTATTGCGAGATCTTGGTATCACTCAATCTCAACTGGCAACCCTATTTAGTGATAATGTTCGTGCACTTCATATGACCTTTTTCATGTTTGAACAAAACACGTCAAACTTGATTACCACTTTGTTCGCGAGAAGATGGCATTAGGACTTATTGTCACACGGTTTGTTTCATCTCAATGCCAACTAACAGACATATTCACAAAACCCTTGGACAACAGAGAATTTTTGGCTATCTGCGTCAAACTAGGACCTTGAAAGATTACCCAGCTCAATTTGGAGAAGGATATTGAAAATTTTGACTCGGTTAAGTACAGTTCAATCAAAAGTTCCGGTTCAAACAATAGTAACTAGTCTTGTTAGTTCTGTTTGTCGTTTCTTTATAATTTGTAATAGTCTATTGTAGGCATATGTTATATGATTTCTCTAGAATGTCCAAAGAGTTCTTTTGGTAGGAGACATGACCTGTCATTTAGAGGTCTAGACTTTTCTTTTGTTTCAACATAAAAGAGCACATAGTTCGTACTATAGAGTGCTATAAATACTTCAAAAGTGTAAGTGAAACCCAAGTAATAAGGCATTTAAATACAGTGTTTGATTGATCTCTCTCTCTCTCTCGTGTTTTTTCATGAAGTACTAAGAGAATGGAATGGGGTGTGAATTTAGGTAACGGACACAACACTGTTCATGTCTAAAACCAATCCAGATCAGATTCGATTAGTGTACAGATCTAATGGGAAATTGAAACATAGTCAATACTATATATATAATAATATTAAAATAGAATCTGATCGGTCCAGCTAATCTGTTACTGGTTACTTGAGCCATGGATGTGATTAATACATATGAAGAGATGACCACAAGGTACATTAGAATACATTTGAAGTGCTAGTAATTCCTCACGGGTAATTTGGTATATCTACTAATACACGTGGATTCACGTCTTAAGGATTCGCATTTGATGATTCTTTCTGCTCTTCTCTCCTTCCCTTGTCCTGTTCTGTTAATGGCATCCAACAACTATCTTCATTATCTCATTAGCAATTAAGGCACATATGCACGTGTATAAAAGGATGTCTCAGTACACGAGGCTTCTGCTATTGCAGGATCTGGGGAGGACAGAATCTTCGCAGCCTTACCTCCATAATTTGGAGAGGTTGTTTTCAGAATTCGAACGTGTGACCACCAGGTTATTTTGGTATATCTACTAATACACGTGGATTCACGTCTTAAGGATTCACATTTGATGATTCTTTCGGCTCTTCTCTCCTTATTCCCTTGTCCTGTTCTGTTAATGGCATCCAACAACTATCTTCATTATCTCATTAACAATTAAAGCACATATGCACGTATAAAAAATGGTGTCCCAGTGCACGAGGCTTTTGCTATTGCAGGATCTGGGGAGGGCAGAATGTACGCAGCCTTACCTCCATAATTTGGAGAGGTTGTTTTCAAAATTCGAACCTGTGATTACCAGGTTACAATATGACAACCTTACTATCACACCAAGGCTCGCCCTCTACACATATGCATGTGTATGTACCTAATTTATAATAGATCTTATGCCAACCAATTTTTAATAGATCTTTGTTGTGGTATTTACCAGTGTACCAATCACTCAAGTAATTATAAAACTTATCTGTCTTTTAACATAAACCTGAAAATAAAAGAAAGTCCTTAAGCAAATGGTGAACTATTCTTGTGTCAAGTTCATCCGTGATTCATTGTTCCATAAATATTTATTTTTGCCTAATGTTTCTGTTGGACTTTATGTTGTCATTGTTGGCAACTTGGCTGATGTGACAGTGCTTATGAGCATTCAGTCAGAGAAATGAGGAGAGAGAGTATCAGTGTAGGAGAGAGAGTGTCAGTGTGCAGTGGCACAGATGTGGCAACTTCGCTTATGTGTTCTACAAGGTTCTACATATGTTTTAGATGACTTACAATGAGTTAAATGGGATATTACACTGATTTTGATGAGAGAGAGTGTTTGTGGACCCCACTGGTGATGTGGCCGAGTTTCTGATGATGCGGCCGAGTTTCTGATGATGCGACAGTGTTCCTGAAGCTTTTCTAATCATGTCCATGTTTCTCATGTTTCTGGTGTTGTGGCGTTAAAGAGAGAAATTCAAGAGAGAGAAAGAAGAAAGAGAATCAGAAGAGAGAGAAAGAGGAGAGAGAAAAAATGTGAGTGGGACCCACAGGTGTGATGGCAAGGTGACATGTCAACACGGCAGCCCACGGCACTTGGTATGCATGCACACAAAGTTTCGGGTTCAAATTCCAAGGTTTGACAGAGTTTTAACTTTGGGTCTATTTTTGGTGGGTCCCGCAGCAGGTTCATGGAGATCCGGCATTGGAAATATGTAGAGCATCGAGTTAGCTTTCCAACGCAACTTGAATCACTCAATTCCGACGTCGGATGAGAGAGATATCGCAGTTTCTGTCGAATCGCTCGAAAAAGTCATTTCATAAGTTGTTTAGGGGCAATTTCGGCATTTCACAAGTTGTATAGGGGCTTTTTCGTCAAGAAAAAGAGAAGGAGATCCAAGATCCGCGGCGAGGACTGATCCTCACCTCTCAGATTCGCATCTGACAGCCCACAAAGACGCAGCTCGGCTACGGTGCGGCGCAGGTGCAGGTTATATAAGGAAAGATTCTCTTTCCTTATCCGAGATTAGCCAATCTTCAAACTGCCATAACTTCTTCATCCGAGCTCCAAATCGGTCCGTTCAAATTGCAGCATTCATATTTTTCGATGCCCTATCTATTGGGCGCCGTTGGGAGTCGTAAAAACCTAGATAAAAATTAAAAAGAGCGTTTTGAAGCTTATGGGAAGGGTTTTCTAGGGTTTCGTGCCCTGTGGGAGTGATCAATCACCAACTGCCTCTTCTTTGTGCATCAATGGAGTGCTAAATCCCTATGAGAGGTCAGTAGAGCTTTTATTTTCACATTCATGGTGATTATGGGTTGTGTGAAAGAGATTGGAACCCTGTCGATGAGGTGTGCTCTGTGAATCGATCTCTATCATCATTGAAGACTGTTAGAGAGTACCTAAGGGCAGTGTGAAGATTCAGAGATATTGATGGTCATTCGAAAGCAGTTGTAAGGTTTTTCAATTCCCTATCTATTTGTTGCTTTCAATATATTGTATGCTAGTGTAGGTGAAAATTATTGAATACCTAGCTAGTGGGGGAAAAATTGTAAGGCATAATTATAAGCCTAAAAAATTGTGACTTGCTTCTCGTGGGTGCGAGTTAAGCGTGGTGTGTTCGGTGGGTCTTGGACACCGGTACAGTAAGCCTTGAATCTTGGCGTTGGTGCGCCCTCTCGGTTTATGCTTTGGGAAAACCTAGGGTTAATATCCTTGTCTTGTTAGAGACTAAAAGCTGAGTGTTGAGTAAATACGGAGCCCGTTGGGCATTACTCCGTGGAGTAGCCATCACACACTGTGTTGGTGAACCACGTAATATCTCTGTGTTCATTGTGTTTATTTTCTATTATATTTTGGAGTGCGTGGAATGGCTTGCAGGATGGGTGTGCAAATCTGGTAGACGCCACCGAGTGGTAGCGAGGTAGATTTGCATACGCTTGTGTGTGTGTAAAAAAATATATCTCCATCAGCTCTGGGCAACAGTAATTAATCAGAGAAAAATTTCAGACACTGATTCACCCCCCCTCTCAGTGTCATATCAAGTTCATCAGTTTCCTTTTTTGAAGTTGCTTTCGGGCGTTAGAAAGCATTTAAACTAGCTCAATGAGTTTTCTTTAGAAATTCAAATCTCTCTCCCTATCCTCTCAATTATAAAAGAGCATAATTTTGGTTATGTAAAAAAAAATAAAGTAAGGATATTTTAGAGAAAAAAAAGTTTATAAAATACCGATCTTGTTGGGATAATAAACATGGGTTGTTGTAATTTAATCGCATGAAGTGTCCGTGGCCAAAGAACATTCGTCTTGATAGATTATCGTCTTGATTAATTACATGTCAAATGTCATGATACAACTCAATCCTATGTCTCACCTTATGTTAAACATTCGTCTTTTATCTTGTGTTTTTGTCACATGTTAAGAGATTGTTTAGATTGAAATATTAAAATTGGATGAGATTTGGTGAACCTTAGCCTAAAATTTGAGCACCTAATAATGAAGATAGATACCGTTTCCATATTATTCTTCTTCTTCTTCTTCTTCTTCTTCTTCTTTTATTCCCTACAAAAAATAGATTCGTATTTAAGTTGTTTCATTCTCTTATACACGTTTCACTCCTTGCACCCAGACTCTATATTCTCTCTCTTACTTGCGCCCTCCTCCCTTTCTTTGCTTATCTTATCTCCGTGTCTTTTTTAATTGGGAGTTGGGTTAAAAAAAAAAAATGGCCACTGCAACTTCTAGACTCTCTCTCCTTCTCTCCTTAATTTTTAGTCAATGTAGAGTGTAGACTGTAGACATCCTATTTTGTCATACCCTTAAAGTAGTAAGAGACATCGATGTATTTAGTTTTTCGGATTTAAGAATCCATTCGCGGGTCCCAAGGGTCTCAAAGGCCTCTAGCAAGTGCCAGTGTCATCGCCTATAATTTAATCCAATTGGTCAAAGTTAACAAAACGCTCCGACTAAGGTTGACCAGGTCAACTTTCCCTGAGAAAATATATTCTAGCTATTCAAATTAAATGACATTAGAATCACTTGAGTTGGATAAAAAGTTAGACCATGGGACTCCAAGTAAAAATGACCCGGTTCACTCATCAATCCAAACTGGCCCAGACCTGATCCAAACGGGCCAAGAATGTCCCAGAGCTTCATAGGACCCTAGGTGGTGGACCAGAGTTTGACCATGACTCTATTCTTGCTATTCACAAATCTCAAGTTTTACTTAAAAAAAAAATTTCCAAATCCAAAAATAGAGTTTAGAAAATCTTGGTCTATGGAAGGACTCATAATGGAAAAAGATCCTCTGCTGCACTCCAATGGAGCAGAGGCGATCCTGAGTATTGGGAGGGCATCCGAACTGTATCCCAATGCCCTCCCAATGCTCAAGATCGAGACTGTTACACTGGAGTGCCACATACGATCCGAGTCTGACTTATAATAGTGGCAGGAATAAGTCACTACAATAGAAAGGGTTTTTGGTGATGTCAATTAACGATGGTTTCAAATAAACGTCATTTGAAACCGTCGTTATAATATCTATATACGACAAGATATACATTCTATCGTTTATAGTTGTGTTTTAATGACGGTATTGTTCGTCCATCATATAAAACCACTTATACAAGACAGAATTATACATGACGTCGTATATAACCTAATTTCATAGCTGTGTACGGGTACGTTGTATACAGGTAGGTATTAACGACGGAAGTCACCTACCATTGTAAACATATAGATAGTTAAAACCGTTCCTTCGTATATATATCAGTAGTTACAACAGAGGTTAATTCCCATCCTATATGGGTAAGCATTTCTGGCCAAACGTAATTCCTGTCGTGTATATATATATATATATATATATATATATATATATATATATATATATATATATATATATATATATATATATATATATATATATATATATATATATATATATATATATATATATAGGTTGTTACGACAGACATTAAGTGCCATCGTATATATATCGGCAGTTACGACCATAATTCATTCCCGTCGGATATAGATAGGTATTTACGACGGCAATCAATTAATTGCCGTCGTATATAGATAATTTAATAGTACTGGATATTTCCTTTTCCTTTCCATGTCCAAACAATGGGCATCACTTCCCACACGCCATGCATGTCGAATAAACTTATTTAAGTTTCCTTGCTTGCCCCCACAAAAAAAAAAAAAAAAAAAAAAAATTGTATCCGTAGTCTTTAATGTCACATTAAATTCTTTTGCAGCCATAAGTTACTTTTTAATAGTTAATAATGGCAAAAAAAAAATTTATTTGTATCGGTAGTCTTTAATGGTAATCTGATTTAAAAAAATAATAATAATAATTCCTATCTTTTTTTATAGGCCAGTGTGTACTAGAAATAGCATATATTTATTAAGGGACGATTACATCCCTTAATAAATAATTGTAGGCCAGTGTGTACTAGAAATAACATATATTATGAGAAACTATATCATATGTAATGAATGTGTCATGGTAATACATGATGTACACTTAAAAAAATATGATCGTGAAACTACAATTAATTCTTCATATACTAGTATAATTAACACTTTTTATAAGGTTGTCAGGCTAATATGCCTTGCAAATGTTTTTTTTCATGTGCCATGCCTACTTTCCACACACCGCCCATGCCTGCACCTAATCCAATAAAAATTTATTGCATCCATAGAGTAATGGTACGATGGAAATTAATTCTTGTTGTGTAAATCGATAGTTACAATGTACAACAACTCCTATTGTATATAGATCAGTAGTTACGACAGACATGAATTCCTGTCATATATATTGGTAGTTACGACAGCAATTAATTACTATCATATATAGATTGGTAGTTACAATGAAAATTATGTACTATCGTATATAGATTGGTAGTTATGATAGAAACGAAGTCTCATCATATATAGATGGGGTGGTGTGAAGGGTCCTTCTTGTACTCTCATTTTTTTGAACGCTGAACAAACATTAAGATTCCAATATACTCCCGTAGCATGTAGACTCCTCTCCCGTAAATCTATCAATGGACTTTACTTTGATTTTTTCCATTGTTTGTATAAATTTTACCATGCTTTACAGATCGAGTCCATGAATCGATGACATGAAGTGCCACATACATTAAAGGCCAAAAGATGGAAAAGAAAAACTATGAGAGAGAGACTGAGATTCAGATCCTCTCCAAGTGCCAGCCCGCCAACATCTTTATATCATGTCCATGCCCTAGAGAGAGATCCATCGGTCCTAGACGGTCGGGACAGGTGAAGAAAGATCTCTTTTCGAAGAAAGTGAAGGTGAGTCGATTAGAATCAGAAAACACGTTCTCTTTATCTCTTTTAATTGGGCAAAATAGACGATGGATGATCCAAGTTGGATCCAAATAAATTTTGCCCAATAACCCTCCTAGGTTTAAGGATTCCTTGGCATATAGAAGCTCTTATTCAAGACTAACCATCCTTATATAGCTTCTCTAATTCACTTGCTCTCAGAGAGAGAGAGAGAGAGAGGACCTCAGAATATAGTCAAATCTGTTTTCTCGTTTATTTTAATCCTTTGATGTTTTAGACTATAAAATAATGAATGACATTGTATATTGATATGTCTCATAGATTTACATACGTCGATATATCTTTTAATAGATAGACTGTAAACAGTATAGTGTCCTATGCTGTTTACATGAGTTAGAGATAGAGATAAGAGTCCTATACTGTTTACATGAGTTGAGATACATATATAGAGTCCTACTGTGATTGAATTCTCGTTCTTGTTTCTCAATAAATACACATGAATTTCAGTTCAAAGATCGAATAGATTAAAAAAAAACAAAAATAGAAAAGAGAGGACTTGAGCTAGGAACTGGAAACAAATATAATGAGGAGGAGGACTCGTTTCAAGGGCAATAACACTCAAGCCTCAAGGATGAAGAAGGAAGTGAAAACAATAGCAGGAGGAAAAGGAGAAGGGCAGCAGGTGATGGGGATCTTATCTTTACCCAAAAAACAGAAGTTCATGGCTACAATGTCGATCTCGAATCTCCTAGAAGACATGTTGGTGGAGATCCTCTCACGACTCCCAGTTAAGGACTTACTGCGATTCAGGTGCGTATCCAAAAGCTGGCGTAATCTAATCGACGATCCTCACTTCATTACTCAGCACTTTAGTCACTCACCTAAGAACAACCCTGCTATCATTTTTTACGGTTCCTCTCCTAAGTCTATCAAAGTACATTACGAGTTATGTAAAAAAAAAGTGATGTTCGAGTTTACTCCAACCAGATTTCAGCCTAGGGTATCAGAGATAGCTTTCGTGGGTTGTTGTAATGGCCTAGTATGCTTACACATTTGCTTAGGTCTATATACAAATATTTTCTGTATATGGAATCCAGCAACTCGACAAGTCATGTATTTGCCAGTAGGAAACACTGAAAAGAGACGGGATTTGGGTTATGGTTTTGGTTTCAATCCCAAACATAACGATTATAAGGTGGTACATATTTTCAAGTTATATGGGAGACATAAAAACTCCTTATTTGTGTACTCATTAAGCAAAAGTGAGTGGAGAGACCTTGGAGAAGTTTCCTATAATGTTAATTATAACAAGAGAACTGTATTTGTCAATGGTTATGTTCATTGGATATCAGAATCTAAGTCTATTATATCATTCGATATGGCACTAGAGAAGTTTTGGGAATTACCAGAGCATGATTATGGAGGTAAAGATCAATTATTGTACAAAAGTCTTGTGACTTTTGGAGAATACCTTTCTGTAGTTGATGGTTATTGGGAGTATCTTGAGATATGGGTGATGAAGGATTACAATGTGAAGCAGTCTTGGACTAAATTGATCACCATTAGAAACATGCAGATGATACGATGGTTTGCTCTTGGAGATTTAGAAGTAGTAGAAATTCGAAGGAATGGTGAAGTTATGGCTGTGTTTAATGACTATCAGATGATCTCTTATGACTTAAAAAGTGGTACAGTTCAACGTCTTCATTGTGACTCACGCAACTCCTGGAAAGGTTTTGTTCCTTATGTTGAGAGTCTTTTTCCAATTGGGCCTACAAAGAAGCACAAGGGTAACAGTAAAGCATAAAAGATGCTAATACAAGTCTTGGTCTTTCATTAATTTTCTTTACTACTTTGTTCATGAATGATTTGTTGTTCAGGTTTTATTTATTTATTTATTTATTTATTTTATCTCCTTATCTATTGGAGATTCAATTTAGACAAATAACTTGCTTAGTAAGTTACTACTTCAAGTGTGTAGTTGTGGAATGTGCCAGTTTGGCTGAGCTAATAAAATATCTAGCTTATCATTGTAAAGTTTTCATCTTAAAAGTTTGAACTGATAAGTAGAGTGACTCTTACATGTATAAGGCATCAAAGATTCTAATTTCTAAACCATGTAAGACTATTCCCAACACTCCCACTGACGTGTTGCCCCTCTTTTAGGTGGCAGTACACATAACATGTAGTCCATCTTTTGAGTGACCGTATGAATTGAACCTAGAGCTTTGATTCAAGCCTTTACATAGCTGCCCCTTTTATGCAATATATGCCCCTCCCCCTCACTGCAAATTTGTCTGAAAAAAAAAAAAAACAAAAAAGTATAAACCAATAAAAGTGATTTTGGGACTATAGACATTCGTAGAGATAAGTGAAAATCCTCTCTTCATCTTGTATTGAACTGACAATTTAACTCGATTTCCTAGCCTCTTACCTTCTCAACGTATATCTGATCCTAGTCGAAAGCTTGATTTTGCAACTTTGATCCCAGTGGAGAACGTGAAGGAGATCATATACATTTGGATCATACCAATTGATGTTGTTTTCTTATTTTCCACATTATTATGTTGTGTTAGATTGCCTCTATGGGTTCCACTCATTCGTACATATTTTTCTTGGTGGGAGATCGTGATGCTCCTCAAACAATTTTAATCTTATCGATCAATCTGATTGTGTGATTGTGCTTTGTTTTACTAATCTAGACAAAACTTTCATACATAGCACAAAACTAAGACTCGTCATTTTGTGGAGTTCTATATTTCCTAGATTCTTTCATCAATCATTAAGCTCGATTCTCCCATTCAATAGAATCAACACGTCTCTCTCTCTCTCTCTCTCTGTTTTGTTGTTTATTGTTTGCTTTCTGTTACAGCTTTGATTTTGATGTTATGTTTGGATTTCAGTCTTGGACTCTGATTAGACTTTGGATACAAAGTAATGTGTTTCAACTTTATTTAATCACAGAAGTGATTCCTCATTGAATTTCCCTAGAATTTAAGAGTAGGAAAGTGTCCAAGAGCTGGCCATGGGTTACATGTAGCATGAATTTGGAATGGATTATGGGTTTATCACAAACGCTGATTCTCATTTTATGTTTTCTAATTCTCTAGATTACAATTTCTGCAGGTTCACAATTAGTGTTTTTCCATCTCAGTTGAGGGGTTTCTTTTTCTTTTTCTTTTTTTTTTCTTTTTTTTCCAGGTATCAATATTCTACCTATCATCCGTCCACTCAATTGGGTTTTCACTTATGTTTAGAACACTTTTGTTGTACATACTATACTCTATTTATTTATACTAATTACACAATCACCATGTGCATCCACCAGTCATCTTCCTAAGTTGGTATAGTGTCTTGTTCTATGTGTTAGGGAAAATTATTCCTACACTTGATCAAACTTATGAAAAGGTAACAAGTATATCATAAAAAATATTTTCAGCCCTAACAATATACACAAATAATGAACATAAATCATACACATGAGACACAAGAATTTAACTTGGAAAAGCCTCTTCAAATCGAAAAGTAAAAAACCACGGGACTCGAAAGCCCAAATTGAAACTTCACTATTATCAAATAGTGAGGTTGCAAAATTTAGTTCCAATTCTTCCAATGAGTATACAACCTCAATAGCAACAAAAAGTAAAACTACTACTTGAAAAAGCAAAAAGATGCAGAAATTTCACCCAAAGAAACAGAGGCTGTTGTACAGAGCGAATAACTTAACTTAGAAAACTCCAATAAACAATCTAATCGTATAGATTGACGAACTATGTGTCATCTACTTGCTGTTCCAAAATCAGTCCAATCGGACCACAGATGACCTCCCAATCGTTAGCTTGATCATAGCTGCGCAAATCACCTGCGCCTAAAAAAACTACTACTCTCTTTCTCTTTTTCTTATAATGCTAAAATGTAATCCTAATCCGTTTTTGCCCTATTTAAAATATTAAATACAAGGCAAAAAATGAATGGATTTAAATGGACTTAAAACACACCAAGGTTTGGTTTGTGTTGATAGACAGGAGTATTATTTTCATTTTTTATGGCATTCAGCTAGTTTTGTCTGCTATCTAATGTATCAATTGTTTTCTGTATTCATTCTTTGGTAGAGTTCGCTTTTGGAGGTAGAGTTCGCTTTTGGAGTGGCTACATTTTCCTCTGTTTGGCTCTTATCCTACTTAATTGTTTTATACTACTTAGCCTTTGTAGGTTATATATATATATATATATATATATATATATATATATATATATATATATATATATATATATATATATATGCATTTTTATTGTAGCAAAAAGAAGATTATGATCTAAACATCTTAAATTTTTTTTTGTTTCCTTCAGCAAATAAGAAATGAATGGCTAGGAGAATTTTCAATCAAGATCTAAAAGAAAAGAGAGAAAATGAAAGTTTGACTAAAACCAGCTTTGTACGAAAGGCAGAAGACAGTCCCTTTTGACGCCTTTGGTGAATATTGCCTATATTAGCTCTTTTTTTGCAACCTAACAACCAAAACCCTACGTAGCATGAGCAAATTTGATAATCATTTAGGATTTTTTAGGAAATGTTTTACTATAATTAATAGCAGAAAACTTAAATTTGATCACCATTTAGTATTCCCTAGAAATGAACATACGTTGAAGAAGCTCCAATGTAGAAGCATTCATTTCGGAGGCCAAAGATATTTGTGTATTATAGGATAGTGCAGATTTATCTAATCCCATTCGCTCCCCTAGCTTTCGTCTCTCAGTGTCAGTGTCGGCCCAGCAAAACATCCTTAAACCACCTAGGAATTCCATCACAAAGACAAACTTCAAAGCCCCACGAACTCATACAGATAATCTCACTGAAATTTAAGCAGCTGTGGATATTTACAGAGTGATGTATGGTTACTTTGGCTTTTAAAAATGATGGATCGGGAGAGTGAATTTATAAAAAATTAAAGGAACCAAATGGGACGTGAAGTGTAGAGATGAATTTTGGATTTTTTTTTTAAGTTGTAAGAACAAAAAGGAAATAATTAATGGAAGTGAAGGTAGGTTGACTTACTTTTCTTCTAGATATAAATCAACTTCAACGGTGACCTACAACTCTTCTAGGATATAGGTGAAGAATAAAATTCTAACTCTTCTAGGATGGAATGAAACTTCTTATAAGTTTCATGGGAGAACTCTTCTAGGTTCAAGGATTGCACTTAGACAAATTTTATTCATAAAAATCACTACCAATTGTATGCCTTATAAGCTAACTTTGGTGGCCTTTTATAGGCATAATAGAGAAAATAAAAAGACAATCATACCCTTAAATCCAAAGGCTGAAAATACAAAATAAAAAATAATAAATGATAGATTAAATAATGAACTCTTCCAATGCAAGGGATTAATCTAATGAACATTGATGCAAGTTCCAAAGTCTTGATGTAAGGTTCAATGTCTTGATACAAAGTCTAATGTCTTGATGCAAGCTCCAATGTAGAGAAGACGAATAGAAAATACGACCTCATTCTCCACTAGGGACTTGAAAGGTCATTAAAAAGGGACTGGTTTCAAGGGGCTACAGTTAAATTCATTGGTTCTTTTGTAGCTTGGTTCATACCTTGGTCTTGGTTCAATGGGCTTTATGAGCGTGGGCCTTGATGAGGGCAGATCTTCGTAATTAGATTGCACCATTCCCCCCTTGTGAGAAAGAATTCGTTTTGGATTTCAAATTTTTTTCGTTGGTAGAATTGCCTATACATGGTGTTAAATGGTGCACATTGAAAACATCATGAATCTTCATATGGGGTGGAAGCTTAAGCTGATATGCATTAGGATTGATGCGTGCAAGAACTTCAAGAGGTCCAATCTTTCGATCACTAAGCTTGTTATAGCTTTCAACTGGATATCATTCTGGTGGCAAGTAAGCCCACACAAAATCACTAGGTTCATAGATTACCTTACAGTACCGCTTATCAAAGGCCTTCTTGTAGAGCTTTGTCTTGTCTTGAAACTTTTGGTGTACATTTTTATGGATTTGTCTCATTTTTGAAAAAATATCATCAACTTTGCTAACAGACTTTTTCGATAATAAAATGGGTGATAGGTCAAGTGCCGACTTGGGTTGTCTCCCATAAACAATGACAAAGGGACTATAACTAGTGGTTCGATTCACCAAACAATTAAAGGTAAACTCACCAAAAGATAACCGATTTTCCCAAGAGCAAGGGTTGCCATCAATCCAGGTTCGCAACAAGTTTCCCAAAGAGCAGTTGACTACTTCAGTTCGACCATCAATTTAAGTGTAGAACATCATACTAAACTGTAGTTTGGTGCCAATACTCTTCCAAAGTTGCCTCCAAAAATGACTAAGGAATTTCATGTCTCAAAGGAGACCATGTACATTGTAAACTTCTTTAAAGAAAATATCGACAATATGAGATGCATCCATTGTTTTGCGATAAGGCATGAAGTGGGCCATCTTTGCGAATCTATCAACCATAACAAAAATTGAATACATACTTCGAAGTGTATTCAACAATCCAAGGACAAAGTCCATAGACATGTTTTCCCAAGGAGCTTGTGGTATGGATAAGGGTAAGTAGAGGCCTAAATTGGTGTTTTGTCTTTCTCCTACTTGGCACTTTCGATACTTCATCACATGATGGTGCACGTCTCTTTCAAGGTAGAGCCAAAAGTACTTAATCACAACCTAGTGTAGTGACTTGTCTCTCACCAAGTGTCCTCCGTTATATATCTCTTCAATCACCTTTTGCCGTAAGGAACAATTTGGAATGCACAATATATTTCCTTTGAATATGAAACCATCACAAGGAGTAAAATCAGCAAGGACCTTGTCTTTTGCATCTGAGAAGAGTTTGGAGATGTATTGTCTTTTTCATACGGCTCTTGAAAAGATTCAAAGCCAAGTACGGTAGTACGCATCATAGAAAGCAAATCCTTCTTGCGGCTAAGAACATCCGCAACTCGATTTTGAACACCGGCTTTGTGTTTGATATGAAAATTGAATTCTTGAAGATACTCTAGCCATTTTGCTAGCTGAGAATTGAATTTTTATTGACCTGAAAAATACTTTAGAGCTTCATGGTCAGTATACAAAACAAACTCTTTATGAATCAAATATGGCATCTAATGCTCAAGGGTAGGAAAGAGAGCATAAACTCTAAATTGTAAGTACTATAATGGAGTTTAGCTTTATCCAATTTTTTGCTAAAGATATCAATAGGATATCATTCTTGACTCAAGACTCGTCCAATGCTGGTTCTAGAAGCATCACAATGTACCTCAAAAATAATATCAAAATTTGGAAGAGCTAGAACCGGGGTGGTGCTTAACTTCTCTTTAAGTTGCTCAAAACTCCGTTGGGCTTCATTGGTCCATTCAAGGGCTTCATTTTTTATGCAAGATATGAGTGGGGCTGCTAAAGAACTGAAATGGGCAATAAATCGCTGATAAAAGGATGCTAATCCATGGAAGCTATGAACATCATGAACAAGTTGGAGTTAGCCATTCTTGAATCACTTTGATCTTTGTATTATCAATGAAGATGCCATCCTTGGAGATGTTGAAACCTAAGAAGAGAATTTCTTCCACCATGAAGTAGCACTTGTTAGGGGCTGCATAGAGACTCTCCTTCCTTAGGGGAGTAACACTTCTTGGAGGTGCTACAAATGTTCATTAGTAGTCTTACTATAAATAAGAATATCATCAAAGTAAACCACTACAAATTTTCCAAGGTAAGGCTTTAAGATTTGGTTCAAAAACCTCATGAAAGTAGATGGAGCATTTGACAATCCAAATGGCATAACCAACCACTTAAATAGTTCATCTTTGGTCTTGAAAGCCGTCTTCCATTCGTCTCCTGGTCTAATTCATATTTGATGATAACCACTTTTCAAATCAAGCTTTGAGAAAATGGTAGCGCTAGATAGATTGGTCAAGAGATCATCAAGGCGGGGAATGGGAAAACAGTATTTGACCATGATCTTGTTGATGGCTCGGCTATTAACACACATCCTCCATGTTCCATTCTTCTTTGGCACTAAGTATGCAGGCACAGTACAAGGACTAAGGCTTTCTCGAATGAATCCTTTGGATAAGAGTTATGTGACTTGTCGTTGCAACTCGTCATGTTCAGTTGGACTCATCCGGTAATGAGGTAGATGAAAGAGAGGAGCACCAGGTACCAAATCAAGTTGATGCTGAATTTCTATCATCGGATGGAGACTTGAGGGTAGGTCGGATGGAAAAACATCTTGAAACTCACTTAATAGTGGTTTCACTTGGTCTGGGATAGTTGACATTTGTACATCATACTTTGACTTATTTAGCATTACATACACAACATCTACATAGCACCCTTTATGTAAACCTGCACTCCACTAATCCAATTTAATCATGTCGTGCCAAGTTTTTCCATCATAACCAGCTCAAGTAAACCAACCATGAACCACTAAACCAGGTAAGAACCAAACTCTCGAAGGTTGTTCGGTTGGTAGTATTAGATTGTGCGGTCCATGGGATTACCGATCGGTTAAGCCCAATTTTGTCTCTGAGATTTAAAAAGTTTCCTAATTTGAGGAGACCACTCTCCTAATTGAGAGGGGACTCTATATGGAATTTTCTTCTCTATATAGAGGATGTCCCTTCATGTCCTCTCACTCTTTTGATCAATCTCAAACCCTAAAATTGGGAGAAAGAGAAAACACCTTGAAGAGGAAGGAAGCTTGGAGAAAGGAGTAGAGGTTCTGCAAAAGGAGGAATTGCCATCAGTTTCTAATCAATCGCATTAAGGAGCCAACGGTAAGTCTCTTTGTCTCTGTAGAATGTTAGACTATGCTGGAATTTGGTTATCGATTACGGTATTGGTAAAACAAACCCCACATCATAATTGTAATTAACTAGATCTTTTAATACACCTATAATGAACTGTAATGGTTAGAGTTACATTTAATGAGACCAATCACTAATGACTAATGGCCGTATAATGATCCTAGGATGATTCCCATTGTTGAGTCAAAGAATCGACTCAGAAGGAGTTCGGATTAAAAGACAAAACTGGAGTATGACTCAAGAGTTGTCCGGTCCCTTGACTGGTTGGCTATATAGGAGACCGGAGAGGTGATCGGTTACTCTTGGGAAGTCTACAAGGTTTTGTCCAGATTACTCATCAGTCAACCAATGCAAGACCGATGACTCTACCAGGCAATGTACGAAAGGCATATATTGGAGACCAGACAATGCAACAGAATACACAACTTAATGGAACATAACCTAATCTAAGTTCATTAATTGTTTAGGCTTTCCATTAGTTCAAGATAATTTCCAAAGCTTGAAAGAGGAACAAACATCGTTGACAGGTGAAAGAATAAGACCTAAACTAATTGGTTAATAACAAGCTACCCTTTTATTTTATTTTTTTTTGTTAATAAATAAATGATGCCATGCTATGTATGATTGTTTGTGCATCTCATATGTCATTCAATAATTGTTATTCTTGTTCATACATATTTTATTATTATTCTTACTCTATTATGATAATGATAGGAATAGGATAATGATAGGAATAGGCATGTATAAATGTGTGGTTGATGTGTTGAATGGAGAGAGGTTGGAGCATCTAACTATTCACCACACTGACAATGTCATATAGCTGTTACCTTAGCGGACCTAGTACGTTATATATTAAAAACCTTTCCAATATTTTTTTTCCAAGAGATGAAAGAACTTTCTTTTCCTCCCTCTTTGGAAATTACTATATTTTTACTTCTTGGAAACAAATATTAAAAAATTTATGTAGAATTTTACGTCAAAACAAACAAAGCTAATTATAAAAGTGAAACCCTTTCTACATATGTATGCTTAACATGTGATTGCGTTTCTTTTCAAATTTGAATCTCTATCCCTCTCCACCCAATTATAAAAGAGGATAATTTTGGTCATATGAAAAAATAATGCAAGGATATTTTCAACAAAAAAAAAAAAGTTTATAACATGACCAAGTGCACAGCAAGAGCTTCAAAATGACATTAGAATCACTTGATTTGGAGTCTAGAATAAAAAGGTGTGCCTTATTGAAGGTTTAGGTTCTTCGCAAAAACAACCCGGTTCACTCATCGATCCAAACTAACCCAAACCTGATCCAGACAGGCCAAGAATGTCCCAGGGCCTCATAGGACCTCAGGTGGTGGATAGAGTTAGACCATGACTCTATTACTCCTATTCACAAATCTCAAGTTTTACTTAAAATAAAATTTCTTATAAAAAAATATTTTTCCAAATCCAAAAATAGAGTTCAGAAAATCTTGGACTATGGAAGGGCTCAAAATAGTGGTAGGAGCAACTAGACAATAGTAGGAAAAAGATCGGTTGTAGTGTAGTAATGCTGATCCTAACCGTTGAGAGTGCATTGGTCATGTGTACCAATGCACTCCCAACAATCAGTATCAGCACTACTACACAGTAGCACTATAGACGATCCACTCCAACAATAGTATGCATGGACATACATGAGATGCACATTAATACACATGGGATTACGTGATTGAATTTGATTATGAAATTTAATCTATTTAATCATAATAAAATTTTGTGGATCACCAAGAGAAATTTATCTAATGGGGTCATGAAATTATTTATTTATTTATTTATTTTATTTTTTTGGGGGGTCCGTCCCTAAATGTCATTGGCTAGGTGACAAAAGTTGGTCTCATCAATTCTTTTTTAATGCACATTCATTGGGCCATCATAGGAACCATAAAATAAACGAGTTATCGAACCTTGTATGATTAGGCACGTGTAACAAGGTTACTTGACACTTACTTGGGTGACAACTAGCCTTTTTTTTTTCTTTAGCCCAGAAAAACTTTTAAAGTGTTTTAAATGCTATAGATTTTTTGGTGGACACTGAATCATGATCCTCTTTAAGGCCCAACCCGCCTAACATCTATGGAGATGTGTAAGCGTAATCCCACGATGTTGGAGAAGATCTAAATCTGACTTGGTAAGCATGCAAACATATTATTTCATAGTTTTTACAGATTTTAAGTTCTAACTAAGGGTATCAACTTGATGCCAAAACCGGTATTGTACCATTTGAAACGAATCCTGGTATTACTGTTTTCTATCCGATACAGTAATGATTCAAGTTTTGGTATCGTTTTCTATTCAGTACGATAATAGTTTATACCGATATACTGGCGGTACATGCCATTTAGATACCATCTATGGATTATATACCAATTTGTATATCTATGTGTATACCATTTTTGCATGTATACCATTTTATACCGAGTCACACACGCTATTATACACACAGTCTACAAGTCCACATTGTAGTAAAACCGTATTTTGTACTGAACTAGAACCGTATTTCGAGCCAAATTAGAAATCGAAGCCTGTACCGGATAAAAGCTATATAACATATATATGAAAACCATATATCATACCAGCTAAAAAAACATATTGAAATGGTACTGAGCCGGTCTGAGTGGTACAGAAAATTCATATTTTCCTATGTTTCCAGGTTCATTCCGTGAACTTGGATTAAACTAATACAAGTCGGATGTTGTCAACTCGTCGACAATATCAACAACTCGGTTACACCGGTTACAACTCGACCAATGAAGCATACGAATCAGGTAGACCAGTTTTCAGCAGCATTCATAAGAAGCTCTTATTCAGGACTGACTATCCGTATATAGCTTCTCTAATTCACTTGCTCTAATGCAGAGAGAGAGAGAGAGAGGACCTTCGAATATAATCAAATCTGCTTTCTCGTTTATTTTATTTATTTGATGTGTTAGACTTGATAATAATGAATGATGTTGTATATTGATAGGTCTCATAGATTTACATACGTAGAGAGATCTTTTGATAGATAGAGTGTCCAGTATAGAGTCCTATCCTACGCTGTTTACATGAATTAGAGATAGAGTCCTACACTGTTTACATGAGTTGAGATAGAGTCCTACTCTTATGCAAACATGACCGACTGTGAGTGGCTTCATGTGATAAGCATTATCACATGTGAGACGTTAATAAGAAGGATAGGATCGTTTCTTTTTTCTTTCAGTTTTCCATTCTTATTTCTCAATAAATCTCTGCTTAATTGCTGCTCAAGGAGGACTGGAGGAAGAAAGTGGAAACAATAGTAAAGAGGAGGACTCGTTTCATATTTAATCGTTATGCATAAGCTATTATGCTCTGGATAAAAGAAAAGAAGTCAGGACTAGGTTAGAAAACAAGAATAGAAAGGGAGATTTGATAGTTCCCATTCTTATTTCTCAAAAACACTCAAGTTCAAGTATGAAGAAGGAAGTGGAAACATTAGCAGGAAGAGAAGGAGAAGTAGGGCAGCAGATGACGGCTACAATGTCAATCTCGAATCTCCTAGACATGTTGGTGGAGATCCTCTCACTACTCCCATTTAAGGACTTACTGCGATTCAGGTGCGTATCCAAAGCCTGGCGTAATCTAATTGACGATTCTCATTTCATTACTCAGCACCTTAATCGCTCACCTAAGAACAACCCTGCTATCTTTTCTTACAATTCCTACCCTAGTTTTCCCAAAGTAGGTTACGAGCCAATATTTAATGTAGGAAGGATGTACGAGTTTCCCCCAATCAGAAGCAAGGCTAGGGTTTTAGAGATAACCGTGGTGGGTTGTTGTAATGGCCTAGTATGCTTAAACATTTTCATGGGTCGAGGTAGTAATTTTTTCTGCATATGGAATCCTGCAACTCAACAAGTCAAGTATATGCCAGAAGGATATAGAAAAAAGAGACTTTTTTCAAAAGAAAAAAAATATAGAAAAATGAGGCTGGATTTGGGTTATGGTTTTGGTTTCGATCCCTTACATAAAGACTATAAGGTGTTACATATTTTCCAGTTTTATGGGAAACAAAAAAACTCGGTTTTTGTCTACTCATTAAGCACAGGTGAGTGGAGAGAACTTGGAGAAATCTCCTTTAATGTTAATTTTTATAGCAAGATAAGTGTATTTTTCAATGGTGCTGTTCATTGGATGTCAAAATCCAAGTTTATTATATCATTTGATATGGCACTAGAGAAGTTTTGGGAATTACCAGAGCATGATTATGGAGGAAAAGATGAATTATTGTACAAAAGTGTTGGGGCTTTTGGAGGATACCTTTCTGTAGTTGATGGTTATTCGGAGTTTCTGGAGATATGGGCAATGAAGAATTATAGTGTGAAGCAGTCTTGGACTAAATTGATCACCATTCGCGACGAATACTTGGGAATATGGTTTGCTCGTGGAGATCTAGAAGCAATAGAAATTCAGAGGAGTGGTGAAGTTATGATGGTGTTTGATGGCCTGGCGATGTTTTCTTATGACCCAAAAAGTGGTGCAATAAGACAGATTCATATGGACGCATTCAACCCCTGGAAAGTTTTAGTTCCTTACGTTGAGAGTCTTGTTCCAATTGGGCCTGCAAAGGAGCACAAGGGCAACAGTAAAGTATAAAAGAGGATGAATGTGAAATATGGAAGACGCGTATAAAAGACTTATTAATTTTCTCTAGTACTTTGCTCATGAATAATTTGTTGTTCAGGTTTTATTTAATTTAATCTCTACTCTTTTAGCTTTGTATTTATCCAATATTCAATTTAGACAAATAACTTGCTTACGAAGTTACTAATTCATAGCAAAGGATTCAGACTTGGGATTGACTTATATTCAAGCCCCTTTTATGTAATATGTTCCCCTTCCCCCCTGAGGCTCCCCCCTCCCCCCTCTTCTTCTTCGTCTTCTTCTTCCATATTTCTCCTTGTGGTTGCTGGTTTATATTCCATGGTATAGAGTCCTACGCTGTATACATGAGTTAGAGATAGTGATGGAGTCTTACACAGTATACATGAGTTGAGACTGTGAGTGGCTTCATGTGATAAGCATTATCGCATGTGAGACGTCGTTAATAAGAAGGATAAGTGCACGTACGAGATACTTGATGCATGAGGGACTCTTCCCTGCAAGAACCTTTGGGAATCTTCATACTTGGTGCTTGAATTGGTAGAACCTTTGGGAATCTTCATACTTGGTGCTTGAATTGGTTGAAAGATGTTTGCCACTGCTACGATGTTTTATTTTTTTTAAGACTAGTTCTCTGTTTCTAAAGTAAAGCAAACTTGGGAAGTTTGGACATGCAATTATTCTTTTCTAGGCGGGGTTAACGAGTTAATTGATAATCCCCCAAGTTTCACAATTGGTTTAATGCCGTTTGGTTTGATCCTACAGGACCTATCAAGAATTTTGCTGATGGGTTTACTAGTTAACCCATTGGTAACCAATTGAAGAGCTACTTCTAATGCTATCTTATAACTTTAGCTTTTGGACTACATTTGGCATGCAGGGACACTTTTGTTTCTATCTCTCTTTCTTCCTTGAGATCTATGTCTCCTTTCTTTCTCTTCTTTTTCCCTTCCAAGTGAGGAACCAAATCGTCTCCTGCGGCAGTTGGTTCCTGCGGCTGATCCAAGGGTTTGGGATCAGTCTGGCCGCTTGCCAATACATTGGGGGGTGGGCCAGCTAAAATCCGACCCTTGACAGGTGGCAGGACCGCAGGAGACCATTTGGACGCTCCAAGTGAAGGGTTAGCGATCCATCTTGTCATCTTTATTTATATGAATTTTATTTCACTTTCCAAGATGATTGAGTCCATGAATCGATGACATGAAGTGTTATTTAAATTAAATTGGCAAAAGATGGAAAAGGAAAACTGTGAGAGAGAAAGTGGGATTCAGATCCTCTCGAGCTGCTCAGCCTGTTTAGCCTGTCAGTATCTTTGGATTGTGCTCAAGCCTAGAAGAAAGATCCATCGATGCTAGGCAGGCTGGACATCTAGAGAGAATCTTTTTCCAAAGAAGTGAAGATGATTCTAGATTGAAATCAGAAAACATCTTCTCTTAGTCTCTTGTACTTAGGCAAGATAGGAAATGGGTCAGATCCATGTAATTTTTGTGGACAAGTAGATCTAGGTTGGACCCAAAAAAGTTTTGCCCAATAACCCTCCTAGGTTTAAGGATTCCATTTCCCTTTTCATCTCTTTTCATCTAACTGTTAACAGTGGGTTTGGATTCATCAATTAATTTTGGAGGGTGACTCTTTTTAATTATTAACCTTCTCAAGAGGAATCTATTAAAAAAAAAATTCATATAACCCCCAAAAACTATGTCAAAATTGATCTAATCCCACTAATTTTGGAGGGTGACTCTTTTTAATTATTAACCTTCTCAAGAGGAATCTATTAAAAAAAAAATTCATATAACCCCCAAAAACTATGTCAAAATTGATCTAATCCCCAAAAATTTCAAAAGTCTCATCTACTACCCAAAAGTTTTCCAAATGTCTCATCTACCGCCCAAAATTTTTTCACCGTTAATCAAAGAAACCCCACCCGTTAGTAGAGTCCGGTTAATTGTAAATATTAAGACAATAATGCCCTTATTCCAAAGTAAAAGACCATAATGCCCCCAAAAGTAAAAAAACACCTTTACTTACCAATTCATATAACCTTTTTTCATCTTCTACAGTAAAAGTAAAAAAGAAAATCCCTCTTTCAATACTTTTCTTCTCCGATGAGTTGCAACGGTGAAACCCTTGTTCGTCGATGAGGGATTGTGGGAGAAAAGTCAAGGAGAAAAAGTAGGAAGGAGAGAAGATTGAGAGAGGGGCCGTCAATGGCCAGAGTAAGAGAGAGAGTCCGAGAAGAGGGGAAGGTAAAGAAATTTCAGGGAAAAAAAAGTGAGATTGTGGGAGAAAAGTGAAGGAGAAGTAGGAAGGAGAGAAGATAGGGAGTGGGGCCGTCGATGGCCAAAGTGAGAGAGAGAGTCCGAGAAGAAGGGAAGGTAAAGAAATTTAGGGAAAAAAGAGGGCTTGTGGGAGAAAAGTGAAGGAGAAGAAGTAGAAAGAAGAGAAGATAGGGAGTGGGGCCATCAATGGCCAGAGTGAGAGAGAGAAAGGTGAAGAAATTTTAGGGAAAAAAAGAGGGGTTGTGGTCAAGGGGTTTTCGGCCTGGGATTTTTTAAAAGAAAAAGGGATCGAGAGAGTAGCGAGTAGCGAGAGAAAAGAAGGAGAATTTCCTACTCACCAATGAAGAAATTATCGCCAGATTTGGGGTCACGAATTTCTATCATGAATTGAGAATTTCCTGCCGGCCAGTTGCCGCCGATGTGTTAATGTTTTAAAGTTTCATTTTAATGTTTCAAAGAAAAGGTAAATTTGTAACTTTATTTCATTTTATTGTTTTAAAGTTTCAAATCGAAAGAGTAGGAATGTCTATTCACATGTTCAGTCAAGTCTGTTAGTTAAATGGGGCCGATTGAAAGTTTCTAGATACCATTAGGTAGTAAATCGATTTTGACATAGTTTTTGGGGGTTAGAAGAAATTTTTTCAAAAAAAATAATAAATAAATAAAAAAACCACCTTCTCAAGAGGTCCTGTTCTTTTATTCCTTGGCATATAAAATCAAGCTCTTATTAAAGACTATTTGTCCTTGGTTTCTCTTTGGATGATCTTGTTATCAAAAAGTCCACATTATTTCCAGAATTATTGTCAATAGAAACATTTTAGTTTGTCATGATGTGGTGAGAGGTATCAGAAACATTGGTTTGTTCTTTACGCTATTCTCAAAATTGATCTCCAAAAAACCTATTCATTTATCATATCTTGTTTTTATGGGTTTTTTTTAATCAATTTATTGTTCGGGTCAAGAGCAGGATTGAATTTGCTATGTTCTCTGTTCTCGTAAATGAGAGCAGCCTAGCTAATTATTTCATGGATGAAAGAGGTATTTGCCAAGGTGACCCAATCCTAGTTATTCACCTTTGACATGAAAGATCTCTATATACAAATCAATTAAAAAAAAATTAAACTATTTGCTTTGGATTTGATAGAAACAATATCCAATAAGAGACAATTAATTGGAGAGCTAATATCCCTTATTAATAAGGATCAAATTCATGGCCAAAGTTGATTTAATGTTTAAGCCACCATATTTCTTGAGAGAGCAAGCCTCAACTTAAGTAGTATGTCGAAAAAGAGTGAGATCGTTTTCAAATGTCGTATGCGAAATAGGTTCTCAAGATCTGGATATACGAATCTTGTGGATTTTCTTCTCCGACAATAATATGCTAGCGAGGATAATATTGGAAAATTTTTGTATCATTCAATATTGTGTAATGGGGATTATGTGGAAGTTCATAGTTCTACCTCTCTGGTTTCCTTGGGAAGGTGTACCCACATTTATATTCTTTTTAATAATTGTTAAAGAATGAGTTTTGTATAGTGCCCGGCTTGCCTTTTAGGGTCTTTGGTCTTGTTTTGTCTTTATTGATTGTTGTTTTGAAGGGTCAGTTGTTTGTTTATGTTCTCTTCCATGGATTAATAAATTATTCATTTATTTAAAAGAAAATAATATCTTGATAGAGAGAATGAAAAGATAGGACAAAAGGAGAATAGTTCACTTGTAGGCACATGTATTTTTCATGGGATTCCATATTTAATGGGTCCTACACTCTAGAAATAGGTCCCACACTACATCGACCGTAATGGAATCCATATAGAGTATATATGTACACATGGGTGATCCAAACTGGGACAGAAGATCTCTTAGAAAACACCACTAAAAAGAGCAAAGAAGGGAAGTGAGGACCCATTAAACAAATTTCCAGATTGGGTGGACATGGCATAGGACATAATTATCTGAATCGGGAGAGGATGAAAACCATAACTAATTAGAGTTTTCTAAGAATTGACCATCACAGATGATCGTAGGCTTTATTCATATCGATTTTGATAGACATATAGCTAATTTTCCCCCTCTTCTTTCTAATGCAATGTAACAACTCAAGACATAACAAAACATTATATTATATAGGAAAATTTTCATATACACCCCAATAAGGATTGGAAACATCATCTACCTTCATAAAATTACAAAAACCTCATCTATTACCTAAAAAGTTTGTTCCGTTAATCAACGAAGTCCACTCCGTTAACAAAATTCCGTTAGTTGCGACGTCGACTTGTGAACATTTTAACGGACCATACTACCCTTTTAGGTTTGTTAAAAGACTAAAATACCCTTTTATTCATTTATTACCTTGCCCCCAAATTTCCATTTCCTTTCTACAAAGAAAATTGGAAAAAAAATCGAAACCACTTTCGAGTCCTCCGTTCACGAATCCTAAGTGGAGTCCAACCCAAGATTAAAGTAATCGATATCCGCAAGCTATAGAACGAGATCCGCATTCGAGAGTAGGGCATTTCGAGCTTGAGTAGCGAACAATGGATACAATTTCGATGAAGAGGAAACCGGGCTTCACTCCACATAGTCCCGTCTAAAAACCATATCTAGTTGATTTCAAACAAATCGACCATCTTCTCTTCTTTAAATTTTGGATTTTGCATCTCTCAACACTCCCCTTTATTCAAGATCTCCTCTCTCTCTCTCTCTCCTCTCTTTTAAACTGATATAGTAGTTGCGGATGAGAAAGAGAAGGAGAAGCAACCTACCAGACTCATTCAAAACAATCAAAACTCAAAACGATGGTAGAAACAAATATTGAAATTGCTATCAAAGAAAAAAATACAAGAAAACATCGATTAAATCCTTAAAACGAACTCCCTTGGTGTCCCCGGTATTAGGGTTCACCGAAACTAAATACAAAATGAGAATCGTAAATTCGGCGGATAAAAAAATAAGAGTTGCAGCGGTGGTGTGCGGGCGTCGAAATCGGGGATGTCAAAATTCGAGTCTGAAATTTGGTTTAGTTCTGCTCTGCCTTGGTTGATTAAACTGTGTTCCCATTTCATGTCTTTCCGTTGTAGAAATTATTATAGAAAGAAGACTGAAATACCAGGAAATATACCCAATAGATCTTCTAAAGAGAAGAAGCAACTGGAATTCAGGGAGGGAAAAGAAAAGAAAGATTAAAAAGATGAGAAATGTCATTGGCCTACAACTTTACTTCTTGTCTTGCTTCGTATTACTGGGTTGTTCTTCCCGAAGTGATTGTTTCTGTACTTTATGTATTTGTAATTGTCTTTTTTTCACCCAAAATGTTTGTCCGTTTTCTCTTTTTCACAAAAGGCGATGGGGGAGTCGAGCGGAGCAAACCATGAGCGGAGGAAGGCGAAAAGTGAAAACCGACGACAAGGCAGAGGGACCAACGTAAAGGGGATTAGGATTTGGGTGAGAGTGAAAAGGAAAGAAACACTGTTCCATTACAAAGGTCAGATTAGTCATTCATTATATTATTTTAATTTTTTAATTTTTAATATGAAGGGTAAAACTGTATTTCAATAATTCTGTCAGTTAGTTGGATGTGATTGAGGTTTTTGCAATCTTGTGGGGTTAGATGAGGTTTTCAATCCTTAATGGGGTGTATATGAAAATTTTCCTATTATACATGTCAGTAATTAATAATAAATCTTGTAAGACTTAATTAAATACTTATTCAAAAAAAAAAAAAAAAAAAAGTCTTGCAAGTTCTAACCATGTATAAGTAAGGGTGTTGATTTAATGATTCAATTCAATTTTATAAATGGTTTTAAAATGCTTATAAAAACCAATTATTAATTATTTTCGATTATTTAGTTTTTAAATGATTTTGCTATTGACTAGGAGGAAGGGGAGAGAGTTGAGAACAAAGGAGAAGGTAGAAGAGAGAGGAAAGGGGAATACATTAAAATAATTTTAATCATATACGAATATGGACTTATGATTTTTAAGGGAAATAGGCCATATGGAAAATTTTAATCATAATATATCATGTGTAAAGTATTAAAAAAATTTCAATATACTTCTAGCATTAAGGAATTAAAATGAGGGTTTGATCAGTTTCTACAATTCTATGTTGTCATGTTTAAACCTTATCATTAGGGGTGTCAATTTTGGGACCAAACCTATAGTCCATACCAAATCGGCCTGTGTTAATCTGAAATCGATTTGAATTGAATCAATAATGGACATGTTTCGGGTTAGCTTGTTATAACACCTTTTGATCTCAGTTCGGTCTAAATTAACCTAAAATTGAGCCGTTATGGCAAACCTTCCATGCCGAAACCAAACTTTATCCCGACCCGCATTAAATCAAATGTCAAGGAATTAGATATATGATGGTGTACCCCCAAAGTAAGATGTCATCCCTTATTAGGCCAGTAAATGGACCAAAATCGCATCAGTCCAAAATTAGCCTTATTAGCCTAGCTTGATAATAAACTGAGACGGAATCAGTCCGTTTCTCAATCTGCACATTTAATGGACATATTTCGATCAGACTCTATAAAACCCTACTCCGATTTAACCCGGATCGAAACCGGTCCGTTGGCCCCCCTACTTTTGGGTGTTTTTGAAACTAGAATCGGTTAAATTGAGCACTCACGGTTTTAGGTTAAATGGTTTGAGGGTTCCCAATCTTATTTCTCAATTACGCTCTCAAGCCTCTTTCAAGGATGAAGCAGAAAGTGGAAACAATAGCGGCAGGGGGAGGAAGAGGAGAAGGGCAGCAGCAGATGATGGCGATCATATCCTTACCTAAAAAACGGAAGTTGATGGCGTCGAATATCCCTGAAGAAATGTTGGTGGAGATCCTCTCCCGACTCCCAGTTAAGTACTTACTGCGATTCAGGTGCGTATCCAAAGGCTGGCGTAATCTGATCGACGATCCTCATTTCATTACTCAGCACTTTAATCACTCACCTAAGAACAACCCTGCTATCATTTTTTACAATTCCACCCATAGATCTCTCAAAGTACGTTACGAGTCATCTAAAGAAAAAGGGATGTACGAGTTTACCCCAATCAGAGTCAAGCCTAAGGTATCAGAGATAACTATTGTGGGTTGTTGTAATGGCCTAGTATGCTTAAACATTTTCTTGGGTCGATGTATTGATTATCTCTGTATATGGAATCCTGCAACTCGACAAGTCAAGTATATGCCAGAAGGAAATAGAGCAAAGAGACGGGATTTGGGTTTTGGTTCTGGTTTTGGTTTCGATCCCATACATAACGATTATAAGGTGGTACATATTTGCCAATTTTATGGGAAACAAAAAAATTCGGTTCTTATGTACTCATTAAGCACAGGTGAGTGGAGAGAACTTGGAGAAGTCTCCTTTAATGTTAATAATAGCAAGAGACCTGTATTTGTCAATGGTGCTGTTCATTGGATGTCAGATTCAAAGTTTATTATATCATTCGATATTGCACTCGAGAAGTTTTTGGAGTTACCAGAGCATGATTATGGAGGTAAAGATGAATTGTTGTACAAAAGTCTTGGGACGATTGGAGGATACCTTTCTGTAGTTTATGGTTATTCGGAGTATCTTGAGATATGGGCGATGAAGGATTATAGTGTGAAGCAGTCTTGGACTAAATTGATCACCATTTGCAACATGCAGTTGGTAAAGTGGTTTGCTCATGGAAATTTAGAAGTAATAGAAATTCAGAGGGATGGTAAAGTTATGACGGTGCTTGAACACATGGTGATGTTCTCTTATGACCCAAAAAGTGGTACAATACAACATATTCTTTGTGACGGGCGCAACTTCTGGAAAGATTTAGATCCTTACGTTGAGAGTCTTGTTCCAATTTTGCCTGGAAAGGAGCACAAGGGTAACAGTAAAGCATAAAAGAGAAGATGAATGAGAAATATGGAAGATGTGTATAAAAGACATGGTCTTTCATTAATTTTCTCTATTACTTTGTTCATGAATAATTTGTTGTTAAGATTTTATTTAATTTTAATCTTTATTCTTTTAGCTTTGTAATTTTTAATTTTTAATTTTTAAAATTTAAGTGTGTAGAGGTTGAATGTGCCAATTGGCTGACCTGGTAATGTCTCTGGCTTATCATTGCAATGGATTTAAACTTGGAATTGAGTCATATTCAAGCATTCACCTAGCTGACCCTTTTATACAATATGTTCCCCTCCCCCTCTCACTACAAATTTGTCTGAAAAAAAAAACCCAAAGGAAAAAGTAAAGAACAATAAAAATGATTTTGGAATTGTAGATATTTGTAGATATATTGAAATTCATCCCTTCATCATGTAATGGACTGTAATTCAGCTGGATGTGTCTTCCACAAAGGGGCTTCCTTAGCTTATCCCAAATAAATGGGGTTGGCTACATGGATTCTTGACCTCCAATTAGTTTTGTTCAATATCATACTTGAAACAAGGCCTAAGCTATGCATGTTTTTCTTCATTACCTCCCTTAGAGTCATCTTAGGTCTGCCTCTAACTCTTTTAGATCCTTCAATCTGAATCAAATCACTCCTCCATACAGGAGCATCTAACGGTCTCCGTTGAACATGGCCATATCATCTCAAATGGCTTTTTCGTAGTTTATCATGTATCGACGCTTCTCCCAAATCTGCTCTAGTATGATTATTCCTAGTTTTTTCACACATCCATCTCAACATCCTCTGTGGGTTCTACTCATTTGTACATATTTTTCTTGGTGGGAGATCGTGGTGCTCCTCATGCAATTCAAATCTTGTGATTGTGCTTTGTTCACTAGTCTAGACAAGACTTTCCTACCTAGCACAAAAAGATAAGAGTACCGAGGGTTTGCTTATCTAAGGCCTATAGTGGGAAAAATATTACCAAATGGGCATGCATTGTGGATCAAAAAACACCATTTATTTGATAAACCTAAAACATTGAAGCCGTGGATATATCATTATTTGCTGTCGTGGATCAATCTTCAAGGTGTTAAGGTTCAGATCTTTGAATTTCTATTTTCTATTTTCTATTTTCTATTTCTCTTCAAGATCAGTTTTGTTAATGACTAGATACTGGACCCTATTACCATGGGGGTCCACCTCTTGAAGTTGGCAACAGCAGCTTGTGTTTACTAATTATTTATTTCTTTTCTACTTCGAGTCTATATCTAGTATTTAGTTTGGTTGTTGTTTCTTTTCTAGTTGAAGACTCTTGATAGGTCTCTCTTTCCTTGTATGAATAGAAGTCTATTGCTATCTCTCCTTTATTGATTGTAATCTATCTCTATTTAAAATCTATTGGTGGTAGGGAGAGTACACAAGTGAGTTCGGTTCTGCTATATTGGCATTATCAATCTCTCTCTCTCTCTCTCTCTCTCCCCCCCCCTCTTTCTTATTCTTCTTCTTCCATATTTCTCGTTGTGGTTGCTGATTGATATCCCTGGTATTGTTACATGGGATCAAAGCAATAAGAACCAGCCATCACCATCTTCTTTTGCTGTTGGATAGTCTCTTCCGAGGGCTATCTCTATAACTGGTTGCATTAACTTGTGCTGCCTATCCACTGTGAGCCATCCCTAGTTATGATAAAACAAAGCACTAGGGTCTACTCTCCTATCCTTATTGTTTCTATGAGGGCTACTGCTGCTACTACTTATTTGTGAAGCATCATAATGTTGATCTCTTCTGATCCTGCTGCCGCCAATGTGTGAGAGTACAGGATAGTGCTGCTGGCTATCTCTATGGCCCTGGTGCTTCCATCTATGCCACTTACTACTGCTGCTACCACTACCACAACAGTTCTGTGAATATACGGTGTTGCTACTACTTGATCTGGTATGTCTCTGTGAAGATACTGCTACCCGGTATCTCTCTGTGGCCCCGCTACTTCCATCTGTGCCTCTTGCTACTACTACTACTACTACTATTACCACCACATTTGTTCTGTGTATATAAGGTGTTATTACTACCTGATCTGGTATGTCTTTGTGAAGATATTGCTATCTGGTATACAGCATGTGACGATACTACATTGTTGCTACTACAACTCCTACTACTGCCTAGTGAAGATTGAGGACTATCATTACATGTTTTGGTATGTCTTTGTGTGCCACTATTAATTTGATATATCTTGCGATTGTCTTGGTTGATTCTGTCCCATCCAATTGCTGATCCTAGGCCTTCCTCTCATAATGTGCACGTCCAGATCACCAATATCAAACTCAATGAAGTTTCTAATTACTTATTGTGGGCTCAAGCTGTCCAGGCTTACATCCATGCCAAGGGTAAGCTTAAATACCTTACTGATGATCCCCCTTCAAGGTGATGCCAAGGAACCATATGCCATCAAGGCATATGAGGAGTGGATGCGTGAAAATTCCAGACTCAAAATATAGTTAAGGAATAATGTTGTTCTGGCCATTGCTTCCAATGTGATGTTCCATACAACTACTAAAAGAGTTTGGGAAGACTTGCATGAAAGCTTCTCCCAGGAAAAGAACATATCCCGTATATATGAGAAGATGTTCAACTTCACACAGGGTGAAAAGTCCCTTAATGAGTACTTCAGCTGTTATAAGGGGATCATTGAAGAGCTTGTGATTCACCAACCCTTGACAACTAATCTGGACCAGTTGAAGACTCAAAGAGCTGAGTTTCATATGTTGCCAAGTTTATGGCCGACCTCCATCTTGGTTTTCAGGCTGTTAAAAGCCAATTGCTCGCTAAGGAAAATGTACCTTCCCTCTATGAGATATTTTCTCGTCTCTAGCATATGTTCACTCCCTCTAAGGGTGATTCAGTTGCTTCATCTAAGGAATCATCTGTCTTTGTTGTTGTCCACAGGCGAGGTTCCTCCTACCTTGGTAGAGGTCTTGGTCCAGAGAGGGTTCTTGGCTGGGGCCATCCTAGTCATGGTGCATGTTTAACATCCTCTGACAAGTCACCTTCTAGATATTGTATCTTTTGCTGCAAGACCAATCTCATTAATGACAAATGCTGAGATAAGCATGGTTGACCAGACTGGCCAATGGCATAGCCAATGTTGGCACTTCTGAACATTCTTCTGCGTAGGTTTCTGATAGTGACCCTACACCTGCTTTCACTCCTATTTTTGTGTCCTTTGATGACTACCACCAGATACTCAAACGTCTCCAACAACTTGAGTCATCTGCATACTCTTCCATGACCGCTTTAGTCCATACAGGTAATTCTACCGTTTTATTACAACGTCATCTACTCTATGGATTATTGATTCTAGAACTTCTTCCCATATGATTGTTAAATTTGATTTGTTTTTCTCCATCTCTCATGGTCAAAATTCTGATGTTGTTCTTGCTAACGAGTTGTCGGGTTCTCCACTCACTTGACTGGTCATGGTATAGTGTATCCTAACTCATCCATGACCTTGTCCACTGTCCTTCATGTACCTCGGTTACCACTAAGCCTTAATCTGTTAGTCAATTGACAAAGTCTCTGTTCTATCGCCTTCTATACTTCTTTTTGTGTCTTTTAGGGTTTTCAGGCAAGGAGGACAATTGGTGATGTGCTTGAGCAGGCTATAATCTATTACCTAGATGGCATTGGATTTTCAACCGCTGCTACCACCACTGTTGGTGGTTCATCTCCTCTTCCATGACATCTTCTCCCTATCCAACGATTGGGGGCAGGCTTGAGCAGTTGGACTCTATTATCTGGATGACACTGGACCTTTTAACCGCTGCTACAACTACTGTTGGTGGTTCATCTCCTCTTCAATGACATCTTTGCCTTGAATATCTCTCCTTACCAAAGCTAGAGTGCATGATTTCAGGTTGGAAGTCCATCTCTCATCTTGAGTGTGAAACCTGTAAGCTAGGGAAATGTCACCGGTTTTCCTTCCCTATTCGCAGTTATATGCTTGGACATCCTCCTCCTCAACTGTGCCCTCCCTCTCTTCGTCTTGGGACCTGGTGAGATCCAGAGGTCAAACAGTTCCTTGGCACGACCTCAATTGGTTCAACGGGTGTATTTCTAATCACGGCTTCATAGGTTGGAGATCCCTTGCTCTTTCTGCCTACTCAGTCTCTCCTCCAACAGAGATACATTGCCTCTATTTTTTCCTGTTTCATGTGTTGGAATGCCCCCAAAAGATAATTCCACATCTAAACTTTGCGTGCCCATTCTCCAGCCAGATTTGCGAATGAATCCTTCAAAATTGGTCTCTCCCATAGAAGAGTTTGAGAATTCAAACAGTGGAAATGGGCCACTAGAGCTTTCAAAGGGAAACATGTTGTGATGTACTGATGTAGTTCGAAGACTTGCCTTCAATGCAGCCATCTACCATATCTAGGTGGAGAGGAACCACCAAAGATGGACAAACAGATCTAGAACCATAACCATAACCATATCTTTGATAGTATTTCCTTTGAAGTCCTATCCAAGCTATCCTCAATTGATAGGAGCTGTTTTGATTCCATCAGGATCTACATTGCTAGAGCGAGGAATTTACCTATCAAATCTGTTGTGGGATACCCTCTTGACAGCTTTTCCTTTCTACTCATTTTTCCTATTTTTCTTGTCTTTGGAAATCCCCTTCTTGGGGAGTCCCCATTGGTTCTTCTGGGCTTATTGAATATATTGAATTATTACCCCCCCCCCGGCCCAATTTGATGTTTTCTGCTATCAAAGACAAACCTAATCCAAACCTTACTTCTTGTGGTTACTTCTGAAAAGCATAATTGCTAATTCTTCACCTTGTTTTCTTATAGGCCATGAAACATACTCAAGATTCTTATTTCCCGCCCTTTGTATCACGTTAATAGCTCCACTGGAATATTTCCAGGTAAAACATTGAGCCTGTAGTCTTCAGATACCTTTGTAGTATGTATCCATTGTAAGTTTTGGTGTGGATCTAGTCTGTGAGTCTATTAGGTTTTGTTGTATTTACCATCTCTTTCTTTCTCTTTCATTGAGGCAGGTCTAGCTCTATTGTTTTAATGGTGAAATTTTAGTGGGTCCGTTATTTAAAGACCGAAAAGTTATTATCCTGCAATATGTTGAGTTTGACCCAAAAAGTAGTAGAAAGCTATATATTGAGCTTGGCTGCCTCTGGTATTTGTCTAAGTTAGTGTCCTACGTGGAGAGCTTTGTTCCACTTTAGGACCTTCAAAGGGGGCAAAGGGGAAGAGTAAAGCATAGAAGAAGAGGATTGAGAAATATAACAATGTGTATGAGAAACTTGGCCTCAAATTCATTTTCTCTACTAATTTGTTCATGAATAATTTGTTGTTTCGGTTTTATTTAATTTACTCTTTAACTTTTTTTGCTCTTAATTGTTGGAGATTCAATGTAGACACATAACTTGGATACTTAAGTTACTATCCTATGGTCAGGTTCTTTTTGGAAATATATTTAATAGCATCGGTTTTTCTATTGTCAAATGTTTTTGCTAATTCAAGTGTGTAGATGTGGTAACATCTCTGGCCTGTTATAACCATGCTTTCACCTAGTGCCGAAGGCTACTCCTTTTGTGCATTATGTTTCCTCCCTCTCATGAACACCCCCCCTTTAATAAAATTGTCTGAGGAAAAAAAAAAAAAAACCCAATGAGAATAGTAAAAATCTGTAGAACAGCTTTTGGGATTATAGACATTTGTAGATATAAGTGAACATATCGTCGAATAGAGGATATACCTCTCTTCATTATGTAATGGACTGACAGTTTATCTGGATAGAATGAATTGAAAGACAACCCGAGTGCCCATCCATGTTTTCATGGAGCTTATATGATAATGGTGAGTAGCGGCAAGTCAGAGGAATCAACAGAAATCATCGCAGTCATTCGCTGGTTGTCTTCGCAGAGGTGCTTCCTTTGAGGTACCTGACCTTGTCAAAATTTCATGATCTCTTACCTTCTCTAATCTCTATGAATATCAGGTCCCAGTGGAAAGCTAGGTTTTGCAACATTGGATAATATCAATTAATGTTGTTTGAACTTTTCAAAATTACTATATTGTTAGATTGGCTCAATGGGTTCCACTCGTTGCCACATATTGAAAGTGATATTCCTGAAAAAGAAAATAGCCACCTAGTGACAAGTAAAAGGTTCACAATGATAGATTAAGTAATTGATGCAAACCAGTTCATGTTTTACCATGAATCACAAATTGAGACCAAATTTGTTGTGGGATCATTAAATAAACCATCTTGTCTCTTAGTAAAAAAAAATATATTAAGTAATTGAAGTAAATTAGTTCATGTTTTACCGAGAAACACAAGTAGAAACCAAATTTTAGTTCCATCTTGAGAATTAAGAATAAGTCATCAATATATTTGTGTTTTTTTTTTTTTCATCATCCTATTTCCACATCTTATGTTGAAAATTAGAGCTGCTAAGTTCATTTATTTTGGTTTTCCATGTTTGAGTTTGTTTAGTAATTTCTTAGTTGAATTTCCACTGGGAAGCCAATGAAGTTGGAACTATTTGTTGTATGTTGCTTTTGATGATCCTTTAGTGAGTTATTTTCTTTTCTGCTCCTTATATTAATTGGAATTTGATTATCTAGGATGCATTTTTTTTTATTATTTGTTCTCCTACTTTAAGTTGTGGGTTGGTAGAGTGAAGCTAAGGAAAGGGGAGATAAGGAAGGGGGTTGAAGTGGACAGTGATTTTGAGGCCATGGTAAGATTCAACTCAGAAAAGAACCATATCATGTACTCTTTAATTTTATCTTTTTTTCCCATTTCCTCCCATTTATCCTTCTTGGTTTTTTAACTTCATCTTTTGCTTCTAAGGGGATTTAAGTAGTTTGAGAGAGGTTGTTGTGTCTTTAAATTTGGGAACATGGTTGTGTACTGAAGGGCCAACTTGTTAGATGCTTTTAATTGGCATTTTGTTAGTGGTGATGAGGTGTGGGTTAGGTTCTCTTTTTTTTGGGGGGTTCAGCAGTCTTGGTGGTTGTTGTGGGTTTAAATTTAGAGAGCATGGTTGAAGGCTGAGTGGCCAATTTGTTGGATACTCTTTCAGCTGGCGTTTTTGAGTGGTTGGTGAGGCATGGGATATGATGTCTCTTTTTTCCTTTGTTTAATGAAGGCTCAGTTGAATGCCCTAGCTGTGGCCTTTTTTTATTTATAATTTTGTGAAGCATGTCGAGGCATTCGGAACAGCTCCCACACTTGAGCAATTATTTTTCATTGTTTATTTTGCGTTATTTTTTTTTTTTTTTTTAAATCGTGGTTTTGAATTTGATGTTATGTTTGGGTTTAGAGTTTGAATTTCAGTCTTTGACTCTGTTATAACAAAGCAATGTGTTTCCAATTATTTAATCGGAGAAGTGAATCCTCATTTGATTAGAATTTAAGAGTAGAAACATGTTCAAGAGCTTGCCATGGGCTACATGTAGCATGATTGTAGAATAGATAAAGACTGATTCTTGCCCCATGTTTTCTACTTCTCTAGACTTCAATTTCTGCAGGTTCACAATTGGTGTTTTTCCATCTCTATTGTTGAGGTCTATATTTTTTTCCCCCTTTCTTTCAAGTATCAATGTTTTGCCTATCATACTACCATCCAAAAACAATGTTCTGCCTATCATCGGTCCACTCAATTGGGCTTTCATTTATGCTTAAACGCTTTTGTACGTCCTAAACCCTATTTATACTATTACACAAGTTTTATGTGCGTCCACCAGTCTTTTTCCTAAGTTGGTAATGTCTTGGTCTGCAGTGTTTACTATACAAACCGTGTTCAACCCTGCACTTGCTAACAGCAAACCTGATAGCTTGCCACCCATGGCCTCAAAAAGGTTCCCTCTTAAAGACCATTTTTGGGTGTTCATGGGCTGAGCTTTGGTCTAAGTGTAGGAGTTGATCATGATGTATTCTTGCATGGAATAGTGTTCATTCCAACTCCATTGTAGTGTTTTTATTGGGGTGATTAAAGAACTCAGTACTGTGATGTTAGATTGGAGTACTGCTTCTATTTGTTATGGCATTGAGCTTGTTTTCTCTCTGCTATCTAGTGTTTCAATTGTTTTCTGTCTTTTGGTGGAGTTGGCTTTTGGAGCAAGGTTCAAAATCTCAGAACTCGGGGGTGTCTCGACCCTTGAGAAAATCGAGATTTCTGAGATCTCGACCGAGATCTCGATGAGATACTGCACAAAAGCCGCGAAGGCTTAAAATTTGTGTTTTGATCCTAAAATGATCATTTTAAGGATTGATACTCCAGGCAAACCCTATTCTAGCATATATAAACACATTTAAATCATAAAATTGTAAAAATAATCATATATTATTACAAAATCATAGATTCATAATTCATAATTACATACAAATGCTCAAAGAGTCATTCTCAAATAATCAAATACTCAAATACAATGATGCCCTCAGCCCCCAACTCGCATTGAGCTATTTTTCTCTCTGCTATCTAGTGTTTCAATTGTTTTCTGTCTTTTGTTGGAGCTGGCTTTTGGAGCAAGGTTCAAAATCTCGAAACCCAAGGGTGTCTCGACCCTTGAGAAAATCGAGATTTTCAAGATCTCGGTCGAGATCTCGATGAGGCACTGCACAAAAGCTGCGGAGACTTAAAATTTGTGTTTCAACCCTAAAATGGTCATTTTAAGGATTGATACTCTAGACAAATCATATTCTAGCATATATAAACACATTTGAACCATAAAATTATAGAAATAATCACACATTATGGCAAAATCATAGATTCATGATTCATAATTCCATACAAATACTCAAGGAATCAAATTCTCAAATAGTCAAATACTCAAATACAATGATGCCCTCAGCCCCCAACTCCCAGTCCCATTTCCCCATCCCCGATCCCAATTTCTAAGTTCACGAATAGTGTCATGGAGGATCTAACTTATAAATTTGACAGTGCCAAGGTCTCCCGACAATCTCGTGGAAAGATTTGTCAAAATCAGTCGTGACCTAGTTTCATGGTGTGTTTCGTCTCAACCATGTCAAGAGCATCGAGAAAATCGAGATCTCGACAAGATTTTAAACTATGTTTTGGGGTAGTTACATTTAACTTTAGTTTAGGTCATCTTTACTCTTGATCCGGCTCTTTCTCCCTTTATGCATTTTCTTTCTACCAAAAAGAAGTCAATGATCTAAACATCTTAAAATTTTGTTTCCTTCAGCCAATAAAAAATTATGGCAAAGATAATTTTCAGTCAAGATCTATCAGGGAAAAAAATAATTTCAGCTTACCTCACTCCCCCCAAAAAAAAATTTAATAATAACAAAAAATGAAAGTTTGACTGATGTCAGTTTTGTACGAAAGGGAGAAGACGCAATCCCTTTGACTCCTTTGTTACATATTGCCAGTATTATCTGTTTTTGCAACCTTACACAAAACCCTGCATAGCATGGCAAATCAGATAATCAATTAGGATTTGCAGGAAATGTTCTCCTGTTATTGCTTGTATAATTAATGGCAGAAAACGTAGATTTGTACATGAATGCACTATTTAGTATTCCCTAGAAATGAAGATATCATGAAGAAAGATCTGATGCGGAAGTGTTTAGGAGGCCAAAGGGGTGTATTCTAGGAAAATGCAGATTTAATAACTTTCTTGACCACCAATGAATTCCATCATAAAGACAAACTTCAAAGCCCCCGGAACTTATGGAGATAATCTCTGAGATTTAAGCAGCTCCTTTGCTCATAGAATACAATCAAATCTTGCTCATTTATCTTATTACTTTGTTGTATCATCTGCTTGCGATATTTTAATCTTTTGGTGCTTGAATTGATTGAATGATGTTTGCCCCGTTTGATTATTTAAGATTAGTTTTGTGTTCCTAAGCGTAGCTAACTTGGAAAAGTTTGGACATCCAATTATTCTTTTCCAGGGGGGTCACAAGTTGGTTGATAATCCCTCAAGTTTCAATTGATTGATAATGCCATTGGGTTTGGTAATCTTTTTTGTTGGATTCTTGGTCCTGTAGGACATATCAAGAATGACAAGAATTCTGCTGATAGGTGGGAGAAGTTGATTGACCCGTCGGTAACCATGAGGGACAGATTCCCAAAAGCCAGAATCACGGTGAATTGGATAAGACCACAACATGGACAATGTGAATAATATAAATTCTACCCTATAGATGGGGATCAGATTTAGGACACAAGCAAGTAATACGATGATGAACAATATATCACAAAATCAAAGCAACCAATGGCTGGATCGACAGGTATAGCAGTCCAAGATGAAGTAGTAATAATGCAAGGATGCAAGTAATTTTTTATGGAAATGAAAACAGAATAATCTAGTCAATGTATGGATGATCAGAATATGTAATGATGCTGTAAAACAGAGTGGAAACAATATATCAGAAGATAAGGTTGATTTAATGGATGAAACAAGAAATGATGGATTCCTAATGGAGGTGGGCGTACTTTGTGTATGAAGAACTAATTCACCCAATAAAAAGGGTGTATGAAGAACAATAGCATAACAGTACTGAACTCGACATGTGTGTAACCAGTAACAGAATCAGTGTATGCTAATGATGGACGGGAATGGGCAGAATCAATGACATGAAAGAATAGAGTAAAATATGACATAAAGGAATGACTACTGTAGATCGACAGATCTGAAATAAATTACATTACATTAACTTATTTGAAGATGGAAGAAGAATATAAGCAAAAGTAAAGACATGGACCTCAGACATCTCATCTAGGAACTCGTTGACATTCCATAAACTTTTCTAGCATCCCACTAGATAGCCTAATCTCACAGGCATTACATGAGTTTTGCAGTTGTAGAAAATGCAGCAGCCAATGTTTCATTTATAATTTTTATACTCAGGTTTGTAGTTCCTTTCAAACATATATAGAAGAATTAAAACAGGAAGCATACCAGTCCTAGAATTCTTTCAGATAATAACTTACTTTGAAGATAGTTTATTTCTAATAGAAATTTAATTTAATAAAAGAAATAACATAAAACACTTAAAAAGAAATAAAAAACTTAAATGTTTTAAAAGTCTTATCCAACTAGATAAAGATTATCTAATTAAATGAAGACTTATCTAACTAGATTTGAGATGTTAACATACTAATCCCGTACTCGTACCTTATCCTCATATTAACCCTTTTAAAGTGGTTTATTACAATGAAAACCCATGGGATCAAAGATCCAACTTACATATAATCCAGCCAGACTTATTTCAACTAAAATAAGACCAATGTTGTTGTGTTATATCTGCTTCAGGTAATCAATTCAAGAGCTACTTGTTGATTGACCTTATCAGGGTTAGATTCCCATCTTATAACTACTTTAGCTTTTGGATTACACTTGGTTTGCAGGGACACAAGTATTTTTTTAATGGTTCTGTTGCTAATTTTTGAAACGTTATTGAAGTTGATGGAGTAAATTTTTTTCCTTTTGAATTCATGAGTTCAATAGTAGAAAAAGAGAAGAAAAACCATTAATATAATGAAGGGGATCTTCCTCAAACCAATGTTGTCGTTGTCCTGATTCACGGAATCTAATTCTCCTAATTCTCTGGGTACTAAGATTAGCATCATAAGTCTTTCAACTAGGAAAAGAGAATAGAATCCATAGAGCCAAGAGGCAATTTTAGATGACTTTTATGCCCCAAAAAAGAGAGGCAATTTCGGGGAACTCTAGTGCTTGAATAAGAGGGAAGTTCAAGGAACGAATGAAAACCCCAGAGTACCTTGGGATAATTCAGCTGACTGGTAGAACTTAAATGATGGAACTACTGATTGTTGTAGTTGCAGAGGAGAACTAGATAAAAGCTTGTTCAATTAGAAAGATAAAGAGAGAAGAGCGTATATGGTTTGTCAATCAAACTGTGGGAAGAAAGTTTTTCCGAAACTCTATAAAACGCTCAGGAATACAATGGGGGTCAACTCTATAAAACGCTCAGGAATACAATGGGGGTCTAGAAACGCTACTTATGGTCCAGAGCCAGAAATTATTTTGGCCGATTTCAAATTAGATATGGAATGTTGTTCCTAAAAAGTGATTGAAACTAGTTCTAATTGACCCTATAGTAAACTAGTGGATGGTAGTCCTTGGTCTAAAAAGTTCTAAAAAGTGATTGAAACTAGTTTCCATTCTAATAGAAATTGATTCTAAAAAGTGATTGAAACTAGTCTAAAAAGTTATATAATACCGTTAACGGAATGGATTTTTTTGTTACACGTTTCTGAAATTAGGGGTGGTTATATAATTGTCATAAACTAGTGGATAGTAGTCCATAGTCCAGAGATAATACTTGTAATTTATTATACATTATGACATGTAGTTGTTTGGTATGATTTATGATATTTATTTATATTTAAAATAAATTAATATAATCTAAAATCTACAAATATATTAGAAGGTGTTTATCATTATTGTAATAACCTATTATTATTTCTTTATTCTAGTAGTTCTAAACCGTTATTATTTATAACTCATAATTTATTTTCATAAACGATTTGTCATAAGTAGCTCATAAACATAAATATAAACTATATCAAAGAGAGCTTTAATCTTGAAAAACAGAATTAAAAGGACCCAAAATAGTGTCCAACTGTGCAAATAGATACCCTGCTGGGCTATATTCTTTACATGCTTCAGCGTCATACTCGGCTGAAGTACTAAGGCTTAGTTTGAATTCAAGGAAAATTAAAGGAAAGGGAGGTTAAAATTTTTAAACCTAAAAAGAAATATTTTATAGGTATTACTTAAAGTGATTGTATATAAACTACTGAAATTTCTTATCATATTTAGGAATGATATGTTTAGATGTAATTTCTATCTTTCCTTTTCAAATTTATGGGATTTGGATGCAAAGTTTAGTGTACATTAATAATCAAATATAGAATGATTTAGGGTTAACTATATAGTCATGTGATACCATGTGATGTAATGGTTACAAAGGTTTCTTTTTTTAAGTTGAAATTTTATTTCTCTTCCCTTTAATTTTCCTTGCAACCATCGGATCCTAAGAAAAAGGAGATGGGATGTGCCTATTGAAAGATTTTGCCAACCCGCTTGAATCCCTTTATAAACTTATTTAAGAAAATTTGCTAAGGGTCTCTTTGTTTCATTTTCTAAGCCAATTAAATACATGTTAAAACTCTTTTTGGTATAATTTATATTTATATTTATGAGTTATTTAAGACAAATCATTTATGAGATAAATTATGAGTCATAAATAATGAAAGTTTAGTATAACTAGACATGAAGAAGTAATAATTATCACAATAATGCTATATACCCTTTAACATATCCTATAGAATAAATCTATTTTTTTATATAATTATTAATGGGAATAGATTTCATACGCGGACTATGCATCTACATGATAGGGGCATTAGCCATTCATTCACAAAAGGAGGGTAGAATTAGAAATGTTTTTCTTCATTATCTCTCATCCAATGATAGGGAACACATCTGTCAAACCTTTTGCCATTATTTTTTGGGTTTTTCTATTGAAACTGGCCAGTGTTAGTAGTGGCCCATTGGCATCATTTCCCTTTCATGGTATGTCATTGGGTCATCATAGAAACCTCAATATATAGAGAAAATATTTTGATATTTGAGACGAGAGGAATTTTGGGCAATCCTATAAACACCGATCATTGGTGTCAATCTAATACAAAAATTGGTGTCAATCTAATACAAAAGTACATTTTGAGGAGGATTATGGTCCATTTGTTATTTGGAAACACATGGAAAAGACCAAGAGACACATGAAAAAATTTGTTTTTGTTTCAAAAGTAACAAACAATTCCTTCAACAGAACCCGCAAAAAAAAAAAAAAAAAAAAAAATCTACTGCTGGGAAACTTAAAAAAAAATTACTTATATTTCTATTTCTCTTTTCCTTGAAATTAGGATTCCCTTTTTCTCTCCTATCTCTCCCCTCCAAGTGAACGGCTACCGAGTTTCTTGTACTCGTATTTTTCCACAAGCGTTAAGGTTCCAATATACTCCGCTAGCGCATAAACCCCTCTCTGTAAATCTATCAACGCACCCTACTTTGCCTTTTGCCATCCTAATTTGTGGATGCACATCGTCTCCTCCCAGTGATTTTGGGAGGATGCGGCAACCTATCTCGGTGGGCCCTCGTTGAATCCCCGCCAACACCCCGCCCCTTGCCCCCCCCAGCCCGAAATTTTACCCCAATTTGTAACTACCTCACTTTCCAGAATGATTCAGTCCATGAATCGATGATATGAAATGTCAATTATTTTAAAAGCCTTAAGATGGAAAAGAAAACCTGCGAGAGAGAAAGTGAGATTAGATCCTCTCCAAGTGCCCAACCCATCCAACCTACCAACATCATTGGATTATGCTTGCGCCCTAGAGAGAGATCTAGCAGTCCTAAACGGGCTGGACAGCTGAAGAAGATCTTTTTTCATGAAAGTGAAGGTGAGTCGATTAGAATCATTAAACACTTCTCTTTATCTCTTTTACTTGGGGCAACATAGGAGATGGATCCAAAGCTTGCAACGGCTGAGGATAATGCAAAGCTTGATGAGCTTCCATTTGATGAGCAAATCAAGGCTGCAGTAGTTGGTATGAATCCAAACAGATCTCTTGGATCAGATGGGTTTCTTGGTAAAAAAAAATTTGCTTCTTATGTTTGGATATAGTAAGGAGGGAGATTTGCTCAGCAATAAGGTATTTTTTTCACATCTGGTATACCGAAGGGGGTTAATAGTAATTATATTATCCATATTCCAAACAATGAGGGAGCTACAAAATTTTCAGTTTTTTGCCCAATTTGTGTGACGAATTATGTTTATAAAATAATCTCAAAAATAATGGCTACTAGACTTGGTGGTTTTTGTGGGAAAATTAGTTTCTGAAGAACAAGGAGCTTTTCTACAGGACAAAGTGATCCACAATAATGTGGGACTAGGTTTAGAATTGGTGTCCTTGATGAACAGGAAAATAAAAAATGATTGTGTAGAAATAAAGTTTGATGTCCAGAAGGCCTATGATATGTTAGAATTTGAATTCTTATTTGCGGTTTTAAGGAAATACGGATTCACAGAAAAGTTTGTAAATAGATCGAGTGCACTCTCAAGTCTCAACTGCAATTAGCCAGACTATCCATTATGATAAATGGAGGTCTTAGACAAGGAGATCCTTTTATCTCACTTGTTGTTTGTTTTAGCCAAAGAGGTGCTTTGTCGGGGAATACAGAAAATAGCAATGAATGGAGATATTGAGCCGGTTTATAATGGTAGAGGTGTAATGGTTTCCACTCCACCTATTATTTGCTTATAACATTTTCATATTTATGAAAACCAATCTTAGCACATGCAAACATATGAATGATATGCTGAAATGTAATAAGGAGTTTGGAGGACAACGAATCAGCCAAGCCAAAAGCAAACTATTTTTTTAATGATGGTGTTTTCAGAAGATGAAGTCAGAAGTTGCTAAACAGTCTTGGTTTCTCAAAGGGTTGCTTTTCAACAATATATTTGGGTGTACATCTATTTAAAGGACGGATAAAAAGAGAGTTGACACATTCAGGAAAAAAAAAATTTCTACTTGGCATGGCTGCTTTTTTTATTTGGGTGTAAATTTACAACACGTCTTGGGAACTTTGAATTGATTTCTCAATCTTGAGTTTAAAAAATTACCACTTCCCTAAATTAAAACAATAAATATAAAACTTAAAGATAATAAAAAACAATTAAAGTGTAATTAAAACTTAAATATATAATAAAATTAAACTTTTACATCTTCTCTCAACTTAAATATATTATAAACTACCAACCGTTTAGATCGTTAAACCAGAAACCATTTAAAAACAGCCAACCGAAACTGTTTAGACCGTTAACCCTAAAAACAGTTTAAAAATCGATAAACTGAAACCAATTAATAAACGCTTTCGGTAAGGATTTTCAAACCGTTTATTAAATGGTTCGAATTCGGTATTAGCCTTTGTGCACCGAATCGAACCAAACTGAAACCGAACTGTAAATCCAAAATCGAACCGTTTAACACACTTAGATGCAATGCTCTAAAAAATTGCATGGAAGATGAGGACTGAGGAATTTGTATATGCCAAATTCATGAGGGGTCGTTGCCTTTCGAAGGAGGGGGCGGTACGAATTCTAGCTTGTGTTTTTCTAGTTTGGGTGAGTATACGGAAGTTCTGGGATTGGACAACAAAGCATGCTCGATGGATAATAAGAGATGGCTCGAAATTAATCTATGAATGGACAGGTGGCTTGGTGATTTTACTTTATAGGATTGTTTGGGTTGAGAGATCTCACATTTCAGAGGTATGGATTGTACCTTATCTTGTTTTATTGTTGATGGCAACTGGCAATGGCCATTGGTTGAGTCTCATACTCCATGATATTGGTTTTCAGTAGAACGGGTAACAAGGTTACTTGACACTTACTTGGGTGACAACTAGCTTTTTTTCCTTCAACCCGAAACAATTTATAATTTGTTTTAGATGGGATAGATTTTTGGGTGGATACAGAATCATGATCCTTTTCGGAGCCCATCCCGCCTAAGCATGCAGACATATTATTTCACAGTTTTTACAGCTTTTAAGTTCTAACTAAGGTTATCAACTTGATGCCGAAAATCAGTACCGTACCATTTGTATTGATACTGGTATTACCATTTTTTATCCGATACAGTAATTATTCAAGTTTTGGTATCATTTTCTATCCAATACGATAATAGTTTATACTGATATACAGACCTATGGATTATATACCAATTTATATATCTATTTGTATACCATTTTTGTATGTATACCATTTATATATCGAGTCACACACACTGTTATATACACAGTCTACAAATCCACATTGTAGTAAAACTGTATTTTGTATCTAACGGTACCCATATTTCGAACCGAATTAGAAATCGAAGCCTGTACCGAATAAAAACAATATTTCGTAGCACATGAAAACCGTATATCGTACCAGCTAAAAATTGTATTAAAACTGTACCGAGCCGGTCTGGTAATGGTAAAGAAAAATCATATCTTTTGCTGGTAAACTGGACTATACTGGTAAATTTCTGGTACCATACCGGGAACACACTGAATTGTCGATATGGAACCGAATGATATATCTAGTACTGTAAATAGTACCTCTATAGTACTTGGTAAAATTAAGCATTTTTCAATACCCATGCCACCATCTTTTACAGCGAAAAAAAAAAAAGTCCTTTCTCCAGAGCTACAAGAGGATCCGCATCCTGTCCTCCCAGTGGTTCTGGGAGGACAGTGGCAACCTGCCCTGGATGATCGCCACGTGGCTCTCAGTAAATCCGAGACCCACGTCCGAGCCGACACCCAACCGACAAGCCGAACCGACAGGGGTTGTCGGCTCAGACGTGGGTCTCAGATTCAACCGAGAGTCACGTGGCAGCCATCCGAGATGGGTTGCCGCGTCCTCCCAAAATCACTGGGAAGAGACGATGTGCATCCAGCTACAAGATGCTGTGAAATCAGTTCGGATATCATATAATTTCAGAACCCGTAAAATGATGCAACTGAAATCATCCTTCCCAAACACAAGTTCTCAAATAACTTTTTTTGATTTGCAATCTCTTCAAAGCATAAAAAGCAATCTCTGTGGATACATAAAATTTAAAAAATAAGATTTTATTCAAATTGATTCTCCAAATTCATGACCGATCCACCAACTATAAGTCATGGCAGGTGTAATGCTCCAAACAATTCAAACCTATCTGAAACAATCCCAGAGAAACCATCCAGACATCTCAACCTTCGGATGACACGATAAAAGAAGATACAGGAGAAAAAGCAATACCCGATGATTTTGCATCAAAATTCTCAAGAATTCTTGAGGAGTTGCATAAATCCAAAAAATTTCAGAAATTGATACTGAAGAAATAGTATCATTGTGCCCTACGAAGAACATTAATTGCAAATGAAAATTGTTTCTTTTCTCCTTCATTATTTGATCTTTTAAATGATTAAACTTGAACTTTAGTACTATCTTGTAAATCGTTATCTTCCACCAACTTCTTCTAGTTTGTGAGTAATACGTAAATACTTTTGTTATTCATTTTCCATTTATTGAAGTTCAAACTCTACAATTGAGGCTCATGAGGCTCATCTTCTCCAGTCATCAACACCAACATACTTACTGGTATTGCAATTTTTTTGGAAACTTGCTTCCTTTCTGTTTTTGTCAATATTAAGTAGTCTTCCAACTTCACTTGACTTCCTGGAATTGATAAACAACAATGATGCTTGTTCACATCAGTCTTTTCAAGTGATTTCTCTATCACCCATTCCACACCTTCACCTCCATACCTTGTAATTGCATTCATAAGCTTTTCAAGTATTGCAGAGGTAGAGGCAGGTGCAACTGCAACTGGTGGATTCACTGGATTGATCTTTTCATTCATGGGTTTTTTTTTTCTTTTTCTCTTTCAACCCCAAAGAAGCAGCCTTCCTCTTCCTCTTCTGGGTATCAAATTTGGACTCAGGAATTGCATCATTCAGAAGCTTTTCAAGTTTCTTCTTCTCAGACTCAATCTCAAGCAACCTGGCTCTTTTTTTTCTAATAAACTCTTGCATCTTGTTAAATATGGCCCACATGGGCCCAGCCAACCAAATCAAGAACCAGCCAATGTCACTGGCGGTAATTAGAGCCAGGGACACTGGCTGGTATTCTTATTTTTCCTTCCTTATTTCAATTGTTATTTATTTTCTTATTATTGTTATTTGTTTCTTTTTATGTCTCCTCTTGTTTATAGAGACTTTCTCTATGTAATTAGATATTTTTTGTTTATAAATAAGATTGTTGTCTAAGAGGAAGAGGTATTGATCTCAACTACAGCACCTTACTATTTTTTGTGATCTGCTCTTCACTTCTTCTTCTTCTTCTAATTTCTTCTTCTCTCTTTTTCATTCTTTGTTTTTCTGATTTTGTATTCGAGGTTATGTGGTTTTGTTACACATCTCGTCATGGTTATTTACCCAATCAGCCTAAATTAAGCCCATCGCATCAAACTCCACAACTATCTGATGCTTCAGAAGTTCCCTATGATTTGTGAACTTCATTTTCTCCAATTTTGCAAACTTTTGTAGCAACATGGATTCCTTCTCCTTCTCCCTCAAATTGAACACCATCTTGAATTGGGTCTTGAACAAATTAATTGGAAAAAAAAAAAAAAAAAAGCAAATTATTCATAATATTCATCAGGATAGAGGATGCAAAAGAATTAAGAATAAGGAAAATAAATTTAAGCTACCCTTTGAATTCTAGTTGAAGAAATGAGAACATCAAGACCGAAATGAGTAATGGAAGAGATGCCTACCTGCTCTAACTTGAGATTGACGGAGGCGTTCTTTTCTTTCTGGGTAAGTACATAGCTTCCATTGTATAACTTATCCAAAAAAAATAAAAATGGAAGAGATAAATTCCTGCTATTAACTACGTATAGACAAGTATAGAGAGAGAGAAAAAGGAAACTAAGGATACTTTTGGGGGGTGTTTGGTAACACTCAGTAACACTCCAGAAGTTGGATTCTGACTTCTGGAGCATAAATGGAGTAGAAGTCTGTTTGGTAACCTGGTTCGAACTTCTAGAAAATTCATGAGTGAACCGGCTCCAAATGAACTCTAGAATCCAATTTTTTAAAGCATCAAATAGATGCTTTTCTATTTCAGAGTACAATTTTGGAGTAAAAATCTCCCCACACCACTACTACCACCAACTACCACTACCAACACCACAACCCACCACCCACCACCCACCACCCACCACCCACCACCGCCACCACCCTCCACCACCCACTGCCGCCACCACCACCACCACCACACCTCCACCACCCACGCCACCACTACCCACCACCACCACCGCCACCTACCATCGCCACCACCATCAACCACCGATCACCAACCACCGCCACCACCACCCACCGCCACCACCACCCACGCCACCTACCATCGCCACCACCACCGACCACCAACCACCGCCACCACCACCTACCACCACCACCAACTATCACCCACCACCACCGCCACCACCACCACCCCTCGTCGCCACCACCACCAACCACCCACCACCGCCACCACCATCCACTACCACCCATTGCCACCGCCACCACCACCATCCTTAATCACCACCCACCGCCACCTACTATCGCCACCACCACCAGTCACCAACCACCACCACCACCACCCACCACCACCGCCACCTACTATCGCCACCACCACTAGTCACCAACCACCACCACCACCACCACCCACCACCACCGCCACCACCATCCACTATCACCCACCGCCACCTACCATCGCCACCACCACCAGCCACCAACCACCACCACCCACCACCACCATCAACTATCACCCACCACCACCGCCACCACCATCCACTACCACCCACCACCACCGCCACCACCCTCCACCACCACCACTCACCCACCGCCACCCTTCACCACCACCTCCCACCCACCACCACCGTCACCAACAATCACTACTCACCACTAGTGCCACCATCCGTCACCCCCCACCACTACTCTGGAGTCTATGACTAAATTAGGTTAACAAACATGTTTCTACTCCCTTATACTCTTGAATCCTTTTGAAATTGGAGTAAAAATTTGAACCAGAAGTAAAAATCCCAGAGTTGAAGTTTTATCAAACAGTCCCTTAGTTTCCAAATCTGATTTCTTTCTTATTTTGGGATTTATTGGCTAACAGTAATGTGGGGAGAAAGTTTAAATCGATTTTTAGACCGGGTTTGTTTAAACCGGTTTTGTGAGTTCCCATTCTTTTTTCTTTTTTTTAAGATAAGCAGAGTTCCCATTCTTATTTCTCAATAACGCTCAAGCCTCCGTTCAGGATGAAGCAGAAAGTGGAAACAATAGCAGGAGGAGGAGGAGAAGGGCAGCAGATGATGGCGATCATATCCTTACCCAAAAAACAGAAGTTGATGGTGACAATGTCGATCTCGAATCTGCCGGAAGATATGTTGGTGGAGATCCTCTCACGACTCCCAGTTAAGGACTTACTGCGATTCAGGTGCGTATCCAGAGGCTGGCGTAATCTAATTGACGATCCTTACTTCATTACTCAGCAATTTAATCACTCTCCTAAGAACAACCCTGCTGTCATTTTTTACGATTCCTCCCCTAGGTCTCTCATAGTACGTTACGAGTCATCTAAAGAAAAAGGGATGTACGAGTTTACCCCAATCAGACTCAAGCCTAGGGTATCAGGGATAACTGTCGTGGGTTGTTGTAATGGCCTAGTATGCTTAAACATTTTCTTGGGTCGACGTATTAATGTTCTCTGTATATCGAATCCAGCAACTCGACAAGTCAAGTATATGCCAGAAGGAAATAGAAAAAAGAGACGGGATTTGGGTTTTGGTTTTGGATTCGATCACATACATTACGATTATAAGGTGATCCAAATTGTCCAATTTTATGGGGAACAAAAAAACTCGTTTTTAGTGTACTCATTAAGCACAGATGAGTGGAGAGAACTTGGAGAAGTCTCCTTTAATGTTAATTATAGCAAGAGACCTGCATTTGTCAATGGTTCTGTTCATTGGATGTCAGAATCTAAGTCTATTATATCATTCAGTATGGCACTCGAGAAGTTTTGGGAATTACCAGAGCATGATTATGGAGGTAAAGATGAATTATTGTACAAAAATCTTGTGACTTTTGGAGACTACCTTTCGGTAGTTGATGGTTATTCGGAGTATCTTGAGATATGGGCGATGAAGGATTATAGTGTGAAGCAGTCTTGGACCAAATTGATCACCATTCGAGACTTCCAGTCGATACACTGGTTTGCTCGTGGAGAGTTAGAAGTAGTAGAAATTCAGAGGAATGGTAAAGTTATGGCGGTGCTTAATCACATAATGATGATCTCTTATGACCCAAAAAGTGGTACAATACAATATATTCATTGTGACGGGCGCATCTCCTGGAAAGATTTAGTTCCTTACGTTGAGAGCCTTGTTCCAATTTTGCCTGCAAAGGAGCACAAGGGTAACAATAAAGCATAAAAGAGAAGATGACTGAGAAATATGAAAGATGTGTAGAAAAGTCATGGTATTTTATTAATTTTCACTGCTACTTTGTTCATGAATAATTTGTTGTTCAGATTTTATTTAGTTGACTCTTTACTCTTTTAGCTTTGTATTTATTGGAGATTCAATTTAGGCAAATAACTTGCTTACTAAGTTACTTTAGCTTTGTAATTTTCAATTTTTATTTATTTTTAATTCAAGGGTGTAGATGTTGAATGTGCCAGTTGGCTGACCTGGTAATGTCTCTAGCTTATCGTAGCAAAGGATTTAGACTTGGGATTGAGTCATATTCAAGCATTCACTTCGCTGAGCCTTTTATACGATATGTTCCCCTCCCCCTCTCACTGCAAATTTGTTTGGAAAAAAAAAAAAAAACTGAAGTAAAAAGTAAAGAACAATAAAAGTGATTTTGGGACTCTAGACATTTGTAGATATATTGAGAATCCTCTCTTCATCATGTAATGGACTATAATTCAGTTGGATGTGTCTTCCCCAAAGGGGCTTCCTTAGAGGTACTCCAGCAACAACAAAGCCTTATCCCAACTAAATGGGGTTGACTACATGGATTCTTGACCTCCAATCAGTTCTGTTCGATGTCATACTTGAAGCAAGGCCTAAGCTATGCATGTCTTTCTTCACCACCTCCTTTAGAGTCATCTTAGGTCTGCCCCTAGCTCTTTTAGATCCTTCAATCTGAGCACGGCCATACCATCTCAAATGGCTTTCTCGTAGTTTGTCATGTATCGGTGTTACTCCCGAATCTGCTCTAATACGATCATTTATGGTTTTGCCACACATCCATCTCAACATTCTCTGTGGGTTCTACTCATTTGTACATATTTTTCTTGGTGGGAGATCGTGGTGCTCCTCAAGGTATTCAAATCTTGTGATTATGCTTTGTTCACTATTCTAGACAAGACTTTCATACCTAGCACAAAAAGATAAGGGTACAGAGGGTCTTCTTATCTAAGGCCTATAGCGGGAAAAATTTACCAAATGCATTGTGGATCAAAGAACACCATTTATTTGATAAACCTAAAACATTGAAACTGTGGATATATCCTTATTTGCTGTCATGAATCAATCTTCAAGGTGTTAAGGTTCAGTTCTTTGAATTTCTATTTTCTTCTTTTCTCAAGATTAGTTTTGTTAACGACTAGATACTGGACCCCATTTCCATGGCGGTACCTCTTGTAGTTGGCAACAACAGCTTGTGTTTACTAATTATTTATTTCTTTTCTACTTCAAGTCTATATCTAGCATTTTGTTTGGATGTTGTTTCTTTTCTAGTTGTAGAGTCTTGATAGGTCTCTCTTTCCTTGTATGAATAGAAGTTTATTGCTTTCTCTCCTTTATTGATTGTAATCTATCTCTATTTAATACAATCTATTGGTGGTAGGGAGAGTACACAAGATCGGTTCTGCTATATTGGCATTATCAATCTCTCTCTCTCTCCCCCCTTTCTTATTCTTCTTCTTCCATATTTCTCTTTGTGGTTGCTGATTTATATCCCTGGTATTGTTACTTGGTATTAGAGCAATATGAACCAGCCATCACCATCTTTCTTTTGCTGTTTTGGTAGTCTTTTCCAAGAGCTATCTCTGTAGCTAGTTGCAGCAACTTGTGCTGCCTGTCTAATGTGACTTATCCCTAGTTAATGATGAAACGAAGCACTAGGGATGCGGGATCCGGGTTGAGAAAACCCTAATTAGATCCACTGTGGACCCACCCAAATAATATGCAAGCTTGATTCAATAAACAGTGGCAGAATTATAAATAAACTCAAAACTCAACCAGTGGTGGCAATTTTGTAAATAATCAGAAGTTGGCAATAGCTTAAGAAACCAAACGAAACCTTATGATACCGTAGGATGAAACTGGAATTAAATATATAAACCAGGGGTATTTTAGAGAAGTGCACTTAAAGAAAAGTAATAAAATAAAGAAAAGGAGAAAGGAGATTTCATCGTGAAAAGTGCTGTCTTCTTCAAGCTCATGACAGAACAGAGTGAAGTGGTAATCAGATTGCTTTTACTTGAGAGAACTCAGCCGATAGAGATCCAATCGGCCTAAAATTTCAGATGAAAGCTTGTAGGGGCTAGGACTACTGTTTCCAACCCTTATTGACCCCACCCAATGAAGATCCAAGCAAGGAAAAATTCCTGAAGCAAATCCTGGTGGGAAGAGAGGAACAGCGTGAGTTGCAGGTTTGTGCTGCGCTGTTGAAGAGGTTTTGGGTTAAGGGTTCTGGGGTTTCAAGTCGCTTATGGAAGGGGTACTCCTGCCTAAGATCTGAGGTGGAACAGAGTAGAGATGGAGGAGATCAACACCAGTCTCACCAGTCTTCTCAAGACTGTGGTGCTAACGGAACAGGGAACCAGTGCAGAAACAGTAGCATAGAATAAATAAGCAAGGAAGAAAGAAGGAAGAGGAAGAGGAGGGGATGACAGTCTAAGGAAAGGGCTATTCCTGATCGCAGAGACGAAGGGGGGGAGAGAGAGAGTGCACACCAATTCTTTCTGCCTATAGGCATACAACCACAATAACTCAATTCATTCTTTCATTCTTCTTCTCTGAAATTAAAAGTCCTATTACATGTGTATTTTAAAAGAAATTCTTTCCTAAACTAAATGAAATAAACTAGTAAGTAAATAAAATCCTAATCAAGATGGAAACCATAATCTACTAAATTAGATATCACCTAAACTCCTAATCTAAAATTCCCAAAAATAAAAGATTACAAATATTGCAATTAAAATTAAATCTAACAAAGATGTTAATTGTTAATCCATGCCCATCTTAGTTTGTGGGCCTGCTGCTGCATCAACTAGGGTCTACTCACCTATCCTTATTGTGTCTATGAGGGCTACTGTTGCTACTACTTATTTGTGAAACCTCGTAATGTTGATCTCTTCTGATCATGCTGCCGCCAATCTGTGAGAGCACAGTATGGTGCTTCCAGCTATCTCTATGACCCTAGTACTTCCATCTATGCTGCTTACTACTGCTACTACTACTACCAAAAGTTCTGTGAATATACAGTGCTGCTACTACTTGATTTGGATATGTCTCTGTGAAGTTACTGCTACCTGGTATCTCTCTGTGGCCTTGGTACTTCCATCAGTGCCTCCTACTATTGCTACTACTACTACTACTACTACTACTACTTCTACTACCATATCCATTAAGTGAATATAAGGTGTTACTCCTTCCTGATCTGGTATGTCTCTGTGAAGATACTACTACATTGCTGCAACTACAACTAGGCTAGATATTAGGTTACCTAAAGTTTAGCTAGTTAGGAAAGGGGACAGCAGCATACATGACATGCATTTAGATTTTAGAGCTGGATTTATTAACCAATGGGCAATACATTCCTAACGGTAATTCACCAACTGAACAAAGATCAATAGGGTGACATAGAAACATATTGATCAATAGTGGAGGACGCCTCAACAAGAACAACATCAGAATTTTGAACATGAGATATGGACAAAAACAAATCACATTTACGAGTCATGGAAAGAAGGTCCAGAATCAATAATTTACGGAGTAGGTCATAACAAAAATGGTAAAATTATTTGTATGGGGCTAAAGCGGTTATGGAAGAGTAAGCAGATGACTCAAGTTGTTGGAGATGCTTGAGTATCTGGTGCCAGTCATCACAGAATACAGAAATAGAAGATTATGCCCCAGGAGCGAAAGCAGGTGTAGGGTCGCTAGCAGAAGCCTACGCAGAAAAATATCAGAAGTAGCAATATTGGCTATGCCATTAGCCTAGTCTGGTTGACCATGCTTGTCCCAGCAATTGTCATCGATGTGAGTCATGTGACTGGTCTTATGGCAAAAGATACAATATATCAAAGGTGTCTTATCAAAGGATGCTCTATATGCACCATGTCCAGGAGGACCAAGGCCATGAGCACTCTCTAGGTTACGACGTCCACCAAGGTAGGAGGAACCTCGCCAACGGCCAGCAATCCTTAGATGAAGGAACTGGATCACCCTTAGAGGGAGTGAACTTATGTTTAAGATGAGAAAATGTTACATTGAGGGGAGGTACATTTTCCCGAGCGAGCAATTGGCTTTTAACAGCTGATAGCCAAGATGGAGGCCGGCCATAAACTTAGCAACATGAAACTCAGCTTTTTGAGTCTTCAACTGGTCCAATGTTGTCAAGGGTTGGTGAATCTAGAGCTCTTCAATGATCCCCTTATAGCTGCTGAAGTACTCATTAAGGGACTTGTTGCCCTGTGTGAAGTTAAACATTTTCTCATATAAATCATAAATACAGAATATTTTCTTAACCTGAGTGAAGCTTTCACCCAAGTCTTTCCAAACTTTGTTAGTAGTTGTATGGAACATCACATTGGCAGCAATGGTTGGGTGAACACTATTCCATAGGCTATATTTTGAGGGTGAAGTTTTCATGTATCCACTCCTCATATTCTTGATGGCATTTGGTTCCTTCGCATCACCCGGAAGGGGGATCACCAGTAAGGTATTTGGTGTTACCCATAGCATAGATGTAAGCCTGGACAGCTTGAGCCCACAATAAGTAATTAGAAACTTCATTGAGTTTGATATTGGTGATCTGGACATGCACATTATCAGAGGAAGGCCTAAGATCAGCCATTAGATGGGACAAAAAAAACCAAGAAAATCGCAAGATATATCCAACTGATAGCAGCACACAGAAAGATATACCAGAACAGGTGATAGTAGTGATAAGGACATCCCAGCAGTTTTCAGCTAAGAGGATCAGCAGCATTTTATTTTATTTTATATTACAATTCTTTTATTTTCTGTTTTATTTTTATTTCTACAAACTGTTTGTTTCTATTTATGTTTTTAGTTTCTATTTCTGTTTTTGTAATTTGAATTTTGTATTTTTTTTCTTATTTTTTTAAATTAGCAAGCATGTAAAGTCGCCGCCCCCCCCCTCCCCTCCCCTCCCCTCCCCTCCCCTCCTAACTTGTTTGCACCCCAACCCCTTTTATTTTTTATTTTTTTTAGTTACAAGAGTTGTAACTGCCCATAAACAGTTATAACCCCCACCCCCTCCATGGTTTGGAGTGTAAGCCTTTAAAGGCATTCTTTTTTTATGCAATGATAATGAAATGAATGATGGCAGAAACTTCTCTCTCTCTCTCCCTCTCTCTCTCTCTCTCTCTCTCTCTCTCTCTCTCTCTCTACTGTAAGTGTCTCCTCTCTCTCACTATCTTTTTCCCCTTCCCAATTTCTCTCTTCTTCTTTCTCTCCCCTATGTCAGTTTTTTGATTTCCCCTACCTTCTTCTTCCCTCTTCTTATTTCTAATTGGAAATTTTCTGAAATCAAATCCTTTCCCCCGTGACCAAGAAATTCAACTTTCTGTTCATGATATGCTTATTTAAAGTATGATTAATAGTCCATTATCAACCCCTCCCTATAATATTTAGTCTCCCACTACCCATTGTCAAATTCTGCCTTGTTAGACAACTTGTTTAAATTTCAGTTCCTGTTTCCATTTATTTTCTATAAACAGTAAATGTTAATACCATGTTCTGTTTAGTTTTCTGCATTCTGCTAACAGAACTTCACTATCCCATACCAACCTGTATTGGTGCCTATATCTCAGCATCATATCTGATAAGTAACCTAGCTCTTTCTTATTAAATTGTGGCTGTAATTACATGAAATTAGTTTTCTTAAGCACTGAATATTGCTGTTATTATTTTAACGGTGTTGAAATGTTCTGCACAACAACTTGTTGAATGCATGCTGCCTTATAAATGCTGAACCCTATGTCACCCTGTTGATCATTGTTCAGTTGGTGAATTACCATTAGGAATATATTGCTCATTGGTTATTAATGCTGAACCCTATGTTACCCTATTGATCATTGTTCAGTTGGTGAATTTTGTTATGAACTTCTCCATTAATTATTGATTCTGGACCTTCTTTCCATATGACTCGTAAATTTGATTTGAGCAACGATCATTTGGGAGACCATCACGAGCCTTTGTCGGTCTTATCCACTTTTCTTCTCTGTTTGCCTTGCTTCTGTGATGCTCGTGTTCAGTGACTAGAACGACTCAAATAAAACTCCTCTTGGATGTGCAATAGTGTTCCCTTCTAGTGCATTAGATCTGCTGAGTGGATTCAGAGGTGGTGTTTCTTTGTTCTCTTCAAGTTCCATCTTCTCTGATACGTATTTATTTCTATTCTCCATGTTCTGACTTCTCTGAATTTGGGAGATGTTAAGCAGGCAAAAAGAGAAGCATCAGCGGCAGTTGTGGTGGCTAAAAACCACCGTCTCACCGCCCAAGCACAAAAGTTCCTTGGTGTCAATTCCAACAGTGCCACCTAAACCACCACCACCACCTCCTCCAATAATGAAAGCTTCAACTCGTCATTGTTTCCGTCAGGAAGAGAGAGGGGGGAGAGGGAGGGGAATTCATCGGGAAGAGAGGGGGAGAGGGAGGGGTTAAGAGCAATGTTATAAAAAAAAATATTAATTTACTATTTTATCCTCTTTAAAAAACACATGTTCATTAAAGATTTGCTCAAAAACAACAAAAAAGAGTTTTTGGCAAAAAATCAAAAAGAGGTCTAAACCTCAGACCTCTTTCTGATTTTGAGCCTGTTTTTATTTCTGTTTCTCACAAATAGCACCTAAAAATAGAACCAAACCTCTTTAAAAACAAAAAATTGAAATAAAAATAAAAATAAAAATGGATCCAAACTAAGCCTAAGTTTTTTATCTTCTCTTAATTGTATGACCTTCTATCCTTCTTATTGTATCTTTTAGGATCTTCAGGCAAGGAGGACGATTGGTGACTGGCTTGAGCAGGCTGGAATTTATTACCTGGATGGTATTGGATCTTCTACTGCTGCTAGTGCTATTGCTGGTGGTTCATCTCCTCTTCAATGACATCTTCTTCTTGGACATCTCTCCTTATCCAAGGATTGGTGGCGGGCTTGAGCAGCTGGACTCTATTATCTGGATGACTGGACCTTCTATTGCTGCTACCACTACTGTTGGTGGTTCATCTCCTCTTCAATGACATCTTTGCCTTGGACATCTCTGCTTATCCAAGCTACAGTTCATGATTTCAGGTTGCAAGTCCATTTATCTTCTTGAGTGGGAAGCTTGTGAGCTAGGGAAACATCACCGGTTTTCTGTCCTTATTTGCAGTTATATGCTTGGACATCCTCCTCAACTGTGGCCTCCCTCTATTCGGCTTGGGACCTGGTGAGATCTAGTGGCCAGACAGTTCCTTGGCATGATCTCATTTGGTTCAATGGGTGCATTCCTAATCACAGCTTCATAGGTTGGACATCCCTAGCTCTTTCTCTGCCAACTCAGTCTCTCCTCGAACAGAGAAACATTGCCTCCATTTTTCCTGTTTCATATGTTGGAATGCCCCAAAAGGTAATTCCTCATCTATTCTTTGCATGCCCATTCTCCAGCCAGACTTGGGAATGAATCCTTCAAAATTGTTTTCCCTCTAGAAGAGTTTGAGAATTCTACGAACAGTGAAAATGGGCCACGAGAGCTTTCATAGGGAAACATGTTGTGATGTAGCTGGAAGACTCACCTTCAATGTAGTCATCTACCATATCTGGATGGAGAGGAACCTCTGAAGATGGATGATCAGATCTAGAACTGTAACCATATCTTTGATAGTATTGCCTTTGAAATCCTATACAAGCTATCCTCAATTGATAGGAGGTGTTTTGATTCCATCAGGATCTGCACTGCCAGAGCAAGGAATTTACCTGTCAAATCTGTTGTGGGATACCCTCTTTACAGCTCTTCCTTTCTACTCAGTTTTCCTATTTTTCTTCTCTATGGAACTCCCCTTCTTGGGGAGTCTCCATTGCCCCCCCCCTCTCCAAAAAAAAAAAAAAAAAAAAAATTCTTGAAATCAAATTCATTTCATTATTTCCAAATTTGCCTTGTAATGAAAGGCCAGAGATGAGAGCTCTCTACCACCCTGAAGAATTGAAAAACTTCTCTAGCCAGTCTCTAAAATGTAATAGTTGATGTTTTCTGCTATCAAAGGCAAACCTAATCCAAACCATACTTCTTGTAATTACTGATGAAAAGCATATAAACTGCTAATTCTTCACCTTGTTTTCTTATAGGACCTGAAACATACTCAAGATTCTTATTTCCCACCCTTTGTATCACGTTAATAGCTCCACAGGAATATTTCCAGGTAAAACATTTATACTTTGGAGGAACCTGTAGTCTTCAGATACCTTTGTGGTATGTATTCATTGTAAGTCTTGGTGTGGATCTAGTCGGTGAGGCTATTAGGATCTTAGTCGTGAATAGTATGTATTTCCCATCATTTTTTTTTGTTCTCTTTCATTGGGACAGGTCTAGCTCTCTTGTTGGTGAAGTTTTAATGGGTCCGTTATTTAAAGACCGAAAAAGTGTTATCGAGTGACATATTGAGTTTGACCCAAAAAGTGGTTGAAAGCAATATATTGAGCTTGGCTGCCTCTGGTATTGGTCTAAGTTAGTTTCCTACATGGAGAGCCTTGTTCCACTTTAGGGCCTACAGAGAGAGAGGGGTAAAAGGGGAAGAGTAAAGCATAGAAGAAGAGGATTGAGAAATATAAAGATGTGTATAAGAAACTTGGCCTTAAATTCATTTTCTCTACTACTTTGTTCATGAATAATTTGTTGTTTTGATTTTATTTAATTAATTCTTAACTGTTTTTAGCTCTTAATTTGTTGGAGATTCAATTTAGACGCATAACTTGGATACTTAAGTACCATTCTGTGGTCAGGTTCTTTTTGGGAGTATAGTTTTTTTACATTAGTAGCATCAGTTTTTTTTTTTTTTTTTTTTTTTTTTTGTCAAATGTTTTTGTTAATTCAAGTGTGTAGATGTGGTAACATCTCTGGCCTGTCATAACCATGCTTTCACCTAGGGCCAAAGTCTACCCCTTTTGTGCATTATGTTTCCTCCCTCTCATGAACACCACCCTTTAATACAATTGTCGGAGGAAAAAAAAAACCTATGAGAAAGAAAAAGTCTGCAGACTGATTTTGGGATTGTAGACATTTGTAGATATAAGTGAACATATTGTCAAATAGAGGATACCTCTCTTCATCATGTAATGGACTGACAGTTCAACTGGATAGAATGAAATTGAGAGACAACCTGAGTGTCCATCCATATTTTCATGGAGCTTAGATGATAATGGTGAGTAGCGGGAAGTCAGGGGAATCGACAGAAATCATCGACCTCCATTCACTGGATGTCTTCACAGAGGCGTTAGGTAGCTGACCTTATCAAAATTTCCTGATCTTTTACCCTCCTATGAATATCAGGTCCCAGTGGAGAGCTAGATTTTGCAACTTTTGGGCTATTAAGCTTGCTAAGGGATGAGCTAAATAGAGAACAATATACATTCGATAATATCAATTGATGTTGTTTTATTTTTTCAAAATTACTATATTGTTAGATAGACTCCATGAGTTTCACTTGTTTCCACATATTCAAAGTGATATTCCTGAAAAAGAAAATATCCACCTAGTGACAAGTAAAAGGTTCACAATGATAGATTAAGTAATTGATGCAAACCAGTTCATAAACACAAGTAGACCAAATTTGTTTTTGGTTCATTAAATAAACCATATTGTTTATGAGTAAAAAATATAGATTAAGTAATTGAAGCAAACTAGTTCATGTTTTACCAAGAAACACATATGGGAACCAAATTTTGATTACATCACCTTGAGAATTAAGAATAAGTTATCAATATTTTTGTTCTTTTTCCTCATCTTATGTTGAAAGTTAGCGCTGCTAAGTTCATTTATTTTGGTTTTCCATGTTTAGCCATTGGTACTCCGCATCTTCACGGAGAATTCAATTTCACCGGGTCCATGTTGGAGACAGCAAGTTTATTTAGTAATTTCTTAGTTGAATTTCCAGTTGGAAGCCAGTGAAGTTAGAATTATTTGCTTTATGTTGCTTTTGATGATCCTTTAGTGAGTTATTTTCTTTTCTGCTCCTTATATTAGTCGGATTTTCATTATCTAGAATGCATTTTTTATTATTTTTTCTCCTACTTTAAGTTGTGGGTTGGTATAATGAAGATAAGGAAAGGGGTTGAGGAGGACCGTGATTTGAGGCCATGGTAAGATTCAACTCAGAAAAGAACCATATTGTGTGCTTGTATTTTATTTATTTTATTTTATTTTTTGGTTTTTTTTTTTTTTTTTTGGGGGGGGGGGGGGGGGGGGGGGGCCTACTGTTTGTGCACGTCTTGTTTGTGCATGGATTACGATGTCTCTTTTTTCCTTGGTTTAATGAAGGCCCAGTTGAATGCCCTAGCTGGGGCCTTTCATATATATATATATATATATATATATATATATATATATATATATATATATATATATATAATTTTGTGAGGAGCGTTCGAGGCATTCGGAACAGCTCCCACACTTGAGTGATTATTTTTCTTTCTTTATTTTGCATTATTTTTTTATAAAGTCATGGTTAGTTTTGAATTTGAGGTTATGTGTGGGTTTAGAGTTTGAATTTCAGTCTTCGACTCTGTTATACCAAAGCAATGTGTTTCAATTTATTTAATCGGAGAAGTGATTCCTCATTAGATTAGAATTTATGAGTAGGAACATGTCCAAGAGTTGGTTTTGGGCTACATGTAGCATGGTTGTTGAATAGATAATGATTTTCTCACAAAGACTGATTCTTACCCCATGTTTTTTACTTCTCTACTAGACTTCAATTTCTGCAGGTTCACAATTGGTTTTTCCATCTCAAAATTTCATTTTTTCCCCTTTTCTTTCAAGCATCAATGTTCTGCCTATTATACTACATCCCAAAAAACAAGACAATGTTCTGCCTATCATCGGTCCACTCAATTGAGTTTTCACTTATGCTTTAGAACACTCTGTACATTCTAAACCTTATTTATACTAATTACACAAGTACCATGTGCATCCACCAGTCTTTTTTCTAAGTTGGTGATGCAGACCAAGTTTATTCTAGTAGTAAGGGCTGCAAGCCATCTAATGGGCCTGGGTCCATGGGAGCTGATGCAGCCTAAAATCAGCCTTGCCGAGATCTCTAGATAGAGATCTCTTCTACTGCCAGATTTCTTCTTCCGCCAGCAAGTAGTAATTAGTTAGGACTCTTTGTTTGTTTAGTTTCCTAAAATATGGTTTAGTTATTTCCATTGTCTAGAAAGTAGAAGTTTTATTACTTTCTTAATTTCAGTTTTGGAAACTTTTTCCTATCTTTTGTTTTAGAAATTTCCTACTCTATAAAGGAAGTTTAGTTTCTAATTTCAGTTTTGAGACTTTCCTATTTTGTTTGTAGTCTTTCAAAGTTATAAATAAGATTGAGAGGGCTGGCAGGCAGACTTCAGATTTTCCAGAAAAAAGAAGAAGAAGAAAAGATCAATTTCTATTTTTCTGGTTGAGTCTCCTATGGTTGTGAGACTCAACCAGCTGTTTATTCCTCTTCTATTGCTTCTCCTTTAATCTTCTATTGTTTACACTTCACTGCTCTACTGGCGACATTAATACCTATAGAACATATCAAATCCTTTCTGATGTGTTACAGATTTCATCAACATCAATTAAAGCTTTACCAGGTCTGGGTGGTAACCTGTACAACACCCTTGTAGCATCTGTAGTTGTTTCAGCACTCTTTTGATTGACTCCAAACTTCTACTAGTGTTCATAATTGAAGTTAAGAGGATTTCCTATCAATTTCAAGTGTGTTCCACGGTTGGATTCTCAGATAAGTTGATTTTCCTTTTGTTTACTAAACCTGTTTTTTGTGATTGGGCTGCGTAAGATCCTGCAGCAAAGAAGGATTGTCAATTTGAGTTGTTTTGAACCTCTTTGATATCAAATTGGTATCAGAGCATGGCTGAAGCGAGTTTTAACTCACCTAATCAGTCTAATAACCCCAGTGACCCTCTTATTTTGGTTCTCCAACAATTAGTCAATATGAATGCAAAGATAGATAATATGGAAGGAAGGATGAATGCTAAATTTGATAGTTTGGATGAAAGAATTAACCCTAGGCCAGCTAGAAAAGAAGCCCCTAGAAGAGAAGCTCCTATGCCAACTTAGTGTCAAGGTCTAATGCTAGGGCTCTCCAAAGAGTACCTAGAGAGGACTGTTAAGATCTACCAGATGAGTATGATGGGAGACTTTTTCGATATGAAATTTCACATAAAGTAAGGCAGGACTTAAAAGATTTCTATGGTTGGCAAGACCCACAAGCCTTTCGTGACTGATTGTGTGCGTTAGATGATTATTTCGATTGGTTTGATCTTCTTAAACCACGAAAATTAAAATTAGCACAATCCAAACTTTTGGGAGTTGCCCGTGAGTGGTGAAAAGTCCATGAACAGATGCTCATAGTTCGAGGATGAGAGCCTAGGACTTGGGAAGATTTGAAGTACAAATTAACGAAAGAGGACGTACCTGAACATATCCAAATAAATCTCTTCCATCGACAAAGTTACCACCAAGTGGCATGTATAACTGAAGAAAACCTAACACAACCATCTATAAAATTCAGTTCGCAAGTTAGTGAGGGGTGAAAGCCTAACGCTAACAATATTAACGAGAAGGTGATATGGAACATGCTTTACGTCTTCTACAGTTTGTTGTTCTCCAAACCGACCAAATTGAAGATGTTCTTGACTCTAAGTACACAATGACTCACAATGGTGGAGGTTATCAGTCATTTTTAATCAAGTGGAAAAGGCACCCACACAATGACAGTACGTAGATACACAAAGATGACTTTAAGAGAATCGACCCGAACCTCTATGAGTGTTCATGTCTTTCTTCCATTCGTCAAAAACGAATGTTTCTAAACCGGCGAGAGCTGATGTAGACCAAGTTTATTCTAGAAGGAAGGACCACAAGCCATCTAATGGTCCTGGGCCCATGGGAGCTGATGCAGCCTAAAACCAGCCCAGCCGAGATCTTTATCCGCCAGATTTCTTCTTCTGCCAGCAATTAGTAGTTAGTTAGGACTCTTTGTTTGTTTAGTTTCCTAAAATATGGTTAAGTTATTTCCATTGTTTAGAAAGTAGAAGTTTTATTAGTTTCCTAATTTCAGTTTCGGAAACTTTCCTATCTTTTGTTTTAGAAACTTCCTACTCTATAGAGGAAGTTTAGTTTTTAATTTCAGTTTTGAGAGTTTCCTATTTTGTTTGTAATCTTTCAAAGTTATAAATAAGATAGAGAGGGTTGGCGGCAGACTTTAGATTTTCCAGAAGAAAAAGAAAAGATCAATTTCTATTTTTCTGGTTGAGTCGCCTACGGTTGTGAGACTTAACCAGCTACTTATTCCTCTTCTATTGCTTCTCCTTTAATCTTCTATTGTCTACACTTCACTACTCTACTGGCGACATTAATACCTGCAGAACATACCAAAACCTTGCTGGTTTGTTACAGATTTCATCAACATCAATTGAAGCTTTACCAGGTCTGGGCAGTAACCTGTACAACACCCTTGCAGCATCTGCAGTTGTTTCAGCCCTCTTTTGATCGACTCCAAACTTCTATTAGTGTTCATAATTGGAGTTAAGAGCAAGGTTTAAAATCTCGGGTTTCGGAGGAGTCTCGGCCTCCTCCGAAACCGAGATCTCGACGCCGAGATCTCGTCGAGATCTCGGCAAGATCTTGCCGAGACAGTGTATTTTGTCCGAGACAGCTTAAAAAGGTTGTCTCGGTGGCCAAAATGCATTTTTTAGGTCTCCAACTTCAAGGGAACCTCATTTTTACATACATAAACACATTTAGAGTATAAAATTATAAAAATAATGACTCTTTGTAGTTGTTTGGGTTTACACTCATGTTTTGACAGTCAACGCTGAAGTCTGTTATAAATTTAGGTTAATATTAGCTATTATATTCAATCAAATATGGCAAATGAGACAATAACATAATGCATTAGGGGAAAGAGAAACAAAATAACACTTCATTATAAATCATTACATCATAGTTCAAATATTCAATATTGAATGATCCCATAGTCCCCCTGTGCCCATAGTCCACAATTCCACAATCCTCATCCAGATACAATGTCTAGTAATACGTAGAGTGTCGTGGATGATCCATCCTACTATCATCATATATCTGGGAAAGTTGTCGACGCAAATTGTCTTTCAATTGAGCAACATAATCTTCCCATGACATTCTTGATGCAAAGTAGTTTTGGTAGTCTTGCACATGATTCATAAATATAACATCAGTAGCTGTCCGAAGGATACCTATCTTTGGGAAGAATGGAAAAACTTCTGAAGTAGTACTCTGGTGCGTAGACTCTCGTGGAAGTACTGATGGAACGGAATAGAAGTTGGTTGACCACTCTGAAGTTACAACAATCCCCGCAGTCTGAAGCACCACCCGTTGCAAGTTAAAAGTCCAAACAAAGAAAGAATGGAGGAAGAAATGAAAAAAACCATGAAAAAACTAAGAAAAAAGAGGAAGGAGCAGTCTCCACCGAGAACAGCCTCTCTTTTATAAAAGAGAAAAAAAAAAAGAAGCAAAAAGCATGTTCTCGCCGAGATCTCGGCGAGATCTCGCGAGAATTAGCGAGATTAACCGAGAATAACCGAGATCTCGGCGAGAACATGTAAATGCCGAGACGAAAAGGGTTATCGACCCTATTTTCGTCTCGGTTAGTTGCGAAATTGGCGAAATCGGCGAAATCGGCGAGATCTCGCCGAGATTTTATTCCATGGTTAAGAGGATCTCCTATCAATTTTAAGTGTGTTCAACGGCTGGATTTTCAGATAAGTTGATTTTCTTTTTGTTTACTAAATCTATTTTTTGTGATTGGACTGCGTAAGATCCTGTAGCAAAGAGGTATTGTCAATTTGAGTTGTCTTGAACCTCTTTGCCATCAGTTGGTAGTGTCTTGGTCTGTGCAGTGTATACTACTAACATTTTTCAACCCGCCACTTGCTAAAAGCAAACCTGACAACTTGCCACCCTTGGCCTCAAGCAGGATACCTCTTAAAGACCATTTTGGGTGTACATGGGCTGAGTTTTGGCCTAGCTCTAGGACCTAATCTTCTTGTATTCTTGCATATATCAATGTTCATTTGGACTCCATTGAAATGATTGGAGTAATTAAAGAACTCAATACTGTGTTGACTGCAGTATTTTTTCCATTTTTTATGGCATTCTGCTAGTTTTGTCTGTGCTATATAATGTTTCAATTGTTTTCTGTATTCATTCTTTGGTAGAGCTGGTTTTTGGAGTAGCTACATTTTCCTCTGTCTGGCTCTTATCCTTCTTGGCTGATGTCTGTTGTTTTATATGCTGTGCTTTTTTTTTTCTTCCTTTTTATGCATTTTCTTTCTACTACAAAGATTATGATCTAAACATATTAAATTTTTGTTTCCTTCAGCAAATAAAAAATGAATGGCTAAGAGAATTTTCAGTCTAGATCTGAAAGAAAAGAAAGAACAATGTAAGTTTGAAACTGATGTCAGCTTTGTACGAAAGGAAGAAAACACAATCCCTTTGACTCCTTTGTATATTGCCTGTATTAGCTGTTTTCTGCAACCTTACAACCAAAACCCTGCATAGCATGGGCAAATTGGATAATCATTTAGGATTTTTGAGGAAATATTCTACTGTTATTGCTTGTATAATTAATGGCAGAAAACTTAGATTTGTTCATGAACACACTATTTAGTATTCCCCCGAAATGAAGATATCTTGAAAAAGCTTTGATGCAGAAGCGTTTAGGAGGCCGAAGATATTGGTGTATTCTAGGATAATGCAGGTTTCAAAACATCCTTAAGCCACTGAGGAATTCCATGACAAAGACAAACTTCAAAGCCCCAAGAACTCATAGAGATAATCTCACTGAAATTTAAGCAGTTGTGGAGATTTACATAAGAATTCTAATTCACTAGCTTTGGATAGAGATAGAAAGGACCTTAGAATATAATCAAATCTTTTTCTTTTATTTTTATCCTTTGATGTGTTAGACTTGATAATAATGAATGATGTTGTATATTGATTTGTCTCATAGATTTACATACGTAGAGAGATCCTTTAATAGATATTGTACACTGCATAGAGTCCTACACTGTTAACATGAGTTAGAGATAGAGTTCTACACTGTTTAATTACATGAGTTCAGATAGAGTACCCAAAATAGTAGTGTCCAACTGACCAAATAGGAACCCAGCTGAGCTATATTCTCCACCTGCTTCATCAGCTTCATACTCGACTGAAGACTGAAGTAATAAGATTGAGGAGAGATGGGATGTGAGGTATCGGATTGGATCAGTTGACAATTAATCCAAATCAACTACGTCCCCACTTATATATATATATATATATATATATATATATATATATATATATATATATATATATATATATATATATATATATATATATATTGAGAGTAGGAAAACAAGATGAATCCCTGCAAAACCAAACTACCTCATTGATGCAGTAGCAGTGTCATGGATGGATCAACACGAGCCAATTTGGCTACCCAAACCAAACCTGAACCGGCTCAAACCCAAACCAATCTTTTGGTCTGGAAAGGGTTGGTAGATGATTAATTAGAGTAGGAAGTTTCAGTATTAGGGTTTTCCTTATTTATTATTTCTATTTTATGCCATAGAGATTAGATTTGATTTCATAAAGATGTTATTTACTTTCTAAGTTTATTTCACATTAGTTTAGGAATGTTATTTCTTTTATAAAGAGAGATGTAATAGAGTAAAGAGTAGTAAAGATTTGAAGAATTAATTAGAATGAATGTTTGTTATTGAATTGGTGCTTACGACAGAGATTTTGAAGCTTTCTCTCTCTTCCTCTCTCCCTTTGTGTCTCTCTTGTTCATCCCTACGAACCAGAATCAACCCCATCTGTCTTCCCTTTCCTTCTTCTTCCTCTTTCTTCCTCTTTCCCTCTTCTTCTTCCTTTCATTTATTTCCCTGTTCTGGCAGTAAACCCAGTCCACATAATCCCTTCGATCTCACTCATTCCGCCTCCTCTTTCTCTGAAATCTTTGGAAATCCCTCAACCCCTAAAGGCGACCCAAACCCCAAGCCCTTAGCCCCAAATCATACCTTTGCTGGGCACTGCAGCTCTAAACCCAAACCTGCAACTCCCTTTACCGCCAGGGTCTGTTTCAGATGCTTTGTTCATCAGTTCTTCTTGCTGGTTCTTGGTAATGTTGTGTGGATTCGATAAGCCAGTGGTTTAGGAATCTACTCCTGAAATTTCAGATTCATTGGAGCTGCATCGAAGAAGTTCTTCCTCTTCAACCTAAATCTGGTTTTCGCCTCCTATGCCTATCGTGAGTTTGAAGAAGAAACAACTTTCCAGAAATTCCAGAAAGCTCCCTTGATCTTTATTACTTCATTTATTTAACCCTTCTTCATAATCTTATTTCCAGATTTATCCATTGGTCTAAGGATTGTTTCTAATTTGGTCCGAAGGTCTTGTTTGGTTTATAAAGCTATTAAATAGTTCTGATTAATTACCAAACTGCCATTACTAGTTGAGTTTTGAACTTATTTACGATTCTGCCACTATTATCTGAATCAAGCTTGTTTATTATTTGGGTGGGCCTACTAGTGGATCTAATTAGGGTTTTCAACCCAGGATCCCGCATCAATTGGTATTAGAGCAAATATCCTACAGTTATGGTGAATAACAATGAGTTCCTCGCATGTGTTAATGCCAACAAAAAGAAAACTAACGCGGCCATTGGTGGTATGTCACACCGACTTGATGGGATAAAAATGCTTCTATTTTAATTTTTCAGGATATGATGGCAAAAATGTAGACGTCCATTGACTTGTTGTCACAAGCTATAAAAGGTAAGAGTCCCATACTTGGGGATTTTTCCAACTCCGCCTCACATGTTCCACCTCCCAATGCATCCCCACCACCATCACCATCACGACACGTACCACCACCACCACCATATGGAGTTGGTCGACATGGAGAAATTTTTGGTGCTGACAAAGGAGCACGACTGGATGTGCTTGATTTTAATGGAGACCAAAATCCTGAGGAATATCTTGACTCGATCCATAGCTTGGAGTATTTTTCAAATGGTACGGATTGTCAGAGCCTCGGAAATTGATGTTTGCAGAAGCTAAATTGAAGGGCACGACACAAGTTTGGTGGATTAAATATCAGAAACAAAATCAAACTCGTGGTATTGGTGAAATAAATACTTGGGCTGAGATGTATGCTGCAATGAACCGGCGATTCCTACCTCTTGATTACAAGCAACGGACGCATCTCAAGTTTACTCAATTACGGCAAGACATATGACTGTTGAAGAATATGTGGCCCGATTCTATTATTTGGCTACCCGATCTGATTTTGATTGGGATGAAGATGTTTTGGTTGCACAATTCCGTAATGGTTTGCACCCACATATTAGTGTTTCCTTGGCTTCCAATAGGTTACATACAATGGAGGACGTTGTACAAGTGGCCTACTAGGTAGAGGAAAATTTCAAGCGGCCATACAACCGGAGAAGCTTTCCAAAGACGTTCTCTAAAGGTAACAATTTTGTCAACAAGCTCCACCACCAGAGAAGTCTTTTAGCAAGCCCCAAGAAAGTGGTTCTAGTATGGCATCTTCACGGCCGACCCGTCCATATTCTCCGCCTCGGCGTGGTTATGATAGACCTCCTTCAAAACCGAGGGCTGAGATCCAATGTTACACCTGTAAGGGTTTCCGTCACTTTGCTTCCCATTACCCAAATCGCTCCATTGCTTTTGCCGATAAAGAAGAACTCATGGCTACTGCCACTGAGGAGCAACGTAAGAATGAAATCGTATACTTGGCAGCCGAGCATGATAGTGATGATAGCGACAATGATGTTGATCAGTTGCACCAGCCTTTTATGGTCCTTCGCCCTCTCTTGGCTACACAGATATCTGAAGAGGATGATTGGCGACGTGGCAATATTTTCCAGACACAGGTACGATGCAACGGTTCCCTATGCACCATGATTATTGACGGCGGCAGTTGCACCAATGCAGTCTCTGAAGATATGGTTAACAAGTTGGGTTTGAAGACAGATCCCCATCCGCATCCCTACAAGGTTGGATGGATAAATAACAATAATCTTAAGGTTCATGAGCGGTGCTTGGTCACGTATTCCATCGGCGGATTGATCGATACTGTTCAATGTGATGTGTTACCCCTCAAGATCTGTCACCTTCTCATTGGTCGTCCTTGGATGTTTGACAAGAAGGTTCAGCATGATGGGTCCGAGAATACTTACACCTTCAAATTCGGTGGGCTCGATATGCAACTTCTTTCGACGAAACACCTTCCTGCCATCAAGCTTAAGAAGAATGCTAACTCGCTTCTCCTCCAACGCATTCCATCTTATGGTATTCTTGGTCCTTATCCAGACTCGACGGAGTCGAGTTCTTTTGAGAAGCAGAGAGTTGATGCAGTAGCAGTATCATGGATGGATCAACACGAGCCAATTTGGCTATCCAAACCAAACCTGAACCGGCTCAAACCCAAACCAACCTTTTGGTCTGGAAAGGGTTGGTAGATAATTAATTAGAATAGGAAGTTTCAGTATTAGGGTTTTCCTTATTTATTATTTCTATTTTATGCCATAAAGATTAGATTTGATTTCATAAAGATGTTATTTACTTTCTAAGTTTATTTCACATTAGTTTAGGAATGTTATTTCTTTTATAAAGAGAGATGTAATAGAGTAAAGAGTAGTGAAGATATGAAGAATTAATTAGAATGAATGTTTGTTATTGAATTGATGCTTACGACAGAGATTTTGAAGCTTTCTCTCTCTTCCTCTCTCCCTTTGTGTCTCTCTTGTTCATCCCTACGAACCGGAATCAACCCCATCTGTCTTCCCTTTCCTTCTTCTTCCTCTTTCTTCCTCTTTCCTTCTTCTTCTTCCTTTCATTTATTTCCCTGTTCTGGCAGTAAACCTGGTCCACATAATCCCTTCGATCTCACTCATTCCGCCTCCTCTTTCTCTGAAATCTTTGGAAATCCCTCAACCCCTAAAGGCGACCCAAACCCCAAGCCCTTAGCCCCAAATTATACCTTTGCTGGGCTCTGCAGCTCTAAACCCAAACCTGCAACTCCCTTTACCGCCAGGGTCTGTTTCAGATGCTTTGTTCATCAGTTCTTCTTGCTAGTTCTTGGTAATGTTGTGTGGATTCGATAAGCCAGTGGTTTAGGAATCTACTCGTGAAATTTCAGATTCATTGGAGCTGCATCGAAGAAGTTCTTCCTCTTCAACCTAAATCTGGTTTTCGCCTCCTATGCCTATCATGAGTTTGAAGAAGAAACAACTTTTCAGAAATTTCAAAAAGCTCCCTTGATCTTTATTACTTCATTTATTTAACCCTTCTTCATAATCTTATTTCCAAATTTATCCATTGGTCTAAGGATTATTTCTAATTTGGTCCTAAGGTCTTGTTTGGTTTATAAAGCTATTAAATAGTTCTGATTAATTACCAAACTACCATTACTGGTTGAGTTTTGGACTTATTTACGATTCTACCATTATTATCTGAATCAAGCTTGTTTATTATTTGGGCCTAAGGTTTTGTTTGGTTTATAAAGCTATTAAATAGTTCTGATTAATTACCAAATTGCCATTATTGGTTGAGTTTTGGACTTATTTACGATTCTACCACTATTATCTGAATCAAGCTTGTTTATTATTTGGGTGGGCCTACTAGCGGATCTAATTAGGGTTTTCAAACCCAGGACCCCGCATCACTCATTCATCCAACTTAGTAGATAATACATCTTAGGAAGTTTTTGGAAATTTGCAAATTGTTAAATTAGAGTTTACCAAATCCAGGACTAAGGTTGGGTTTAGAAACAATCGAGAGGCAGTCTTTATAGGCTATTATTTGCTGTTGTTATTTCTCATTAAATACATACCAATTTCAGTTCAATTAGGAATAGGAAAGAAACGAAAATAGAAAGAGAGTTTCAGTTCCCCTTCTTATTTCGTTTCAGTTCCCCATCTTATTTTTAAGTAAATGCACATGACTTTCAGTTCAAGGAATAGAAAAGAGAGTTTCAGTGTTCCATTCTTATTTCTCAATAAATCCCTGCTCAATTGCTCAAGGAGGACTCGAGGTAGAAAGTGGAAACAATAGTAAAGAGGAGTTGAAATAATGATGTCGGATATCCCTGAAGAAATACCGATTGAGATTGTCTCCCGACTCCCAGTTAAGTCCTTACTCCGATTCAGGTGCATATCGAAAAGCTGGCGTAATCTAATCAGCAATTCTCACTTCATTACTCTTCAATCTAATCGGTCACCTAAGATCAACCTTGCTATTATTTTTTTTCTGATTCTGAATGTTACCAGTTATGTAGTGGGACAGGGATTAAGTACATGTTTAACCCAAAGCCTACCTTCTCGTTTATTGATGTCGTGGGTTCTTGTTATGGTTTAGTAAGCTTATGTTTATCCTCTTTTGCTTCTAATATGGATTCTCTCTGTATATGGAACCCAACAACTGGTGAAACCAGGTATGTCCCAGAAATACCTCTTTATTTCACAAGTTTTGGTTTTGGTTTTGGTTTTGATCCCATACACAATGATAATAAGGTGGTAAATAATGCCCATTCTTTTGGAGAATGAGAGGTTTCCGTGTCCGTATACTCTTTAAGCACAGATGAGTGGAGAGAGCTTGGAAAAGTCTCCGTATTTGTTAATTGGAAAAAGAGAAGCGGATTTGTTACTACTGCATTTGTTAATGGTGCTGTTCATTGGATGAACACTAGAGATGTGGAAGGAGAATTGTCCACTTGTATTATTTCATTTGATATGATAATTGAGAAGTTCTTCGAAATACCTTAGCATGATTACAGAAATAAACATGAATTATTTCTTAAAAGTATTGGGGTGTTGGGAGAATGTCTTTCAGTGCTTGATGATGATTTGGCATATCTTGATAAAAAGTTTTACTATTCACAACCACCCACCTGGTAGTTTAATAGAAAAGACAATTCATGAGCTATCAAGGTAAGTAATAGAAATCCAGAAGAATGGTGAAGTTCTATTGGTGCATGGTTGCGTGAGGATGATGATCTCTAATTATCCAAAAAAAAAAGAGGTACAGTGCAGTATATTGGGTAAGTATATTAGGTGTTACTGCCCAAATTATTGGTCTGAGGTAGTTCCTTACGTGGAGAGCCTTGCTCCACTTGGGGTCTGCAAAAGAGCAAAAGAGGAAGGTGAATGGGATCCAAATCGTCTCATCCCAGTAGTTCGGGAGGAGGGGTGGCGACCCCAGTGGATGGTCGCCGCATGGGGGTTGGATGAATCCAACCCCTCCGTTAGAGCCGATAAGCCGAGCCGACAACGGAGTGTCGGTTCGAACGGAGGGGTCGGATTCATCCGACCGCCACGCGGCGACCATCCATTGGGGTTGCTGCCCCTCCTCCCTGAACTTCAGGGAGGAGACGATTTGAATCCAGGTGAATGAGCAATATGAAGATGTGTATGAGAATCTCGGCTTTTAGTTCATTTTGTTTATTACTTTGTTCATGAATAATTTTTTGTGTAGATTTAATTTAATTTATTCTTTTAATTATTCTTTTAGCTTTATATTTATTGGAGATTCAGTTTTGATACTTAATTTACTATCCTATCGTCACATTCTTTTAAGAAATATAGTTTAATTTGGTTTGTTATTGTCAAATGTTTTGGTTAATTCTTGTTTGTAGATGTGGTAATTAACATCTTTTGCCTATCATATTGGAGATTAGGGTTGTGTTTGGTAAGAGTGATAAACAGTGTGGTTTCGGTTTAATGGTATTATTCGATTTCGGTTTGGTGTGTAATGAGTGGAATCAAAATCGAACCATTTATTAAACGGTTTCAAAATGCTTACTAATACCGATTATTAATCGGTTTCGGTATTTCAATTTTTAAACGGTTTCATTACCTGGAAAGAGAGGAAGAGAGTTAGGAACAAAGGAGAGGGAAAGCTAAGGAATGCATTAAAATATTTTTAATCATATATGAAAGTGGATTTATGATTTAAAAATATGTCATGCGAAAAACATTAAAATAAAATTTATTTCTATAAACATAAACATTTAGCACTGAGGGATTAAAGTAAAGGTTTATGGATTTTAACGGTTTAAAATAGTGAGTTTAAATGTTTTCTTTTTTAAAATCAGAATTAAACCGTTTAATTAAATAGTTTTATTTTTCAAACTAGAATTGAACCGTTTATCAATTGGTTTCACGGTTTGGTTGGTTTCGGTACACAATTTTGTTCATTTTTGACACCCTTAGCGTTTGGCATGCATTATTAGAACGCATTCTGAGAAATGTAGTCTCATTCCAAATATAGGATGAGAATGGGTTAAAGATTGAGTCATTTCCATTATGGATTCCAAATATAGAATGGGCTAAAAAGCACGTCCAAGAATAAATTGCATTCTCATTTGAATTTCATGATTCAAGAAAGAATGCATCTCAAACACAGGTTTTGCAACATTGCTATTAATTTAGTTTCTTGTCACCAAAGTCCTTTCCTAAGAGGGAAATGTGTTCTTGATAATGTTAATATCATTTATGAATTTATGCAAACGCCCAATGTATTTATGATAACTTTCTAAGAAACTAAGTAACTTGAACAGATAAGAAACTGTGTAAGAAACAGTTTCTGAACCGATTAATCAAATTGGTTATTCGGTTTGGTTTGGATTTCTACTAATAACATCTTGAATCAAACTGGAATTGAACTAAAACTGAACCAATCAATCATTTATGAACCGATTTACAACCTTACTTCTAAGGCAGTTTGTAGTACCCCTGGTCAGAAAAAATATGTTTCATTTTCAATTTTGGAAATTTCGGGCAACTTAAAACCAATGGGGCAACTTTGTAAGAGAACAAGACTTATAGTGAAGCAATGCTGAGAAATCCCATGAAATTACTTCCAAATGCCTCAGCTATGAAGGGTGTGTTTGAAATGGATTCTCATATTTTTGTTTTGGAAATATTATGGGTACCACCCCTCTTGATCGAATGCCAGGTACACCCTAAACCTTTTGAATAATTACAAAGATATCCCATAAAATCCAAGTAAATAACAAAAACACCCACTCCATTAGTGAATTTTCGTTAATTGATGATGCAAAGAAGAAGTTAAAATTTTGATAACTAAAATGCTTAAATGGTTAAGTGAACGGATCATTTTGTCCCCTTTAAATATTACCTTTACTATTGTGTTGAGGAACTACACATCGTTCTTCTTCTTTTGGTTGCCATCTGCAAGCACAACATCATCTGAGAAAGGGAACGAATCTGAAGAAATAAGGAATTTGAAGAAGGAAGGAATGTGGACCCATAGCTCACCATTAGCTCCTTCCTCTCTCTCTCTTCACACCTTCTCCAGTGAAGAGTTCTCGCATTATACTCAATTCACGATTGAGGCAGAACTAAGGGTGTTAAACAATTGATAATCGGAATAATAGTCCGATCCAGTAGGTGTATAAGAAGGTAAAATCAAAATCGAACCGATTAACTAAACGGTATCAAAATTGAACAAAAATCGATTAGTAACCGGTTTTGGTTTACCGGTTTTTAAACGGTCTTCCATGAATCGATTTTGTAGGGATTTATCTTATAAAAACTAAAAAGAGTAATAGATGAGTATACCTTCCGACTTCCTCCAGCGTCTAGCACCAGTAGTGAGCGGTCTGACTCTAGCCGCTTAAATGTCAAAGATTAAATTGAAAGTTCAAACTTCAAATGGGAAGGAGAGACGAGAGAGTCCAAACTGGAGAGCATGAAACTGTTGTAATGTTGTTGTGCCTAATGGCTTAATGGTTAATGTTTATTTTGTTTTCCACTTTTACCGTTTTGGTTTTATGGTTTAGGTTTTTGAGAATTGGGGTTGGATCTTGGGCAAATAGTATATTAATTGGGGTTGGGATTGGAATTGACGCCTTTTTTGGAAATAATATATTAATTATATAGGGAATGAGATTAGGTTTTATTAGTTTAGTTTTTAAGGAATAAAAGGTTTACACTTTATTTGGTTTAATCGGTGTCGTTTACACTTTATTTGGTTTAATCGGTGTCTATGGCTGCAACAGGACCGGGTTGGGCCAGGTTTTTCAAAATCTTAACCTTAACTATTTAAACTTAATCCTAACTCTATCCAACCCTGTCAGGTTTCAAAATCTTAACCTTAACTATTTAAACTTAATTCTAACCCTATCCAATCCTGTCAGGGTTAAAAAATATACAACCCTAACCCTGACCCTAATAGAATTGGGCCTAACCCTAACATACCCTGATTGACCCTGACAGAGCAAGGGTTGGATTAGATTGGGCCGGTTTAACCCTAATAAACCTTGATTCAAGGTCGGATTGACCCTGATTGACTCTAAAACATGCAACAAATTATCACATAATATACATATGGGAAAATATTAACAAGATTTGTTATTTTTTCAAATCAATTACCCTCTTAAATTATATGTAAAATGCAATCAGAAATAAATATATAAGAATAATTTTGTGAAATCATACATTCTTAGAAATAAATTGAAAATAAATTATAAATTAAAATTTCAATTGAATGGTATGGAGAAAGGGTTGATTGTAATTTTGCACAACCCATCGTGTGTCCCGCTCCTTCTATCATCGAAGCCTTGCAACTGTGAAAAGAGGGAGAAACCTCTTCCCATAGTCATTTCCCTCTGCTTCTCACTGGGCGTCTCGAGAACTTGCAACTGTGCAACACTAAGAAGTTTTTCGTTTCTATTCTAGGTTGGGCTCTGTAGCACACAGGGCTGCCATCGTTTTTCTCAGCAGAAAATTTCCTCCCATCACCATTTCCCTCTGATTCTCATTGTCTATCTTGCCGGAGCATTGTCGAACTGAAGAGTTTTCGCCGAGCTCTCCAGTCGGAGAATTGTCGGTTTAATGCTCCGGCAGAAAAATCTATTGGAAGAAATAAGCCAAATCGTTGCTTGAAAGGAGGAAAGGAAAGAAATTGGAAACGCCTCTTCACCTGATCACATCTCGGTCTTGGCTTTGCTTCCAGGTAGTAATTCGAATCTCTTTTGTTCCTATCTCTATGCAATCTCATGATCTGTCAATTTTTATTTTTTTAATCAAAACCCTAAATACAATTTTATAAACATGTACGGAGCCTGGTCAATCTACTCACTGATCTCCACTTCTTTCAAACTCTTCCTTCTTTCAAACTCTTCCTTCTTTCTTGGGTGATTGAAGAATCTGAATACTGGGTTCCATGGCTTCGTCAATCACTTAGACTTCTACAAGGGGTCAAGTAATTCGCTGCAAAGGTGTGAAGTTGATTCACCATTATTCCTTTCATGAATTTTCATTTTAGTTCTTCGGTTCAGGAGTATTTATCTGTTTTCATTGTTTTATGATATGGGCTTCTTTGTGCTTGGGTAGCTGTGGTTGCATGGAAACAGGGAAACCATTAGTGATGGCTGTCAACCACATTCACTTTATCACAGAATATGTACTTTTGGGTCGCCAAGGTTATTATTATCAGTGTCTGTACAGCTGATATCCTTGATGGGTTACCTTCGCTAATTTGTGATGCAGTCCAAGAAGGCCCAAGGCCCAAGCTCAAGTCGATAATGGGTCAGTCCAAAGAACCAGTCGGTATTGGTCCATTGGATCAACCCAAAGACCAACCCACACTGTTCACGTGAACAGTGTTCACGGTACTATTCACGTGAACAGTACCAACAACAGAAATTTTTCTTCTTTTGTTATTTCTTTCTTAAATTATTCTTAGATTTTGTTTCCTAAAGTTAAGTTATGGATTGATATTTTGTAAGTTGTTTTTTGGAAACTTTCCTAAATCTATAAAGGCAAGTTTCCCTTTTAATTTATCTTAGGATATTTTTTAAATTGGAAACTTTCCTAAATCTATAAAGGCAAGTTTCCCTTTTAATTTATCTTAGGATTTTTTTTTTAAGAGGACTAAATCCTTCCTTATTTTGTAATCTTTCTTAAGTCTATAAATAAGATAAAGAAGAAGAGAGCCAACAGATTTAGACCAGAAAAAAGAAGAGAGTTTAGCTCCTGATTTTCTGGTTGAGTCTCATAGGTTGTGAGATTCAACCGAAATATTCTGTTTTATGGTTTTCTTGTCTTTCTGTTAATTCCTTCAAGTTCTTATTATTGCATACTGAATTGCGATACCATTAAGTGCTGATTTGATCAACGAAAGCTCGTGAGATTAAAGATTAAAATCATATCGACCAGCTCTAACTAAACCAGTCCCGTTTTCAGATGATAGGTAGTTTTCAAAAAAATCACATCTCTCTCATCTGTGATCGGATCATCTCCAACTTTGGATATGTCTCCAACTTTGGATATGTCTTCAAGTACATCCTAAAGAGTATTTCCCATCAAGTTTCAAGTGATTTCAAGGGTTATATTTCAAGATAAGTGGTTTTCTTCATTACTTTTCTCTACAGATTTTGTATTGGACTGAATTAAGATCCTGTAGCAAAGAGGGTTTGTTAATTTGACTTGCTTTGAACCCTCTTTGCCATCAATTTGTCTTCACAAGTCAAAATAACCCCCCCCCCCCCAAAAAAAAAAAAGAATAAATCATAAAAGATCTACCATAAGCACTATGACAGTTTTATCATGAGTAATTAGAAAGGATCAAAACCAAACGCTTTGATTCACTAATAGAAGAAAAAAAAATTCTAGCATGATCAGACGATTTCTTAAACAAAGCCCTAACAGGCTATCACTACAATTGTCTGCCATCTTACTGATAATAGGCTTTCTGTTGCTTCTCTCTTGTTTAAATTTAGGAAGATTTAGTGCTTTGACAGTTTGGTGTGATTTGGACTTAGTTGCATTGTTTGCTCTTGCACTGGGTCAGGGCTTTTTAGTGACATCATGGATGCTGCAGCAGTGACAAATCTTGTCAACCCATTTTTTAAATAGAGAAACCTAGGGCAATTCTTAGATCTTCCTTGAAATCACTAACAACAAAAATTTCTCCTTATTGTGTACTTGTTTAGGCTCTAGTTTAGTGCCTCTCGAATCATTTTTTTTGACATAAGAATGTATTGATAAGACTGCATAATGAGATCATAGATGTTGCAATGGTGACATGAATTTTGAGATCCATTTGTTAGAAAAAAGGAAGCCAGTAACAGACTTACGACTTTTCTTGGGTCTATGAACATTAAAATTTCCAATGACAAGGTGCTTTTTAATCTCAAGTTAACCCACCTTAGACATTTCTTCGCCATTGCATTGTGCAACATTCTTCCTTCTAGCCATTGCATTGTGCAACATTCACCTTTGAACTTTTGAGTCTGCTTCTCTGGTTTTTATTTTTTGTTTATTCTTTCGTTCTTTTATTCTTTGCTATCAAGTAGATTAGAAATGTGTTTGACATGGTGATGCTGATTCTAAAACAAGGATTAGATTTGTTTAAGTGGGTTCTTATGTCTATAAATTAACAAAACAACATAGAGCACTGAGGGGCATCTCCTTGAGTTGATCAGGTGAATGTCAGAAGCAACAATAGATATCCCCTTGAATGGATTTGCATGGCGAAACAGGATTTATTTACACGGCCAATTTAATTCAGATAAGGCTTTGTTGAGTTTAGCTGAGTTTTATTGGAGTTTAATTGCAGAAGCAAAGGAATATAGGACTTAAATCTCCAGGTAAGCTCTATGTTAGATCATCTGATTGGGAACAAATACAAGTAGTTGGGTACTGAAACCTTCTGGATCAGATCACAGGTAAGGGTAGTTGATCTCATGGTAGACATTGTTAGCGTAGCAGCTTCCACCAAAAAATAGTTGGAGCAACCAAAACTAGTTATCTCAGCTTTTATCTATGCCATGTAGCCATCTTTGAATGCTAGCTGATGTAGAACCAAGTTGTACCAAATAAAACAATCTAGAGGGGATGAAATCAAAGCTCAAATGCCTCAGAATAGCTAGTAATCTTTTGAATTTTTTCTATCTGGAACAGAGTCTGTAAGACTTGTTGGGTACCATTGATTTGTGCTCCTATGTGTATAAAATCTGGTTTATCAACAGGCCTTGCTAATTCTATTCGTGAGTTCATGCTCTTCATGGTCATTTACGTTTCTGAGCAATTTAAATATACCCTCGCATATTACCTTAACTGTATGCTATTCTGTTTGTGATAGCAGTTTATAAAAGTAGGCTCACAAAATTTCTCTCCCCTGTGCTACTTTGCTGGGTGGGGTTTATTCGGTGGTATTCATTAATGATCTTGGTGGAAGTTTTAAATTAGATAAGTGGATGCAAGCACATTGTTTTGCTTCGACTGTTTGTAGTCCTGTTGATCAGCAAGAAAGCTGATTACATTTTAAACCAGTTACAGTCTTGTACAATACAGAAGGAATCATCTGACGCTTTCACAAGTAGTGGCACCAGACCATTTGGGGAAAAAAAAAGGCATGAGATGCACCTTGGCAGGAAAAAACAATGATCTGATAGGTTTAAAGACATTTTTTTCCTGATAGTCATTGTAGAGCTTTCATATATCATTTCTTATTATGCGGCCATTTAAATCTAATGCAGCTTTAATATTGAGAAATTATGAGTTTAAATAGTTGCATGATAGAGCTAATGAGCTCAGTCAGGATCCTTGTTTAAAAGAAAAAAGAAGAAAGAAAATGGAGGACATTTATCAAATTGAAACATGAGAATCAGTGACATATTATTTTTGCTGACAGATGCTATAGGCAGTAACTTCAGTAATGTTTTTTGTTTATGTACTTCTTGTTGGCTAGTGTTGAAGATAAATTCGTTCCTTAAAATCGTAAATTACCGCATGCTGCTTGATCAGATTTATTTAGTTAGGGACTTGGTCTGATCAATACTCAGTTTATCAGTAAGCAACAGACAATCAGTTCTTTGTTTTATACCCATTTCCATGCTTGAATCTATGTTGGAATCTGCTGAATGATCGGTTGCAATTGGGAGATGCAAGTTTGGTACATGAGGTCCTACAATCACCTTCCCTCTTAAAAAGTTGTCTGTAACTATGCAGACATGTAATTTATCACATAATTAAGAAATCATTCCAAAGATCAAAACCACAAGCGGTATCCTCCTCCACATGGTGTCAACTGTCAAGGACTGTTTGGTTCTGAACTAGTCAGTGATACACAGTAAATTGGGCAAGATTCCGAATGTAATACTTTTTCCATCTATTGTATGATATTTGAAAGAATTCTATTGAACTGTGTTGCGTCTGTGAATAATGATTGATATGTTAGAGGATTGACTAGCCGTGGCCACCAAGCCATGCAGCCATGACCGCAAGAGCCATTGCATCTCTTCATATTAGACTTCAGACTTCGTTGTAGATGCATGTGATATGTTCTCTTATTGTTTAACAATTGTGCTTTGTGCAGTTTGTAAAATTTGAACATACGGAACGAAGTTTATCTTATAAATACAGATTAAGTACTCTTCTTTAAACATATTTCAACAATATAAACCAAAGTTGACGAACCAGGTGAAATAACATTAGATGGTTTTTTCTTCTTTTATTTATTTATTTATTTATTTATTTATTATATTTCTTGTAGAATTGATCAAACTAACCCTACACTAAACTACAAGAATAGTTGTGCGTTCCAATTGACCTTAGCAACATGTATTTCAATAATATTACCCAAAGTTGACAAATTAGGTGGAAGAACATTAGATTAGATTGAAGTGCCTACTCTAAACTACACGAATAGTTGTACGTCTTAGTTGATCTTAGTTCCACATATTTCAATAATACAACCCAAAGTTGACAAATCAGGTAGAAGAACACTAGATTAGATTGAAGTGTCTAATGAGATGGGCAATGAGAGATTATTTATTATTATTATTAAATGTTTCTTGTAGAATTAATTTAAATCAGGTGGAAGAATACTAGATTAGATTGAAGTGTCTAATGAGATGAGCAATAAGAGATTATTTATTATTATTATTATTATTATTATTATTATTTAAATGTTTCTTGTAGAATTGATTAAATTAGTCCTACTTTAAACTACTAGAACAGTTGTACGTCCCAATTGACCTTAGTACCACATATTTCAACATTATAATCCAAAGTTGACGAATCAAGTGGAAGAACACTAGGTTAGTCAAGAAGCACAACTATCTACAAATCAAGCAATCTAAGACTAAGAACAACAATCTGGTTTTAGTTTTTCACTGGACTCTCAAGAGGCAACCCAACTGAATTAAGTGTCTTATTGCCTGGGGATAAGAATAACAAAAAGAAGAGTACATTGGAGTTGAATTTTTTTTTTCCCCCTTCAACTGTATGTCGAATTTATGGAATAAAATTAGAGTATTTTTATCAATCTACTGGATCGTGGGCCCACTTATGCAATTGGAAATCGAAACTCCAACAAACACTTTTTAGTAAGGGTGTCAATATTGGGCCCAAACCGGTAGCCCAGATCGAGCCGGCCTGAATTAACCCAAACCCAACCCGATAGGAAACCCGATACGGCCTGAACTGCACCAGACCAAACTAATAGTGACCTGGCCCGATTGCATTACCTTTAAAGACTAAAACGATTAAACGTCTAATACTCAAATTGGAATGACATGAGGGAGTGTTTTACAAGCTTGAGAGATTGATTTCGGGTGCTTGGACGGCTATGATATCTCTCATTTTCTTTTGCTACTAGTATTTCTCTTTGTTTTCTTTAAATAATCTATGATATGAATTTGTGACTTCTTTTTTACCAAAAAAAAAAAAAAAAAATTGTGACTTCTTATCATCTTTGTCAACTTCAATGAATGTTTTTTAACTTTGTTTGGGTTCTTTGGCATCCATGTGTACTTTTGCACATGTGATTTAATCGGACCAACCTATTAGTTATTGTATTCAATACAGCTCAACCCAACTCGAATTATTATTGGACACGTTTTGATCTGGCCTTATAAAGTCTTACATTCGATTTAACAATGAATCATTAAGTTCATCATTGTTATAGACGCCATAACATTACATTCATTGCACATTATGTATACTGGAAAAGGGAAATTTTTCGTCCCTCATTTAAACCATGGTTTTGAATGTATTTTTGAAACCTTAAAATCTTCCCCTAATTGTCAAACCAACAAATGTATACAAAGAAACTTTCCAATATTCTTGCACTTTCGGGCAATGACCTATTCCTCAACGGATAGATACATCATTCAAATTTCTCCATAAAGACGCCTGTGTATGAAAAATATTAGGTGTCAGAGAGAGAGAGAGAGAGAGAGAGGAAAGGGAACCCTGAGGGGCTACTCTTTGCACCAGGTGAGTGGCTTATTGAGGCAGAGAACAAACCAGAAGGCAGCGGATCTCCACAAGGATGAGAACGAACCCCCTTGAAATTCAACAAACCTCCCCACCCACTGGAAAACACTTAAGGCCTAGAAAACTAGAAAAAACTTAAGGCCTTGTACAAGAACGAAGGCATCCTTTTAGATCAATCGTAATTTAACAAGAAAGCAAACCTGGTGCATTAGACCCATCATGTGTAGATGTCTTCGAAACCAATTAATCATCGTACAAGCTATTCCTGTGTCATAAAAAAAAATCTCAAGCTAAGGCAGTATAACCAGATGAAACAAGACAACATAATTTAAGATTGGAATTTGAAAATTTAATTGCGGTCAATGGGATTATACCAGAGAAGACAGTAGACAATTCAGAATAAATTCCAAGCGTCCGTGACCTTGGATAAAATATCTGGACGGGAAATCTCTAGGATCCACTATTCACTTCTGCCATGTAGTTTAGGGAGAACTCCAGGATCCTTGGATAAAATGTCTGGAGGGGGAACTACTGAATCGTTGACTAGCATTTCAACCTGTAGGTAAGGAAAACAATAATTAAGATCCAGAGATTGTATATAAGAAAAATTTTATTGGAAGAAGAGGCAGAAAAAGAAATCAGGTCCAAGCAAATGCTCAAGGTCGGATCTTAAGAAAATTAAGACTTAAATACTCTTTAAATTAGAATTTATAATCTAATGAATAATTTTTATTAAACAAACTGGAAATGTCCACTTTGTCTAGTCTATTCCAACTTTCATCATTCAATTCTCATGTTTTATTGGTATTTTTACTTTTTTGTTATGTTTCTAAACTTAACAAACCCTTGTTACAATAATAGCATCCCTATATATATATATATATATATATATATATATATATATATATATATATATATATATATATAACCTACCAAGATTGATCAAAATTTGGATCATAACCCAGCCTTGCAAGGGTTCAGGGCGGATTTGGACGGGTTTAGGTTGTCAGGGTAAACCTTGCACCCCTATCGGTGCCTAGCCCTTTTAACCCTACAGTTTAAATGGTTTAAACGGTTCAATCCGATTTCGATAAACAGTTCTAGTGCAAATGTTGCACCCTTACCTAAATGTCACTGGCTATGTGACAAAATTTGGTCTCATCAATTCCATTTAATTCACATTCATTGGGTCATCATAGGAACCACAAAATATACAGGTTGTCGGACCTTGTATGGTCAGACATGGGTAACAAGGTTACTTGACACTTATTTGGGTGACAACTAGCTTTTTTTTTCTTCAACCCAAAACAACTTATAATGTGTTTTAAATGAAATAGATTTTTGGGTGGATACTGAATCATGATCCTCTTCGAGGCCCAGCCCACCTAAGATCTATGGAGCTGTGTGAGCGTAATCCCACATTGCTGGAGAAGATCAGAATCCAACTTTGTAAGCATGCAGCCATATTATTTCACGGTTTTTACAGCTTCTAAGTTCTAACTAAGGGTATCAACTTGATGCCGAAAACCAATGCCATAGCAGTTGTACCAATACCGATATGACAGTTTTCTATCTGGTATGGTAATGATTCAAGTTTTTGGTATAGTTTTCTATCTAGTACGATAATAGTTTATAACGATAATAGTTTATAACGATATACCGGCGGTACATACAGTTTAGATACCAATTTATCTATGGATTATATACCAATTTGTATATTTATTTGTATACCATTTTTGCACATATACCATTTATATATCAAGTCACACACACACACACACACACACACACACTGTCATACACAGTCTACAAGTCCACATTGCAGTAAAACTGTATTTTGTACCGAACTATAACCGTATTTCGAACAAATTAGAAATCAAAGCCTGTACTGGATAAAAACAATATTTCGTAGCATATGAAAACCATAGATCATACCGGCTAAAAATCGCATTGAAACCGTACCGAGCCTGTCTGGTAATGGTAAAGAAAAGTCACATTTTTTGCTGGTAAATTTCTGGTACCATACCCGGAACACACTAAATTATCGATATGGAACCAAATGATAATATATCCGGTAATGCTCTACATCCTCCTGATCCTCCCACACAACACTGTTAATTCTAACCATATAACCATGTAATATATAATCCAGAGGATCCAAATCTCTCTACCATCAATAGAATCTACTTACGCCCTAGTATATATATCACACATCTCGTGAAAACTAAATGACAACATGATACATGTTAGAATTAATCAACAGCATCTCCATTGCAACCAAAGAAGGAGATTAAAGAGGTGCAACCTTAGACTTGCTAATTCCAGGTGATGACTTGTTCACTGCACCACATCTGGAAACAATAGATGATCATGTATCATCTAGTACTGTAAATGGTACCTTTGTAGTACTTAGCAGAAGCATTTTTCAATACCCATGCCACCATCTTTTACTGCCAAAAAAAAAAAAAAAAAAAAAAGCCCTTCTCCGGAACTAGAAGATGCTCTAAAATCAATTCATCATATAATTTCAACACCTGTAAAATGATGCAACTAAAATCATACTTCCCAAACACAAGTTCTCAAATGTTTTTAGTGCCATTAGAGGCAGCTTCATAGGTTCGGGAGCCATGAAGTTGACATTCTTTTCATGAACATGAAACCTACCTACATCATCGATAACAGTAACCTCCATCAAGAGACTGAAAACCCGTAATTACTAAGCTATACCTGATGATTTTGCATCAAAAGTCTCAAGAATTCCTTGAGGAGTTGCGTAAATCTTAAAATTTTCTGAAATTGATACTGAAGAACTAGTATCATTCTGCTCTATGAAGAACATTAATTGCAAACGAAAGCTGTTTCTTCTCTCCATCATTCTGTGATCTTCTAAATGACCAAAGTTGGACTTTATCACCATCTTGTAAATCGTTATCTTCCACCAACTTCTTCCGGTTTGTGAGTAATACATAAATACTGCTGTTATTCATCTTCCATTTATTGAAGTTCAAGCTCAACAATTGAGGCTCATGAGGCTCATCATCTCCAGTCGCCAACACCAATACATCTACTGGTATTGCAGTTTTTTTTTTGGAAAGTTGCTTCCTCTCTATTTTTGTTAAGTAGTCTTCCAACTTCAAGTGATTTCTCTATCACCCATTCCACACCTTCACCTCCATACCCCATAATTGCATTCATAAGCTCTTCACAATTACATAAGCTCTTCAGGCATTTCTGGATTCACTGGATTGATCTTTTCCTTCTTGGCTATCTTTTTCTCTTTCTTTTTCAACCCCAAAGAAGCAGCTTTCCTCTTCCTCTTCTGGGTATCAACTTTGGGCTCTGGAATTGCATCATTCAGAAGCTATTCAAGTTTCTTGGGTTCAGGAGCAATTGGTGGTGGTTTAAGCACCAACTTGTCCATGGCTTGGCTATTCTTCTTCTTCTTCTTCTCAGACTCAATCTCAAGCAACTTGGCTTTTTTCTTTCTAATAAACTTTTGCATCTCTTCATGGTTGTTGACCCAATCAGCATAACTTATGCCCATTGCATCAAACTCCACACTTATCAATGTTTGTGAACTTTATTTTCTGCAATTTTACAAACTTTTGCAGTAGCATGGATTCCTTCTTCTTCTTCAATTTGAGTTGAACAGAGCATACAAAAGATTTTTGATTAAGAAAATAAATTTAATTAAGCTACCTTTGAATTCTAGTTGAAGAAAACGAGAATATCCAGACCGACATGAGAAAAGAGTAGTAATGGAAGAGATACATACAACTGCTATAACTTAAGACTGTGAGAGTGTAGGATTTTAAGTAATCCCAATGTAAAATACAACTGAGCAATAACACAATTTATTAAAATGAAATAAGACATACCTTTCGTTGGAGATTGTTTTCCGACCTTTTCTTTTCACCTGATTCCTGCAGAGATCTTCTACAGTCTCCTCTCCCTTAGGTATGGGTCCTCTTGATTTCACGAAGAGAGAGACTATAGGGACCCTGCTTCATATTTATATGATTTAGAATTCAAATCTATCCCAATCCCATAATGGTATAGATTTGATTTATATTTGGAAAAGGATAATCAATCAACCTTGATTGGATTCCCACCAGTCAAAATAGGCAAGTAAGATAATGTTGCCCATAATAATAAAATCAGAATAAGTAAGATTTTACAATCTCCCACTTGGGCTACATTATTCCAGAAGACTATTAAAAACTAGTATGTCTATGGAAACCATTAATTAAAAATCAGATTATCTCAAACCTTATACCTTCCAACAAGCAGACTAATGTTGAACAACAGCAGAAGATACACCTCAATTATACAGCATACAACTTTCTGTTATTACGAACATAAGTCTTCTTGTTTATCTTGACATTGGCTTACCGCCTCTGAAACTTAGCTTAATACTGTCTTTATGTTTTTGGCTTAATACCGCCTTCTGAGACTTGGCTTAATACTTCCTTTTGGGTCCTGGTTTAATACTGCTTTTGTGTTCTGGCTTAATACTGCCTTTTTGGGTCCTGGCTTAATACTGCCTTTTGTGTTCTGGCTTAATACTGCCTTTTTGGGTCCTGGCTTAATACTGTCTTTTGTGTTTTGACTTAATACTGCTTTTTGGGTCCTGGCTTAATACTGCCTTTTGTGTTTTGACTTAATACTGCCTTTTAAGACTTGGCTTCACTACAACATTCTGGACTATTTACGACGGTTGTTTTCCGTCATAAATACTTATTCCCGTCACTATTACATTTTTACCGACGGTAATTTACCGTCGTCTATTTGTCGTTAAAAGTGGCGTCGTAAATGTTAACGACGGAAAATTGGATGCGTTGGGAATACCCTTATATACAACGAAAGAGTTCTGTCGTCTTATATGCCCTTATTAACGACGGTTCGTTACCGCCGTTAATATATATAACAATTGCGACGGGCATATATCACCGTCGTAAAACTTTATATAGAGACGGAAACCTACCCTCATGTAAAGAGGCATGTACAACGGTAATATATTGTAATATATTTTTGTCGTTCCTTTTACGATGGTACGTTCCCGTTGTAAGGAAGTGTTTGTATTTTTAAGGACGGTTAATTTATACCGTCGTTAAATATTTTTCTTTAAAAATTATCCCACATATATTAATTACAAATTTCCCAGTAATATATTCATATTTTTCTCATTTCCATACATCCACATTCCACACACCAAATACATCATATCTAAATTCAAACTTCCATAAAAAAAATTGTGAAATACCAAAAACACATTGTCATTAATTCAAAACATCAAATTACTTTAAATACATTGCCATAAGACAGTTCCAAAAACTTGACTAATTATTCATTACATTAACACATTTAACTTCTAGAGTTTTTATATATTTAGATCAATTTTTTTCCCAATACATCTACTTCATTCATAGTTCTTCTTCTTCAGCACCATACGTCTACAGAACTCCCGCATCTCCGGCTATATTTTGGGACCTATAATGATGCAAGGAAGACAGTATTAGTCACAAATAAAAAAAAAAATCTGATTATTAATAAACCACACTATACATTCATAAAAAAAAAGAAAAAATATTTGGCTAATAAAACAAATCTAAAGGTGTTTGTCCACCTTCGGAATCTCGATCTTAGATCTAGTATCATTTCTATTTTAAATATGAAGAGACTTCAAATCAGAATAAAAGCAAACCTGAAACTTGGAGAGGATCAAGTTCTATAACAGCTTAGTATTTCTCTCTCTGTTTTCCATTAACCATCTTTCCTTTCTCGTGATCCGAAACCACCTGTTGTTGGTTGATGTAGGGAATGAAATTGATGCCTCGATTTTCGACTACTCTGCAAGCATAGAGGTAAGTGGTTATTCTATAACTGAGAGATAAATCATATTTCTCGTGTCCTGATCTTTGTAACTATGGTTGGTTACACTGAAACTGTACCATACCAAATTTATCCTTCCTCACACATGCAAGGAGGGACAGTAATGGTATTACACACATTTAAAAATTCCCTTACCATACAATACTATTAAATATTCTGACATAAGCTAATACAAATACCACCATCATATTACAAGACAACATTTCAGTTTAGAAAATTATTTTACATTTCAAGAGTATGTTTTAAGTTCAGAGAAAATTAGAGAAGCTTCAATGATCCCAAGATTTCTGTGTGGAAATTTATGTCAAAGGTAAACTTAAGGCATTAACTGATACTCATGGTCAACGCATCTTATGGGTTGATACAAAAAATCACAAGGTGTTTCCAATAAATCCAGTAGAACACAATCATCATGGAGTCCAGCCGGGACTTGCCAGCCCATGCAAATTCAACTCAAGTTGAGAAGCAGCCAAGAGGGACTAAGCCTAAATACAAACCAGATTAAGATTGACTGGTCTGATGTATAGTGGACACTTTCACAACTTACTCCAAGATGAATGGCAGAATACTTCATTTCTACATCAAAGTCTACAGTATAAAACAAAGGAAAAGATGCATTTATAGAAATATGGACCCCCATTAAAATCACTATTGGTTCAATATCTTCTATATCCCTCTTTCAGTTGATGCATTTAGTTATTAGTTTCCTTATTTGTTCCTCATGCATCTATCTTCCCAACGATTTAGTATACTCACTTTCACACTTTAGCAATTAGAAATCTAGGCTTTTTCAGCTTGGGTACAAATTAAAGGAGGAAATGAGTCCATGGTTAGGTTTAATATCTGAAAACAGAGCTATGACCACCAAGGGATTTCAATTCTAGGGTTATGAAATAAGGCTTCTTTTACTTTGATGAATAAGTTTCAATATTGGAGAAGAATTGAAACGTAAGGCTAGAAGAAAAATATAATGGTTAGTGCTCATGCAGGTTGGGGCTTAGTGGATTGGTAAACTACCCCACAACAAAAATTCATATTCACATTTCCATACATTGTGGGTAAATACCCACATTCCACACACAAAATACATCATACGTAAAATAAGCATAAATTCAAACTTCGGATCAAACAAAAGCATAAGAGGATTAGTTGGACCAAGACCCAGGAGGCATCAATTATTCTTTTCGGCATAGTTTTTAATTACATGGTTAGGAAGCATTTAAGAGTGTTATGATACTGGAGGCTAATAATATTAACTACTACCAAAGAGCCAACAACAAATGAAACAAAAATGAAGTCAAATACCTTGGAAGTGAGCTCTTTTGTGCCGAGATTGAACCACACTAGCAACAGATGCAGCAACCAGGAATCCACCTACCAAGACCCCATGACAAAAATTGACAAGAAATAAAGTACAACAAAATAGTAATAATAGTAAGCAAATCCTAGTGGACTAAAACCAATGTACCAAAGCAGTAAACATGTAGAAGGAAATGGAAAATCATCATTTATGACAAATACTGCAATTCCTGCAAGAAGTATCAAACCCATCCTCAAAACAAAGAGCAATGTAGTATTAACTAGCAAATGGACTTTGACTACTTAGTTCACTCAGTTTTCAAACTTGATCTCCGAGGTTTAATGACTCTAATTTGCTAATGTGATACACATGCACAAAGAGTTCAACAACTTATAAGAAAAAACTCAACTAAGTCAAATACTACATTGGTCATTATAGTTCTCATTTATTCATAAATACACCAGACCTTGCACAGGTGGAAAACAATCATTGATTGGTTCATATTCACTGCAAACTTCCATCATTGCAAACTTCCATGCTAATGTGCACTAAACATGAGAGATTTTTCAAAAGATCGGCTGGCCAACTAAAAGATTGGCTGCTAAAAGCGATAATGGAAACCTTAGGCACCAACTATATGGTTAATGTTCCTATGTACAAGATAGGGTTAGCAATCAAACCTAGTGTTGTCAGCAACATTGGCCTTGAAAACCAAAACCCTAGTCCCCAACCGAAACACCTACTAAGAATAAAAAACAGTGGACAAAAAATTAAACCCAAGAGGAAAAATAAAAATAAAACAAACCAAGCAACCCCCTCCTAATCTGGACTTATTGAGAAAATAAGAAGAAACAAACTCAAAACAAAAAAAGAAAGAAGGAGAGGAAGAATGTGATGTTACCTGAGAAGGTAATTGACTGTACAATTAATGTAACTAAAAAAATTAATGGGAGATGATCCCCCAAAAAAGAAAGAAGGAGAGGAAGAATGTGATGTTACCTGAGAAGGTGACCGACCGTACAGTTAATGTAACTAAAAAAATTAATGGGAGATGATCCCCAGTGCCTACAAGAACAAAAAAGAATCTTCAATCACTCAGATCTTTTGTAACTTCATAAACAATAACTTTGCACAGAACCTTATGCTAGACCAGACCCAGATCAATTCTATCTAAAAGCTTTTCAACTATAAAATAAGTGGAAGCCTCATTTGAATCACAGAACCTAATGCTAGACATCAGAAGTCATCTCATGTTTTCAATAAACCACATTCTCATTGAGGGGGAAAATCGAAAGCATCAATGAAGTAATAACAGTATCTTGCAGGGAAAAAATGCCATACTCATTAAAAATTTTAAGATGCTCCTATCCATGGCCAAAATTCTAAACCCAGCATTTAAATACCCTTATTGCATGACCAAAATCAATGAGGTTGTCATCTTATACAGCAGAAAATTAAGAACTTAATAAACCCAACTTCATACTCTGTCTGCCCCAATGATTCATCAATCCACTCAATCAGTTGTCATCTTCTCCGAGAGGTGGCACAGTGTGGTCTAAAATCACCAAGTGTGCCTACTAGACCTTGCTATAAGATATAATGTAAACTAAGTTGATCAACCCAAAGAGCAAAATCTATTTCTCCTGTTTGATATGTATATATCATGGCCAGATCAATCAATAAAACTTGAATTGAAGGAGAGTTTTGTCAACCCACTTTCTTCACATAGGTGAAGTGGAAGAAAACCTTTTTTTCAATGACTACATAGTATGTGAACAAGATTATTACAAAAATCAAGAAGCGACGCACATACACAATTACAGAGAGAGAGAGAGAGAGAGAGAGAGAGACCTTGGGTTCAACAGTCACTCCAGAAATGCTCCTTGCTTTCTCAATATACTTTTTTATCTAGGGTCTGGGATAGCTTTGCACTTATTGTTGTAAACGATGAAGAATCAAAACTTTGCAAGGTCTTTTTAAGCTTCTCTTGAGCCATTGTCCCTTTTTTTACGCGACTCTACAGATTGGCTGAAATCATGTAGTAAATATGATACATTATGAGTTTTCCTGATGGAAAAACAATGCTAAGCAACAAGTAATCTGATACAAAATTCATACCACACCTTTGACTCTACCAATACCACCCTTTAGGAACTTCTCATTTACTTCTTTTAGAATCACAGGGCAATTACTAAGTATCAATGTTGTCGCCATTCCAAAACCCATTAATCCTCCACCGAGAATTGCTACTGTATTTACTCTCTTGGGAGCCAAAGCCCCATCGGCTACCCCGGGAACCTATTGCATGTTAATAAGAGAAACGGTTACCTTTATACTTCAGGTCTACTCACTGAGGATTCAGTCAGAAAGGGAGTGAAGTTCAAGATAGGAAAGTTCAAAACTAGGAACTTCAGCATTGTCAAAGATAGTAACCTCAAATTAAAATACGGATTTGATTGAAATCAGACTTGAAATCTAATAATACTCCAGACTGACCAGGATTATGAGTTATGCTTCTGACAACAAACATGCTTTTCGGGGCTTCTAGTTAATGTTGAGAAATTTTTTATATAATCATTCAATCTTCAATATGAGGCAAATCAAATAATAGCTAGCTAAGCTTTCAATTTTCATGTCTGTACCTCTTTTTTTTTTTTTTTTAAGATCAAAGAAACTACCACTACCTCATTTGTTTTAAGAATCAATGAAAGTACCACTATTTTGATCAAAATGAACCGAGATCATGGAAATCAAAATTGAAAGGAGATCTTCCAATTTTCTGCACACTTTAAGACATGTTATTTATACACAAATTAGCATATCTAAGAATGACCGCAGAAGAGAAAATTACCGATAACAGTTTTATGGTCTTGATGCCTGGTTTCATTAGCACAGGACCGTAATAGTAAATTTCATTGTAAACAAGTAATCATCTAATACACTTACCCCCCACACACACACCAAAAAAAAAAAAAAAAAAAAAAATGAATCATCTAATACATATAGAACACCAGTTAGCAAAGCAACACATCCACATAAAAATTCAAACTAGAACGAAGAATCTCCTTTTATTGTGCATCAAACTCCTTGAAAGAGGAGATGCCAACCACTTCATTAGCCGAACTGAGATATTGGAGGTACCTTGGGGTTAGGATTTGGGAAATAGAGATGGAGGAGAGGAGATTGTGATGTTACCTGATGACCTATAGCAGCGGCAATCAGAAGGCGGAGATGGAGTTGGCGGCGTCGAACTCGATCAGAAGGAGAATATGGAGATGACGATGGAGAAGGAGATAGAGCCGAACTGATTAGATGGAGGTACCTTATTAGTGTAAGGATTTGGGAAATAGAGATGGAGGAGAGGAGATTACTGTGATGTTACCTGAGATGACCATATATAGCAGCAGCAACAAGTATGCAGAAGGTGGAGATGGAGGAGCTAGCGGCGGCATCGAACTGTATCAGAAGGACAATATGGATGACGATGGAGAAGGAGATTGCCGAACTGATCAGATATCGATGGAGGTAGGTTAGGATTTGGCGGAAATAGAGATCGACGGAGGTGGAGATGGCATTGAACCGACGAAGAAGCAGGAAACGGCTTGAATAAATGGCGTGCAGTGGGAAAACTTTGGGAATATGGGATAATGGAGAAACAGTTATAGAAGATCCGACGGTTCTTAAGAACCATCACATACCTCTAGGAAGCCACGGGAAAATAAAAAAAAAATGAAAATGTCGAGGGAATATCCGTTGGGATATACGACGGAAAGTAATTCCAGTCGTAACTATATATCTATATACGATGGGATTTAATTCCCGTCGTTACTATATATCTATATACGACGGAATTTAATTCTCGTCGTAACTATGTATCTATATACAACGGGACTTACTTTCTGTCTAAAATGTATATCCATATACGACGGAAAATAATTTTTGTCGTAACTACTTATATATATACGACGATAAGTGATTTCTGTCGTTACTACATATCTATATACGACGTGTACAACTGCTCCGTTGTAATTACGGATTGGCGGGAACACCGTGGAAAAAAAAATACATACACGCGTAGGAATTAGGTTATACATGACGCCATGTATAATTCCGTCGTATTTAAGTGGTCATATAAGACGGATAAATAATTCCTTCATTAAAACATAACTATAGATGACGAAATATAGATAACGTCGTAAATATTAATTATTTAAGACGGTTACATAAAACCGTCGTTAATTTCCGTCACAAAAAACCATTTTTGTTGTAGAGCTTAATACTACCTTTTGGGTCCTGGCTTAATACTGTCTTTTGTGTTCTGGCTTAATACTGCATTTTAAGACTTGGCTTAATACTGCCTTTTTTTTTTGGGTCCTGGCTTAATACTGCCTTTTGTGTTTTGGCTTAATACTGCCTTTTGGGTCCTGACTTAATACTGCCTTTTGTGTTCTGGTTTAATACTGCCTTTTAAGACTTGACTTAATACTGCCTTTTGGGTCCTGGCTTAATACTGCCTTTTGTGTTCTGGCTTAATACTGTCTTTTAAGACTTGGCTTAATACTGCATTTTTTGTCAATGACATGTCAATGAATGTGCAACATAGCAATAAATGAATGCTGAAATAAAAATAACCATGGTAATACATAAAAATAACCATGGTAATAAGCAAGGGGTCCACTTGGTCAGACGGTTAACCCCTTGCTTGATGAGGTAAGGTATGGAGGAGGTTTAGAATTCGAGTCTCCTCCCTGGCATATAGTCCCTCATGGTAATAAATATCTGTGCCAAAACCATTGGCAATGTAAATAAACATAATGAACTAAATCATTATCAATGTGAGAAAAGTTTCCCACTAACCAAGCACATTTAATGAATTAACCATTTCTATATTAAACATACAGTCCCTTGAAGACTCCCCTTGACAAAACCTTCGTCAGAGAATCTACAATCAAGATGTTTAACGAATGTGTTGTACAATGATATAAATTCTTTGACTTTTTTCTCTCACCTAAAGAGATTTGAAATCCGATCTCCATTATGCTTTGAATTACTAGATTTCACATTATTCTTTGAGAACAACACAGCTAAACCGCTGTCACAATACATCTCAATAGGCCTAAGTTAAACTTACAACCTTCTAGGTCTAAAGATAACTCTTCAACCAGATATGCTACTTATTAGTTTCACATATAGTTATAAAATTTACCTTATCAAGAGGGTGATGTATGGATAAAGTTCTTTACATTTTTCCCCAAAGAGTACATCTACCATCACAACAAAAGACTGAGATGGGATTCATAAACCCAATGCAATCACCAAAACACTACATCACAATAGCCAAGAGTGTCACTACTGCCACAAATGAGTAGATAATCTTTGGTCCTCTGCAAGTACCGCATGACCTTCTATTCTCATTGTTCAGTGAGCTATACCAAAGATCCAACTAAAAATGTCTTAGAACACTCTAAACAAAGTCTATGTGAGAATAAATATAATCTTGAGCATACACCAAGCTCTGTACTTGCTCTCTCTCTGAACATCATTTCTTGAACATAACTCTATCAATTTGTCTCCTCTCTGATTTAAACATCTGCAACTTAACTGTTATGCATGTACATTTAATCATTCTAGAACACAAATAACTTATTCCCTTTGAGACAAACCCAGAGTTTCATTTTTCCTGTCACGAGGAAACTCAATGTCAAGTACAAAAGTACTTACACATTCTTCATCTCAAATTTATCAGACATTGAAACTATGGTTTCAACAGGTAAACCATATCACTACTGGTCAAGTGATTAACCATCAACACATATGACTAGGAAATAAATCCACTCCCACTGACCTCTATATATACATAATGATCAATGATAATCTCAACAAAGTTTTTAGAAGATACAACTTTGTCAAATTTCAGGTACCACTACCTGGATGCTTGCTTAATCCACATATTGACTTTATAAGTTTAAAAATAGATATTCTTTCTTCTTTACCTCAAAACCTTTTGGATAAAGCCTATAAACACCTTCTTCCAGATTTTCTTTGATCAAAAGATCTTTACATCTATCAGATGCAACTCTAAAATAAAATACACAACTAAAAACTTCAAAGATTTGAAGTCTATACTTTTCATTCTCTTTGTGTGATTCCACTTCGCTACAAGTTTTACTTTGTAGCAATCAATTCTCCCACTGGAATCATACATTTTCTTACATATCCATTTTGAGCCTATAAGTACGCCGCTCATGACAAGAGCATAAAATCTCAAATCTCATTGATGTTCATAAATAAGATACATCATTTATGACTAGTAATCACTCAAAAATAATTTCATTATTGACAACTTGCTCAAAACTATTGGGATCTTCATCTTGTTCAATGCCAAAACATCTATTTTTGAGGTATAACTTGTGATTAGATGAAATCACAGATCTACATGGTCTATTATATCTCCTCATTGCCTTATCTAGCTCTGGTATTTTGACTATGCATCAACTTGAATGAAGATAATTTCAACAATTATCTCATTACACTCTGATAATATTTTTATTACCTTAACTAATTGCTCCACAATAATTTCCATGTGGTCTCATTAAACTTATGTTTCTTGGATGTGACTGCTAACCAACATCATCCATTCGGTTCTTGTTGAATCCTTCAGATATGAGTGGATATCCCAAAATGATAACTCAATATCGTAAAATAATCACTCTCCCACGAGTGTTATGAAAATACGTTACTTTTACAGTTTCAATCAAGAAGACAATTTGAACTGAAAACAACTTACCTGACACCCTATTAATACTATAGGCTGTAGAATTGATCACTCCAAATGAGCTAAAACACTCTCGAGTTCTCTTGATCACATCTATTTGTCACTCTTTTGTTGTTGAATCTCATCCACATGATGCTAAGCCATAAGCTTTAGCATTTGTAAACATTTGGCTAAAATCATTGGGAATAAATCAATATCACTCACTCTATCTTAACAATTTGCATTCTCCTTCAGATCCAACAGTCTTAATCTTTTAATAAAATATTTTCCCCTTAAATAATCCTTACAAGTAAGCAAGTCATTAACTTTAGGGATTTTCAGAATTCTATTCTTTTCAATATTTTTATAGTCTTCAATCTCCATTATCTTTTCACTTGAAAGTTTCATGATTCTACTTTTCTTCCAGCTATAACATTTTTCACATGTTCTTTCTGAGTTCTTGTAATTCCATAAAATCATTTTTCTTGTCAAAAATTTCTTATTATTCCTTAAAAATTTGTTTTTCTTTCTGTAAGACCCTACTTTTCACTTACTGCATTTGTCAGAGTATGGCTTACGTCATGACGTTGGTATTCCTTCATTTCTCTTTTCTTTGAAATTTATTCCTTAGTGAAAAGAAAATCAAATCAACTTCTGTCCACTAGGTTTATGGATCACCAGGATCTAACTTTACAGTTTAGGTGAGGAAGTGAAAATCAAATGAATCATCTATAATATTCCAATGAGTTACCTACAGAGATTCACATATCTTAGAGCTTATTAGTGATGACTAATAGCTCTAACATGTGTTTCCTCATATACCATTATCATCATATACCATCAAAACTGGTACAAACAACCTTGAGAAAACAACATCTCTCCACCCCATTTTTAAAGACCAAAATTTCTTTGGATTTCACTCTAAACATTTATTTACAATGTTCCTTATTTGAATTTTCTTTTATCTGATCTTAGGGATTAAATATTCTTAAAGACCAGAATACAATCTTTACTGAGTATATCTAGGTTAAACACTCCTAGACTAGTTTTCAATCTTTAATGTCAATTCATAGAACTGGTCTGCCATAACAGGCATCATGAGGTGTTTGATCATTATATGTTCTCTAATATGTGTGATATAATGTAAATATACACACAAGATAAGTTAAACTTACAATAATTAAGCATATGCAAGTCTATTTTCTTTGAAGAGTCAACCGAAACTACACCCTTATCCTTTGGGACAAGAGCGCACTGGTCCTCTTACTATCTGTGCAGAACCTGCGAAGGGATAATGACTCTCAAAATTCCACCACCTTTGGGTGTATGAAACTCCTAAAGTCAAGATCCTTCAACCATGTGCATGAGTATACATTATCTTTGACACCGCCACCTTTGGGTGGACAATGTCGCTCTTTGCTGCTTCCACAAAAGTGAAAATCTTGATAATGTCACCTTTGAGTGAGCACTATCCTTCTTTGTTGTGTCTATAAATGCATAAGTACTAGATTTGAGCATATCATGATAGAACTGAACTTGCCACTTTGGTGGTCCCACCCAATCCTTACACAATATGTACAAATCTGTGTTTAAATAAACTGGGACAATGCCACCCTTGGGTGAACACTGTCATTCTTTAAAGCATTTACAAACACAGTCGCTTGAATTTGAACACATCATGACAAAACAAAGTATACCACTTTGGTGGGATCTACCAAGTTCCACCATGATATGAACAAATTCCAAATTGTAGCTCTAGAGGGATATATATAACCATAAATTTTTTTTAAAAATTAATTTTATAAGTCTAAACATTCAAATAAACATGCACTATAGCTCAACAATCATTATGATACAAGAATATTGAGAAAAACTAGCAGAAACACTGCAAATCGAGCTCCAAAAGAGCATTAATTTGGAAAAATATTATTCCTAATGTATCAAAATGTAACAATATATATTCCAGATTGAAGAGCATTGAAAACCAAGTCCAACGGAATAAATCGGAGGTCAATCCGACTTTCCTAGCTCCCACAAATCCAGTTTAAAGTCGGATTGTGAACGCAGTAAAAAAAAAAAAACTGCAAGCCAAACATGCCTTAGAATCTGGACCGGGGATGAACCGCGGTTTGATCCAAACCAAAACCGGTTTGGTTACGCCAATCCAAAATCGGTTCATTTAATCGGGTTAATGGGTCAAAATTTTTAGGTTTTCGGGTCGAATTATCGGGTCAAACTTTCGGGTTTCCGTTTCGGGTTAGTGGGTCACCCATTCTGGTTCGGGTTGGATATCCATGTCCCCGTTCGGGTTTTCAGGCCAGCCCTGGGCTGGGTCTGACTAGCCGGGCTGGCTTGGCCTGGGCTGGTTCTGGGCCTGGGCTGGGCCAGACTAGCCGGGCTGGGCCAACCCTGGGCCGGGTCCGACCGCGGGGCTGGCTTGGCTTACCCTAGCCGGGTCCGGCGGCGGGCTGGGGCCGGGCCGCCGGGCCAGCCGGGCCGGCCGGGCCGGCTTGGGCCGGGCCAGCCCCGGGCTAGGTCCGACCGGGCCGGCCGGGCTTGGCCCGGGCCGGTTCCGGCCTGGGCTGGGCCAGCCCGGTCAGAGCTGGTTTGGGCCTGGGCTGGGTTGACTAGGCCCGAGTCAACCAGCAAACCCGTTAGGGTTTGCGATTCGACGCCGAGTCGACCCGGCGATGACTCGGCGCCGTCAGGTATTTTTGTTTTGTTTTTTTTTTCTTTTTAACTCTGCCGCGTGGATCTCACGGGCCATTTCAGGCGGCGAGTGGCGGCGCGTCCGGCCACCGCCGGCGACCAACTTAGTGTCGGTCGACTCGATTTTTCGAGTTCTACAATCTGGTATAATCCATTTTAAATTTCACCAGTCTAGAAAAATTATCCGATTTTTAAAATCTCTTTTATTTTTTCAAAAATTAAAATGGATAAGTAAGAAAATTTTCTTCATGTTTAATACTCAATGATTTTAAATTCATGTGGGATGACTCTGATATCACTGTAGGATTTTAAGTAATCCTAATGTAAAATTCATTACAATGAATCCCACATGAAATGTAAAATACAACTGAGCAATAACACAATTTATTAAAATGAAATAAGACATACCTTTCGTTGAAGATTGTTTTCCGAACTTTTCTTTTCACCTGATTCTTGAGAGATCTTCTACAGTCTCTTCTCCTTAGGTATGGGTCTTCTTGATTTCACGCAGAGAGAGACTATAGGGACTCTGCTTCATATTTATAATGATTTAGAATTCAAATTTATCCCAATCTCATAATGCTATAGATTTGATTTATATTTGAAAAGGGATAATCAATCAATCTTGATTGGATCCCCACAGTCAAAATAGACAAGTAAAATAATGTTGCCCATAATAATAAAATCAGAATAAGTAAGACAGAGAGATGATCGTCTTTCTTCCTTTTTCGGTTCAGTTTCTTCCTTTCTCGGTTCAGTTTCTTATATATGATAGTAATGGAAGAGATACCTTTTTCGGTTCAGTTTCTTCCTTTCTCGGTTCAGTTTCTTATATATGATAGTAATGGAAGAGATACATCCTGCTATGGAGAATGGAAACTATGGAGTAATCATTAACAAGAACTGACGCTGTGACCCAGTTTCCGAATCTAATTTTTTCTTTCTTAATTTGAGATTCCGGCTTACGGTAAATGGGGTAGTTTAAACCGACTTTCAGACCGGGTTGGTTTAAAATCAGATTAGAAATCAAACTTTTCAGACCGGGTTGGTTTTAAAATCAGACTAGAAAGGAAGATTTGGTAAAGAGAATTTATTGATTGAAAGAGCAGGAAGAGGAGGGGGAGGACGAGGAGGAAGAGGACGAGATGGCGATCGTATCCTTACCCAAAAAACAGAAGTTGATGGCGACAATGTCGATCTCGAATCTCCCAGAAGAAATGCTGGTGGAGATCCTCTCACGACTCCCAGTTAAGGACTTACTGCGATTCAGGTGCGTATCCAAAGGCTGGCGTAATCTAATTGCCGATCCTTACTTCATTACTCAGCATTATAATCACTCACCTAAGAACAACCCTGCTATCATTTTTTACGATTCCTCCCCTAGATCTCTCAAAGTACGTTACGAGTCATCTAAAGGAAAAGGGATGTACGAGTTTACCCCAATCAGACTCAAGCCTAGGGTATCAGGGATAACTATCGTGGGTTGTTGTAATGGCCTAGTATGCTTAAACATTTTCTTGGGTCGACGTATTAATTATCTCTGTATATGGAATCCTGCAACTCGACAAGTCAAGTATATGCCAGAAGGAAATAGACAAAAGAGACGGGATTTGGGTTATGGTTTTGGATTCGATCACATACATAACGATTATAAGGTGGTTCAAACTGTCCAATTTTATGGGGAACAAAAAAATTCGTTTTTAGTGTACTCATTAAGCACAGATGAGTGGAGAGAACTTGGAGAAGTCTCCTTTAAAGTTAATTATAGCAAGAGACCTGCATTTGTCAATGGTGCTCTTCATTGGATGTCAGAATCTAAGTTTATTATATCATTTGATATGGCACTCGAGAAGTTTCGGGAATTACCAGAGCATGATTATGAAGGTGAAGGTTTATTATTTAACAAAAGTTTTGGGATATTGGGAGGATACCTTTGTGTAGTTGAAGGTTATGTTGATGGTTATTCGCCGTATCTGGAGATATGGGCGATGAAGGATTATAGTGTGAAGCTGTCTTGGACTAAATTGATCACCATTCGCAACTTTTATTTGATATGCTGGTTTGGTCATGGACATTTAGAAGTAATAGAAATCCAGAGGAATGGTGAAGTTATGATGGTGTATGATCACATGGAGATGATCTCTTATGACCCAAAGAGTGGTACAATACAACATATTCCTTGTGACGGGCGCAACTCCTGGAAAGATTTAGTTCCTTACGTTGAGAGCCTTGTTCCAATTTTGCTTGTAAAGGAGCACAAGGGTAACAGTAAAGCATAAAAGGGAAGGTGAATGAGAAATATGAAAGATGTGTATAAAAGTTTTGGTCTTTCATTAATTTTCTCTACTACTTTGTTCATGAATAATTTGGAATTCAGATTTTATTTTATTTAATCCTTACTCTTTTGGCTTTGTATTTATCGGAGATTCAATTTAGGCAAATAACTTGATTACAAGTTACTTTAGCTTTGTAATTTTCAAATTTCTTTTTTGGGGGGTTAATTCAAGTGTGTAAATGTGGAATGTGTCAATTGGCTGACCTGGTATTGTCTATGGCTTATCATAGCAAGGGATTTAGACTTGGGATTGAATCATATTCAAGCATTCACCTAGCTGCCCCTTTTATACATAATGTTCCCTTCCCCATCTCACCACAAATTTGTCTGGAAAAAAAAAAAATTAAGGAAAAGGTAAAGAACAATAAAAGTGATTTTGGGGCTGTAGACATTTGTAGATATAATTGAAAATCCTATCTTCATCATGTAATAAACTGTAATTCAGCTGGATGTGTCTTCCACAAAGGTGCTTCCTTAGCAGTATTTCAACAACCACAACTACAAAGCCTTATCCCGACTAATGGAGTTGGTTACATGGATTCTTGATTTCCAATCAGCTCTGTTCGATGTCATACTTGAAACAAGGCCTAAGCTATGCATATCTTTCTTCATTACCTCCCCTAGAATCATCTTAGGTTTGCCTTTAGCTCTTTTAGATCTTTCAAACTGAATCAAATTTCTCCTCCATACAGGAGCATCTAATGGCCTCCGTTGAACATGGTCATACCATCTCAAACGGTTTTCTCGTAGTTTATCATGTATCGGCGCTACTCCCAACTCAACTCTAATACGATCATTCCTTACTTTATCCTTCCTAGTTTTGCCACACATCCATCTCAACATCCTCTGTGGTTCTACTCATTTGTACATATTTTTCTTGGTGGGAGATCGTGGTGCTCCTCAAGCAATTCAAATCTTGTGATCTGATTTTGTGATTGTGCTTTGTTCACTAGTCTGGACAAGACTTTCATACCTAGAACAAAAAGATAAGGGTACTGAGGGTCTGCTTATCTAAGGCCTATAGCGGGAAAAATATTACCAAATTGGCATGCGTTGTGCATCAAAGAACACCATTTATTTGATAAACCTAAAACATTGAAACTGTTGATATATCATTATTTGCTGTTCGTGGATCAATCTTCAAGGTGTTTAGGTTCAGATCTTTGAATTTCTATTTTCTATTTTTCTACTTCTCTTCAAGATCAGATTTGTTAACGACTAGATAATGGATCCCGTTACTGTGGGGGTCCACCTTTTGTAGTTGGCAACAACAGCTTGTGTTATACTAATTATTTATTTCCTTTCTACTTCAAGTCTATATCTAGTATTTAGTTTGGTTGTTGTTTCTTTCCTAGTTGTAGAGTCTTGATAGGTCTCTCTTCCCTTGTATAAAAAATAGAAGTCTATTGCAATCTCTCCTTTATTGATTGTAATCTATCTCTATTTAATACAATCTATTGGTGGTAGGGAGAGTACACAAGTGAGTTCGGTTCTGCTATATTGGCATTGTCAATCTCTCTCTCCCCCCTTTCTTATTCTTCTTCTTCCATATTTCTCCTTGTGGGCGCTGGTTTATATCCCTGGTATTACATGGCATCAGAGCAATAAGAACCAACCATCACCATCTTTCTTTTGACATTTCGATAATCTCTTCCAAGAGCTATCTCTGTAGCTAGTTGCAGCAAATTGTGCTGCCTGTCTACTGTGATTTATCCATAGTTAATGATGAAACAAAGCACTAAACTCTACTCACCTCTCTTTATTGTTTCTATGAGGGCTACTGCTGCTACTACTTATTTGTGAAGCCTCGTAATGTTGATATCTTCTGATCATGCTGCCGGCAATTTGTGAGAGCACAGTATGGTGCTTCAGGCTATGATCCTAGTACTACCATCTATTCCTCTTACTACTGCTACTACTACTACCAAAAGTTTGTGAATATATGGTGCTGCTACTACTTGATTTGGATATGTCTCTGTGAAGTTACTGCTACCTGGTATCTCTCTGTGGCCTTGGTACTTCCATCTGTGCCTCCTACTATTGCTACTACTACTACTAGTACTACTACTACTTCTAGTACTACTACTACTACTACTACTACCATATCCATTAAGTGAATATAAGGTGTTACTGCTTCCTGATCTGGTATGTCTCTGTGAAGATACTACTACATTGCTGCAATTACAACTCCTACTACTATTGCCTAGTGAAGATTGGGGACTACTTGACGTAGGACAGCCTAGGGTCTAGGTTTTCTACATTTATAACTAGGTTAGATATTAGGTTACCTAAAGTTTAGCTAGTTAGGAAAGGGGACATCAGCATACATGATATGCATTTAGATTTTAGAGCTAGATTCACCAACCCTTGATACTTCCATCTTTGCCTTCTACTATTGCTATTACTACTACTACTACTACCATATCCATTATGTGAGTATAAGGTGTTACTCCTTCCTGATCTAGTATGTCTCTGTGAAGATACTGCTATTTGGTATGTGATGAAACTACATTGCTGCTACTATAACTCCTACTACTATTGCCTAGTGAAGATTGAGGACTACTTGACATACGACAGCCTAGGGTCTAGGTTTTCTACACTTACAACTAGGCTAGGTATTAGGTTACCTAAAGTTTAGCTTGTTAGGAAAGGGGACATCAGCATACATGATATGCATTTAGATTTTAGAGCTAGATTTTATTAACCAATGAGCAATATATTCGTAACCGTAATTCACCAACTGAACAATGATCAATAGGGTGACATAGGGTTCAGCATTAATAAGGCCGCATTCAACAAGTTGTGCATAATATTTCAACACTGTTAAAATAATAATAGCAATATTCAGTACTTAAGAAAACCAATTTCATGTAATTACAGCAACAATTTAATAAGAAAGAGCTAGATTACTTATCAGATACGATGCTGAAATATAGGCACCAATACAGGTTGGTATGGGATAGTGAAGTTCTGTTAACAAAATGCAGAAAACTAAACAGAACATGGTATTAACATTTACTGTTTATAGTAAATAAATGGAAACAGAAACTGAAATTTAAACAAGTTGTCTAACAAGGCAGAATTTGACAATGGGTAGTGGGGGACTAAATATTATAGGGAGGGGAGGGGTTGATAATGGACTATTAATCATACTTTAAAATAAGCATATCATGAACAGGAAGTAGAATTTTGTGGTCACGGGGGAAAGGATGATTTCAGAAAATTTCCAATTAGAAATAAGAAGAGGGAAGAGGAAGGTCAGGGGAAATCAAAAAATTGATATAGGGGAAAGAAAGAAGAAGAGAGAAATTGAGAGGGGGAAAAAGATAGTGAGAGAGAGAAGACACTTACAATAGAGAGAGAGAGAAGACACTTACAATAGAGAGAGAGAGAGAGAGAGAGAGAGAGAGAGAGAGAGAGAGAGAGAGAGAGGGAAGTTTCTGCCATCATTCATTTCATTATCATTGCATAAAAAACATTACAGCAGCAAAAAAAAAGAACGCCTTTAAAGGCTTACATTCCAAACCATGGAGGGGGTGGGGGTTATAACTGCTTATGGGCAATTACAACTCTTATAACTAATAAATAAATAAAATAAAGGGGGGGTGGTGGGAGACTTTACATGTTTGTTGATTAAAAAAGAAGGAGAAAAGAAATACAAAATTCAAGTTACAAAAACAGAAACAGAGATAGAAACAAAAAACATAAATAGAAACAAACAGTTTCTAGAAATAGAAATAAAACAGAAAATAAAAGAACTGTAATATAAAATAAAATAAAATGCTGCTAATCCTCTTAGCTGAAAACTGCTAGGATGTCATTATCACTACTATTACCTGTTCTGGTATATCTTTGTGTATGCTGCTTCTTTTTTTCTTTTTTTTTGTTGTTGTGATTTTCTTGTTTTTTTTTTGCCCCATCTAATGGATGATTCTAGGCCTTCCTCTGATAATGCACGTCCAAATCACCAATATCAAACTCAATGAATTTTTAATTACTTATTGTGGGCTCAAGCTGTCCAGGCTTGCATCTATGCTAAGGGTAAGACCAAATACCATACTGATGGTCCCCCTTTCGGCTGATGCTAAGGAACCAGATGCCATCAAGGCATACGAGGAATGGATGTGTGAAAACTCCACACTCAAAATATAGCTATGGAATGGTGTTGGTCCAGCCACTGTTTCCAATGTGATGTTCCATACAACTTCTAAAAGTGTTTGGGAAGACTTGCTAAAAGCTTCTCCCAGGAAAAGAACATATCCCGTATTTATGAGTAATATGAGAAGATGTTCAACTTCACACAGGCCGACAAGTCCCTTAATGAGTATTTTAGCGGTTATAAGGGGATGCTTGAAGAGCTTTAGATTCACCAACCCTTGACAACTAATCTGGACCAGTTGAAGACTCAAAGAGCTGAGTTTCATGTCGCTAAGTTTATGGCCGTCCTCCATCTTGGCTATCAGGTTGTTAAAAGCCAATTGCTCGCCAGGGAAAATGTACCTTCCCTCAATGAGACATTTTCTTGTCTCTAACATACGTTCACTCCCTCGAAGGGTGATCCAATTGCTTCATCTAAGTAATCATCTGTCTTTGTTGTTGGATGTGGGCGAGGTTCTTCCTATCTTGGTAGAGGTCGCAGACCAAGGAGGGTTCGTGGCCGGGGTCATCCTGGTCATAGTGCATGTAGAGCATCCTCTGACAAGTCACTTTCTAGATATTGTATCTTTTGCCACAAGACCAATCACATTGATGACAACTGCTGGGACAAGCATGGTCGACCAGACTGGACTAATGCCATAGCCGATGTTGCCACTTCTGAACATTCTTCTGTGCAGGTTTTTCTAGCGACCCTACACTTGCTTTTGCTCCTGGGGCATCATCTTCTATTTATGTGTTTCGTGATGACTACCACCAGATAGTGAAGCGTCTCCAATAACTTGAGCCATCTGCATACTCTTCCACAACTGCTTTAGCCCATATAGGTAATTCTACTATTTTTATTATGGCATCACCTACTCCATGGATTATTAATTCCGGAGCTTCTTCCCATATGACTGGTAAATTTGATTGATTTTCTCCATATCTCATGTTCAAAATTCTGATGTTGTTCTTGCTGACAGGTTCTCCACTCACGTCACTGGTCATGGCATAGTGTCTCCTACCTCATCCATGACCTTGTCCACCGTCCTTCATGTACCCTGGTTACCACTAAGTCTTTTATCTATTAGTCTTTTGACAAAGTCTCTTAACTATTCTATCACCTTCTATCCTTCTTATTGTGTCGGAGGACAATTGGTGGCGGGCTTGAGCAGGCTGAAATCTATTACCTGGATGGCACTGGATTTTCAACCGCTGCTACCACTAGTGCTGGTGGTTCATCTCCTCTTCGGTGACATCTTCTCCTCGGACATCTCTCTTTGGACTCTATTATCTGGATGGCACTGGACCTTTTACCGCTGCTACCACTTCTGTTTATGGTTCATCTCCTCTTCAATGACATCTTTGCCTTGGACATCTCTCCTTATCCAAGCTGCAATTCATGATTTCAGGTTGCAAGTCCATCTCTTGTCTTGAGTGTGAAGCCTGTGAGCTAGGGAAACATCACCGGTTTTCCTTCCCTGTTCGCAGTTATATGCTTGGACATCCTCCTCCTCAACTGTGCCCTCCCTCTCTTCGTCTTGGGAACTGGTGAGATCCAGAGGTCAGACAGTTCCTTGGCATGACCTCATTTGGTTCAATGGGTGTGATCCTAGTCACAGCTTCACAGGTTGGAGATCCCTCGCTCTTTCTCTGCCAACTCAGTCTCTCCTCCAACAAAGAAACATCACCTCTATTTTTTCCTGTTTCATGTGTTGGAATGTCCCCAAAAGATAATTCCACAACTATTCTCTGTGTGCCCATTCTCTAGCCAGATTTAGGAATGAATCCTTCAAAATTGTTCTCTCTCCCATAGAAGAGTTTGAGAATTCTATAACAGTGGAAATGGGCCACTAGAACTTTCAAAGGGAAACATGTTGTGATGTAGCTGGAGGACTCACCTTCAATGCAGTCATCTTCCATATCTAGATGGAGAGGAATCTCGGAAGATGGATGAACAGATCTAGAACCATAACCATATCTTTGATAGTATTGCCTTTGAAGTCCTATCGTGGCTATCCTCAATTGATAGGATCTGTTTTGATTCCATCAAGATCTGCACTGCTAGAGTGAGGAATTTACCTATCAAATCTGTTGTGAGATACCCTCTTGACAGCTTTTCCTTTCTAATCATTTTTTCTATTTTTCTTGTCTTTGGAACTCCCCGTCTTGGGAAGTCTCCATTGGTTCTTCTGGGCTTATTGAATATATTGACCCCCCCCCCCACAGTTGATGTTTTCTGCTTGTAGTTACTTCTGAAAAGCATATAAACTGCTAATTCTTCACCTTGTCTTCTTATAGGCCCTGAAACATACTCAAGATTCTTATTTCCCACCCTTTAAATCACGTTAATAGCTCCACAGGAATATTTCCAGGTAAAACATGGAACCTGTAGTCTTCAGATACCTTTGTAATATGTAAGTCTTGGTTTGGATCTAGTCTGTAAGTCTATTAGGTTTTGTTGTACTTATCATCTCTTTTTCTTCTCTTTCATTGGGCCAGGTCTAGCCCTCTTGTTTTAATGGTGAAGTTTTAATGGGTTCCGTTATTAAATACCGAAAAGGTATTATCCAGCAATGTGTTGAGTTTGACCCAAAAAGTGGTAGAAAGCTATATATTGATTAGGCTGCCTCTGGTATTTGTGTAAGTTAGTTTCCTACGTGGAGAGCCTGCCTTGTTCCACTTAAGGGCCTACAAAAGGGGCAACTGGAGAAGCATAGAAGAAGAGGATTGAGAAATATAAAGATGTGTATGAGAAACTCGGCCTTAAATACATTTTCTTTACTAGTTTGTTCATGAATAATTTGTTGTTTCGATTTTATTTTATTTACTCTTAACTTTTTTTAGCTCTTAATTTGTTGGAGATTCAATTTAGACACATAACTTTGATACTTAAGTTACTATCCTATGGTCAGGTTCTTTTTGGAAATATAGTTTTCTTACAGTAATAGCATCGGCTTCTTTTTTTTTTTTTTTTTTTTGTGTGTATGTGTTAATTCAAGTGTGTAGATGTGGTAAGATCTCTGGCCTGTCATAACCATGCTTTCACCTAGTGCCAAGTCTACCCTTTTGTGCATTATGTTTCCTTCCTCTCATGAACACTCCCCTTTAATACAATTATCTGAGGGAAAAAAAATAAGAAGTAAAAATCTGTAGAACAGATTTTGGGATTATAGACATTTGTAGATATAAGTGAACATACACTGTCAAATAGAAGATACCTCTCTTCATCATGTAATGGACTGACAGTTCATTTGGATAGAAAGAAAGTGAGAGACAACCCAAGTGCCCATCCATGTTTTCATGGAGTTTCGATGTAATTGTGAGAAGTGGCAAGTCAGGGGAATCAACAGAAATCATTGACGGTCATTCACTGGATGTCTTCACAGAGGTGCTTCCTTTGAGGTACCTGACCTTGTCAAGATTTTCTGATCTCTTTCCTTCTCTATGAATGAGGTCCCCGTGGAGAGCTATGTTTTGCAACTTTTGGGCTAGTAAGCTTGGTAAGGGATGAGCTGGATGGAGAACAATATGCATTGGATGATATCAGTTAATGTTGTTTTAATTTTTCAAAATTACTATATTGTCAGATTGGCTCTGTGGATTCCACTCATTTCCACATTGAAAGTGATAGTCCTGAAAAAGAAAATAGCCATCTAGTGACAAGTCAAGGGTTCACAATGATAGATTAAGTAATTGATGCAAACCAGTTCATGTTTTACCAAGAAACACAAGTAGAGACCAAATTTGTTGTGGGTTCATTAATAAACCATATTGGCTATGAGTAAAAAATATAGATTAAGTAATTGAAGCAAATTAGTTCAAGTTTTTACCAAGAAACACAAGTAGAAATCAAATTTTGATTACATCTCCTTGAGAATTAAGAATAAGTTATCAATATTTGTGTTTTCCTTCGTCATCCTATTTCCCCATCTTATGTTGAAAATTAGAGCTGCTAAGTTCATTTATTTTGGTTTTCCATGTTTGAGTTTGTTTACTAATTTCGTAGTTGAATTTCCACTCGGAAGCGAATGAAGTTGGAACTATTTGTTGTATGTTTCTTTTGATAATCCTTTAGTGAGTTTTTTCTTTTCTGCTCCGTATATTAATTGGTTTTTCATTATCTAGAATGCATTTTTTATTATTTTTTTCCTCCTACTTTAAGTTGTGGGTTGGTGTAATGAAGATAAGGAAAGGGGAGATAGAGAAAGGGGTTGAGGGGGACCATGATTTGAGGCCAAGGTAAGATTCAACCCAGAAAAGAACCATATTATTATGTACTCTTTACTTTTTATCTTTTTTTTCCCATTTCCTCCCATTTGTCCTCCTTGGTTTTTTAACTTCATGTTTTGCTTCTAAGGGGATTTAAGTAGTTTGAGAGAGGTTGTTGTGTCTTTTAATTTAGGGAACATGGTTGAGTACTGAAGGGCCAACTTGTTTGATGCTTTTAGTTGGCATTTTGTTAGTGGTGATTAGGTGTGGGTTAGGATGTCACTTTTTTGAGAGGGGTTTCAGCAGTCTTGGTGGTGGTTGTGGGTTTAAATTTAGAGAGCATGGTTGACGGCTGAGTGGCCAACTTGTTGGATACTTTTTTAACTGGCGTTTTTGAGTGGTTGGTGAAGCATGGACTATGATTTCTCTTTTTTCCTTTGTTTAATGAAGGCTCAGTTGAATGCCCTAGCTGGGGCCTTTTTTTATTTATAATTTTGTGAGGCGTGTCAAGGCATTCGGAACGGCTCCCACACTCAAGCGATTATTTTTTGTTTATTTTGCATTATTTTATTTTTTTAAATTTGTGGTTAGTTGAATTTGAGGTTAGTTTTGAATTTGAGGTTATGTTTGGGTTTAGAGTTTGAAGTTCAGTCTTCAACTCTGTTATACCAAAGCAATTGTTTCAGCTTATTTAATTGGAGATGTGATTCCTCTTTAGATTAGAATTTAAGAGTAGGAACATGTCCAAGAGCTTGCCATGGGCTACATGTAGCATGGTTGTGGAATCGATAATGATTTTATCACAAAGCCTGATTCTTACCCATGTTTTCTACTTCTCTGGGCTTCAATTTCTGCAGGTTCACAATTGGTGCTTTGCTTTTCCATTTCAATGGTTGAAGTCTATTTTGGTTGGGTCTTTTTTTTTTTTTTTTCCTAGTATCAATGTTCTGCCTATCATACTACATGCAGAAAAAATGTTCTTCCTATCATCGGTCCACTCAATTGAGTTTTCATTTATGCTTCTTAACACTTTTGTACATCCTAAACCCTATTTATACTAATTAGTAATTACACAAGTACCATATGCGTCCACCAGTCTTTTCCCTAAGTTGGTAATTTCTTTGTCTGTGTAGTGTTTACCATACAAACCGAGTTCAAGCGTCCACTTGCTAACAGCAAACCTGATAACTTGCCACCCATGGCCTCAAGCAAATTCCCCCTTAAAGACCATTTTTGGGTGTTCATGGGCTGAGCTTTGGTCTAGGTCATAGTTATTTATTTCGGATTTGGGAATTATTCGGAAGGAGAATAATTTGGAATGAGTCGTTTCGATAATTTAAGAATTCCGTTAAAGATACGGTAAAAAAAGCGGACTTAAAATAATATTCGAATTCAATTCGATTCGAGAATTATTCTTTTGTCTAAAAAAAATTCGGAAATAAAATTCGGATGTTAATTTTTAATATTTGGTGCTCCAATCAATCAATTATTACACCAACATATATAAGTGACATTAGAATAATATTTAATTTATAAATAATAATCTAGTACATAATAGATGGGTACGTGTTTATAACGGTGGATTTATTAAACTTCATTACAATATATAACGTGGATCATTGGATTTTATTATGATTGCAATACCAATCTAGTGGAGCTAATGTTTATCAAATCAAACATTTTCATAAATTCATCCAATTAATCTTAGATTGGAAAAGAATCAAAAGATGCAAAAATTATGGTATTAAATTTTATTTTATTTTTCAAAAAATTTTGTTTGAGAATAATAGTTAAGGCATTAAGTTCTCCATTAAGATATTAATAGTTTTTTTAAGTACAAGAATTATTCAGTATACTTCGGATTTGCAAGAATTATTCATGATATTTATTTCTAGACAAAAAATGTGAGAATTTTAAAGAATCATTAAATATAATTCAAATTTGGGAGAATTATTCGTATTATTCGGTTTCAAAGAATAATTCACAAATAATTCGATTCCATTGTAATGACTGGGGTGATTAAAGAACTCAGTACTATGTTGCTAGACTGGAGTATTCTGGAGTATTGCTTCTATTTTTTATGGCATTGAATTAGTTTTCTCTCTGCTATCTAGTGTTTCAATTGTTTTCTATCTTTTCGTGGAGCTGGCTTTTGGAGTATGCTACATTTTCCTTTAGTTTAGGTCATCTTTACTCTTGGTCCGGCTCTTTCTCCCTTTGTGCATTTTCTTTCTACCAAAAAGAAGTTAATGATCTAAAAATTTTAAAATTTTGTTTCCTTTAGCCAGTTCTCCTGTTATTGCTGGTATTATTAATGGCAGAAAACTTAGCTTTGTACATGAATGCACTAATTAATATTCCCTTGAAATGAGATATCATGAAGGAAGATCTGACGCAGAAGTGTTTAGGAGGCCAAAGAGGCATAGTTGTCAAGGTGCTGCGTTGGAGCCCTGGTGCCTTTGTGATGTCTTGAGAAATCGAACATCTTGGTCACTTAGGTATCCCATTAGGCCTCCAACGCCTTGATGCCTTAACAACTATAAAAAAAAAGATAATGTAGATTTAATAACTTTTTTGACCACCAATGAGTTCTATTATAAAGGCAAACTTCAAAGCCCTAGGAACTTGTGGAATCTCTGAAATTTAAGTTGCTCCTTCGCTCATAGAATACAATCAAATCTTGCTCGTTTATTTTAATACTTTTTAGTATTCTCTGCTTGCAATAATTTGATTTTTTATGCTTGAATTGATTGAATGATGTTCGCCAGTGAATGCTGTTTGATTATTTAAGATTAGTTTTGTGTTCCAAAGTGCTGCTAACTTGGAAAAGTTTATGCAGTTATTCTTTTCCAGGGGGGTCAAGTTGGTTGACAATCCTTGGGATTTCAATTCATTGAGAATGCCATTGGGTTTGTTAAATTTTTTTTTGTTGATTCTTGGTCCTATAGGACCAATCAAGAATTCTGCTGATAGGTGGGAGAAGTTGGTTGACCCGTCAGTAATAATGAGGACGGATTCCCGAAAGCCAAAATCACGGTGAACTAGATAGGACCAGAATATGAATAATGTGAATAATATAAAATCTAACCCACGTATAAGAGATCAGATTTAAGACAAGCAAGTAATATGATAATGAATTATATATCTCAAAATCAAAGCAATCAGCGATTGGATTGACAGATATGAGCAGTCCTAGATGATGAAGTAGGAATAATAGAAGGACGCAAGTAAAATTATTTTTTATGAAAATTAAAACAGAATAATCTAGTCAATGAATGAATGATCAGAATATGAAATGATGTTGTAAAACAGAATGGAAACAATATATTAGAAGATAAGGTTGATCTAATGGATGAAACAAGAGATACGATGGATTTCTATTAATAACATAGCAGTACTGAACTCGATGACATGTGTGTAACCAGTAACCGATTCAGTATATGCTAATGATGGACAGGAATGGGCAGAATCAATGACATGAAAGAAGTAAAATATGACATAAAGGAGTGACTATTTTAGATCAACAGATTTGAAAAAAATAACATTACATTAACTTATTTGAAGATGGAAAAAGAAGAATATAAGTAGAAAGTAAAGACATGGACCTCAGACATCTCACCTAGGAACTTGTTGATATCCCATTAATTTTTCTAGCATCCCTCTAGCAAGGATTAAAGTATCGTGCATCGATAACATATTGGTCGGGTGATTTTAAGAGACGTATCGTATCGTATCGTGGATACGCTAAGATACGTTAGGATACGAGACAAGATACACATGGGAATGAATAGAGAACATGCAAAACACAATTTTTAAGCATAAAAAACTATAATAAGCAATCTTGAAGTATTTCCAAGGATTAAAGACATAATTGATGATATTCTATGAACTACGACCTTCGTTTCCCATGAATTGTAGGTTTTTAGTAAAGAGGAAGACTAGAAAAGTGGGAAAAAAAATAGTTATATCAAGTTTTATAAGTGCGTATCGATCGTATCAAAGCGTATCGGTTCGTATAGAGGCACATTGGTCCGTATTGAGGTGTATCGAACCGTATCAGTAAGTGTATCTATTTTTTGCGAGAATGAAAACATAAGTGTATCGACACGTATCGAGTGTATCGATCGTATCAAAGTGTATCAAGTCATATTGGGTCGATACCGTCGATACATGTGGATACACCTTTTGTTTTAAAAATAAGAGATACGCATCGAAGAGTATTATATCAACCATTGTCAATACAGATACATATTGGTGGATATGGGGCGTATCTTATCGATACTTAAAACCATGCCTACTAGATAGCCTAATCTCACAACCATTAACTGAGTCTCACTGTTGTAGAAAATGTAGCAGCCAATATTTCATCATAATCTTCATCCTCAGGTTTGTAGCCCATTACAAATATATATAGAAGACTAAGAAATGGAAGCATATCAATCCTAGAACTCTTCCAAATAATAATTTTGAAGGTAGTTTATTTCTAATAGAATTTTACCTAAAATAAAAGAAAGTAATGTAAAACACTTAAAACACTTTGAAAGTAATAAAATACTTAAAGCATTAGAAGTTTTATCTAACTAGATAAAGATTACCCAACTAAGTAAAAACTTATTTAACTAGGCTTGAGATGTTAACATACTAATCTTATACTCCTATCTTATCCGCATAATTTAGCCCCTTCAAAATGGTTTATTACGCATACCAAGAACCCATGGGATCAAAGATTGAACATACATATAATCCAACCAGAGATTTATTTCAACTAAAATAAACGCAATGTTGTGTCATATCTGCTTCAAGTGATTGATTCAAGAGCTACTTGTTGATTGACCTTATCAGGGTTAGATTGCCATCTTATAACTTTAGCTTTTGCATTACACTTGGTTTGAAGGGGCACAAGGATCTATCTAATGGTTCTGTTGCTAAGTTTTGAAACATTATTGAAGTTGATGGAGTAATTTTTTTTTTCCCTTTTAAATTCATGAGTTCAGTAGCAGAAAAGAGAAGAAAAACCATTAATATAATGAAGGAGATCTTCCTCAAACCAATGTTGTCGTCATCCTGATTCACAGAATCTAATTCTTCTAATTCTCTGTGTACTAAGATTAGGATCATAAGTCATTTCAACAAGGAAAAAAGATAATAGAATCCATAGAGCCAAGAAGCAATTTTAGATAACTTTATGCCCAAAAAAGAGGCAATTTCAGGGAATTCCAGTGCTTGAATAAGAGGGAAGTTCAAGGAACGAATGAAAACCCCAGAGAACCTTGGGATAATTCAACTGACTGAATATTAGAACTTAAGTGATGGAACTACTGATTGATGTAGTTGCAGAGAACTAGATAAAAGCTTGTTCCATTATAAAGATAAAGAGAGGAGAGTGGATATGGTTTGTCTATCAAACTGTGGGAGGAGACTTTTTTCCAAACTCCATAAAAGGCTCAGGAAAACAACTGGGGATCTAGAAAGGCTACTTATGGTCCAGAGCCAGAAATTATTTGGCCGATCTCAAATTAGATATGGAATGTTGTTCCTAAAAAGTGATTAAAACTAGTTCTAATTGACCCTATAGTAATTCCTATTTGACTTGAACCAAATCGTTTATGGACTCAGAAATTCAAACCAAATACTTAATAGAAACTAAGCAAAAACTTTTAAATATATGTAGTTTCAGCTCTTAATATGATTATGATACCACTTAATCTTGGATAACAGAATTAAAAAGGACCCTAAATAGTGTCCAACTGAGCAAGTAGGTATCCTGCTCGGCTATATTGTCTACCTGTTTCAACGTCATACTCGGTTGAAGTACTAAAGGCTTAGTTTGGTTTCAAGGGAAATTAAAGGAAAAGAAGGTTAAAATTTTCAAACCTAAAAAGAGAATTTTTATTAACATTACATGTGATTGTATATACTATCCAAATTTCTTATCATATTTAGGAATGATGTGTTTTAGATGTAATTTCTATCTTTACTTTTCAAATTCAAGGGATTTGGATGCAAAATAAAACGTACGTTAATAACCAAATATAAAATGATTTAGAGTTAATGATATAGTCATGTGATAGTATGTTACAAAAGTTTCTTTTTTAAGTAGAAAATTTAATTTCTCTTCCCTTTAATTTTCCTTGTAACCAATCGGATCCTAAGAGTACTGGACTTAAAACTTTTATTGTTGTTGATTTCAAAGCCCAATACAGTCCATATAGATAAGCAGGCTTGTAAAATGTCCTTAAGAATGGAAACCTTTTCAGGCTTCGCAGGCAGGTATACAAAACAATCATGTGCAAAGGAGTACGAAATTGTGGTGCTTTGTTTTTGGACCCATATAACTAACCATGAGGGATCAAACTCAAGCAATAAATAGTCTTAATCACACTACCATTGATTTAGTTTATTTATGTTTAGAACGTACAAGAATAGATGTGAAATGACAAGAGTTACTCTCGTTCAAAAAACAAATGTGTAATATGAGGGATTTGGCTCCTCAGGCTTTGGCAGGCAGGAGAGGTATCAGCTACCGCTCAGATGCCAACAATTAGACTATGGAAGATCTAAGGGCTGGAGAGGAAAATGAGTGGGTAAAACTAGCCTAGTGCCTCGGTAGGAGAGGTGCCAACCGTTGCTTAGGCGCCGACTACTTAGGCTATGTTTGGTATCATTTTTGTTTTTGATTTTTGCCTATTTATCAAAAAGCATTTTTGAAAACCATTTTTGATAAAATATAAAATGTTGTTTGGCAACTACTTAGCATAACAGATTCTAAAATGAAAAATAAGTTTGGTATTACATATGTGCAGAATAATTTTTATTTAATCATCTTCTTCCTCACATCTCCCTTCCTAATGCATGCAAGAATGAGCTTTGGACCATTGGTTGCAGTACATTCGATCCTTGCCAATCAACTTGAGCTTTCCTCCGGTACCAACGAGCCCTCCAAATCAAGGCAAAAGATCGTCTAGGTGACTACAAAAAGTCTACAAAACGATATTGAACCATAGCACCCCCAGAGTTCTAGTTGGATCCCACTAACAAACACATTATATGCAAAACATTACTCCACCGCAAGACATACAAAAGGTAATCAGAGGACACAACATGAATATGGAATACAAAATTAACATCCAAAAACGAGGATTACCCAGATCAAAGATCAACACTAAAATCGTAAAGTTAGCAAACCCAAGTTGCAGAATCCAATGCATCTGCTTAATAATATCAGTCACGGAGTCCAGCACAAACATTGGCCTGGACTCGACCGCCTGGATCCTCCCACAGATTTGTCTGATGTAAACAAAAACAATGAACGGGTCGTACTCACTCCAAATCCGATCACTTAGTGATCAGATTCATACCAGAACCCAACATCGCTAAGCCTAACGGACTTCCAACGATCCAACCAAAGCAGAAGATTCAAGAAAGACAAAAACACTCGCAGTAATAACAAACCCTATCAAGATTCTTCGACGAATAGAAATTTTTCGAATCAAGGATTGGAGAACCAGAGACAAAACAAGTAACCCATCTGGAATCCAAGTCACTTTGGGTTGACTCTAAAGTTTTTAACTCTGGGAGGAGCCAGGATTGCAAGGTGTGAATGAGAAGAGTAATGGAGGGAGAAGGAGACAGTTCGTTTGTTTGATCCTCGAATCGCATTTGTGAGGTCGTGATCAAGGTACCCGCCAATTTGGATTTCGTAAATTCTAGGTCTAGAAACACTTTATGTTCATCAGAGAGAGATTGAAGAAGACGAAGCTGCAGTTGGGGAGAGTTTGAGGAAGACGCGTTTATAAAAAAATATGGAAATTACCTTGTTCTCCTCTCATTGGAACACATGCTCATTAGTTTTTGCACAAAAATAACTACAATCTGTTTTTGGGCAAAAATCAAAAAGTGGGTTTACTTTTATTTTTTATGTTTGTAAATTGCATGTAAAAATGATACCAAACACTCATAAAAACAAAAATTGTGGTAAAAATCAAAAACAAAAATGATACCAAACACAGCCTTAGATGATGAAAACTCTAAAAGTTGGAGAGGATAGGGAATGGATTAAGCTAGACTGCAATTGAAACACCATATCAAATAAACACAAAAACCTTTTTCATTGCAGTTCTCTTCAAATCTTCAAGCACAAAAAACCTTATTTGAAACCCATCTTCTTCCACTCCTCTTCTATTCGATTCCGAATCCCATCAGCAATCCACCATGAGTATTGAATTCAAGAGTTTTCTATGGAATAGATGGGAAGCATCCAATAATCCAACAGATTTTTTGTGCTTTGTATCGATGTAATTCTCATTAACATAAAGATGAAGAGTAAAGCTAGAAATTACGAGAAAAGTGATAATGGGAGGTGATTCTAGACACCATACCCGATTGATCCAGATTGGTGCATTTTTTAGTCAGCACAGAAATATTTTTCACTGGAAGGGAACTTAACAGAGACCCAGATCAACTTCAATAAAGTAGACTCTTGATGCTACTTCATTCAAGCCCATGATTAGGACAAAATCTCACTCAAGCCTTCTTTACAAATAAAAATATGCATGAGGTTTTCATATCAGCAATCCTCAGTGTCAGCCCAAATCAACATAGCTACCATCTTTTGGAGCCAAGAACCTCCATTTTATGGAGAATGTATATTTTCTATGGGTTTTGATCTCGGTTTTTTGAAGGGATTGGTTTCGATCTCCGTTTATAGTTCCTTTTAAATGGGTTTAAGGAAGAAGATGTTCGAAAAAGAGTTTTTAGGTTTCAATGGCTTTCCTAATTAAAATGGGTCTTAGCGGTTTTTCGACCAAATGGGGTTTCAGTGGTTTTTCACAAAATGGGTTCGAGGAAAAAATAAAATGCTTTTGACTCCCATTCATTGTTACCCATTAGATGAGGTTTGTGCCATGTGTCGCCCATTGAGCCACCTCTCTTATCGAGGTTTCGATAAAATTATACAAATACATGTGTCAATAAAAAATTTCTTAATAAAATGTTTGGCTTAATGAATTCTTGGAAGTCCATTATCCGACTGGTTATGTTTCATTTTTGGTTTGGATTTATTAGTCCAGTTTGATTTATGATTATCAATTGGTGCTATTCGATTTCGATTTTTCACTATTAAAAACACAGTTCAACCACGACCCAATAAGATTCGGGTTTTTTTTTTTTTTTTTTTGTCCGATTTAATCCGAACTAAATCAAACTGGTTCGGTTCGATTTCGACCCAATTTTGACACCCCCACTTAACACTTCAAAGCTTATCCGGGGTATTGTTATGTTAGAACCGATTTTGGGGTGGAATCGCCGTACGAATCGTTTGTACCCTCGATCCTCTTCCTCTCCCTGCATCTTCCCTTTGTTGACGCGAGTTTCAACTTTCATGTTAAGACGGACCCTAATTTATCCCAATGAGAAGTAAAAGAAATAAAGAGATCCTGATCTATTCGACTTTGGTGGAGTTTTAGAGTTTCGTTTTGAGGTAATGTAAATATTTGTCTTTTTTTCCCCAATTTGGGGTCTTATTTTCTTTGAATTTTATCTGTTTATAAGTTCGCTTGGATGTTCTTCAATGGATTTCAGGTATTCTGTTTCGTTACTTGGTTTATGTTTGATTTACTTTGTTTTTTCATATGATTAACTTCGTTTTTTCATATGATTAACTTCTTGGGTCCGTTTAGGGCGTGGATTAAGTATAATTTCTAGTTTGATTTCACCTCTAATTGGTTGAATGGTGTTCTGTATATTTTTTTTTAAATTCTATTCTGCTCTTTGCTTGTGATTTTTCTGAGGAGAGCAGTTTTCACAGTTAGTTTATGAATGAAAGGACCTCATTAGGGTTTCTGAGTGTTTGTTTACTTAATCAAGTATGACTGAAGAAAGGAGAGTCCATCCTGATTGTATTAACGCATCCAATCCTTACCATGAATGTGTCGAGTATTGCTTCAGAAGAATTGCGGAAGGCAAGGATCGAATAAGGAAAGAAGAATCAGGTTGCTTTTCTCTTTCTTCTTTGTAACCGTATAGTGTTATGATTGTCTGGTTGCTACAGCTTTGTCTAAATTTTAAACTGAAGTTACTGGCTTGGGAATTCAATGTAGATAAATTATTTTTTTTGCTGGTTGCTTTATCACTGATGCCCAGAAAGTGTTTGAAAAGTTTTTGGAATATGATATTTATAGACTAACCATTGCCCACTACCGCTTTACATTGGGCGGGATAAGCCAACTGGAGCTAGAACTGATATTAGATTATGTACTTAATTCCCCAATAAACTAAAGCTCCTCTTAATATGGAATTCAAATCCTCTCCTCCAAGAATATCTGGAGGAGAGGTGGTGCCCTCATTGGATGGACAACATCTGGGGCTCGGGTGAATCCGAGCCCTCCATCCGAGTCGACACTAGCTGACAAGCTGAGCCGACAGGGGGTGTCGGCTCGGATTCACCCGAGCCCCAAGTGTCGTCCATCCAATGGGGCGCCACCTCTCCTCCAGATACTCTTGGAGGAGAGGGTGTGGATACCCTGATATGACTTAGTACAATTTTAACAACTCTTATGCTATTTACTGGACAATATCTAATATTAAATTTCATCATTTTGTTGCCTTTGAAAATAAAAAGAATATTAAAAGAAAACTCTGAACCAACTCCTAATTCCTACCAAAAGAGAGAGAGAGAGAAACTCCTAATCAAATTAAAATTCACAATTATAAATCCCATCACAAAATTGATGGTATGACAATGAACTGATCATACTCTCTGAAAGCAAGTTGGAATTGCATGCTTTTGTTTTTGTAGCTGAATAATCATGTGGACAGCTTTTTAGATTCCAGATATATCCTCAAAAGAGGCGACAAAAATAACCTGATATATTAACTCACAGCCTGAAAAAAAAAAGGAGGGGGGGGGTGCCGTTCCATAAGAAGCCACTAGGGCTGTCTTGCATTAGTTTCCTTGTTAAAATTCTTTTCAGCTGTTTCTTTTTTATCAGTCTTCGTTGTTTTGACTTTTCATTTCAGATCTTAAAGAAGCTATTGGTGGTGACCATCAAAGAATCAAGTATCGACACGATACGGGGCGTATCGGGTGATACGTATCGGTATCGACAGTAGTCAATACGATACAACTCGATTCATATCTTGATTTTTAAAAAAGTACTGTATCGAAGTGTATCGGTTCGATACGGCTCAATACATATCGATACTCTCGATACAAAACGATACCCTCCGATACGGCAAAAATGAACATTTAAAAAAATTGGAAAAAAATAAAGAAACGTATCGACTTGTATCTGTCAGTATCGACCTGTATCGGTCCGATACAGATCGATACTTGTCGATACATGTCTATACGATAGAAATCAGAAGAAATCATTGGCGATACAGGTCTATTGTGAAGAATTAGAATCAGAATCAGAATCAGAAGAAGAAGAAGAAGAAGAAGAAGAAGAAGAATCAGAAGAAGCAATAAAAGAAAAATCAGAAGAAGAAGAAGAAATAAAAGAAAAATCAGAATCAGAATCAGAAGAAGAAGAAGAAATAAAAGAAAAATCAAAATGAGAAGAAGAAGAAGAAGAAGAAGAAGAAGAAAAAGAATCAAAAGAAAAATTAGAATCAAAAGAAGAAGAAGAAGAAAAAGAAGAAGAAGAAGAAGACGACATACCTTTTACGGAAGCAGCCGTGTTGATCGATGTCCTCTTTCGTTGAGTCCGGCGGCAGATCCTCATTGTTGAGTCTGGCGGAGAAAAGAATCCCTCATGAAGCCCTCTTTCTTTTTCTGAACTGTCCCAGATATTTTGACGATGACATACCTGTCCCTCATATTTTGTTTGATATTTTGTATAATGTGATATAATGTATCTGCATGCAAGTTAAGAAGGTATCTGCATGCAAGTTAATAATGTAATATAATGTATTTGCATGCAAGTTAATAATGTATACAATCCAAAAACAAGTCATCATCTTCTTTTGATATGCAAACTGCTCCAATACTTGACAGTGTATTGAAAATATATACACCACCCAATGAAAACAAAAGAAAAAGTATTGAAAATATATAATATACCAAATGAAAACAAAAGAAATAATATAAATTACATAAAAAAAATAAGCACTTAAACACACTTAATCCTAGGTTGTTCAAATTGACACCATCCTAATAAGAACTAAAATCTCAAAACATAGCCCTGAAGTCGACAAACTTAATGTAAAAAACATTTTTCTTTTCAATATTGGTTATTTATAGTGTTTTTTATGTTTTAAACTTGTGTTATTTAGGTTCCCTCATCATTTCTATGGATATTATGCTCCGTATCCATGCGTATCCAAGAACCGTATCCACGATATAATACGATACGTCTCTTAATTTCAGCTGACTGATACGGTATCAATACACGATACTTAATTCCTTGGTGACCGTGGTGGTCCATTACATTCAGATGCTCCCGAGCAGGAAGAAGATCCTCATGTAGAAAGATTGAATACTGTTGAACATGCAGAAGCAGATAATGACTATCCAGCAGAAGAAAATGTAGAGGTAGACTACACAAAGCTCACAGGGAGGCAGAAAAAACTGTTTGAGTTAAGGCTTAAGATGGTAAGCATGTCCGATGCTTTAAAATGATTGTGTTGTCGATCTGAATTATTAAAAAACAAAAGATGAAAAGTAAAAATGATTTGGTTTTTTTCTTTAAATAAATAATTTACCTATCTTCATTGTGATACCTCCCACTTAAATAAAAGCTAAAAGTTAAGATGATTTGGCTTATTTCTTCTTCTTCTTTTTTTTTTGGATAAATATTTTGATTATCTTCATTGCGATACCTCCCACTTGCAGAATGAGGCAAGGAAGGCAAACCAAACGGCCATGGTGGCAGAAAAGAAAAGAATGGAAGCTCCCCCAGAATCAAGGGGCATCTCTAACCAAAAATGGCTCGAGGAGAGGAAGAAAAAATTGGCAAACTGCTAGATGCAAATGGTTTGGATATGACAAAAGCACATATGCTTGATACACAGGAGCAGGCAGAGGCGAAGTACAAGAAGTGGGAAAAGGATCCTGCACCATATGGATGGGATGGTAAGCTTCTTTGTTCCAGTCATTTTGTATGGTAATTTTTTACATCATCCTTTAACCTACCATCGTCACCTTTTATTCATTGATTTAAACTTAATGGAATGTGGCTTATTTCGTTTATTTTGCCTTCATTTATAGGTCTTGATGTTGTATTTTACACGCTTGTTTTTTCTCTTAATGAATTCTTTTTGTTTCTGGCTCTTACTGCATGTGAACAATGGGGAAGACCCTTCCTATGCAAACAGCCATGGTCTCAGTGACCGAACTCACATTTATATATGGTTGACTAATGATGTCGGGAACCTCAGATTATCTATTTTTGAGAACCTTGATACCTTTTAATTGTATTTTTGCCCTTGTTTTTCTATCATCTACATTAAGCATATACACTTAAAAATTGGCCTATCACACAAGATGAATCTCCAGCCCCTCTGAAGTTCACTTTTCTGTTATTGGTAAACTCTTTGCGAGCATGTGAAATCCATTTGAATGTTCTCATCATAAGCTACATAGTTTTCTAATCAAACAAGTAATATGAGTAAGGTAACATGTATAGCTTCAAACTATAGTATGACATTAGATTACTAGTGCAGTTCATATGGTTTTCCAAGTTTCTCACTTGATTGAGGTACTTTCACTCGGTAAATAATTGTACCAGTAATAATTTGGAGTTTGAAATGCTAGATCACATTTTTTTGGAGAATTAATATTAGTATGGAGCAAGGAATGGTCCTAGAATAGCAGACCCAACTCAGACCAAAAAAAGAACAAAAACAACAACATTAAGTAGAAAGTGTAAGAAAAACTTGCCTATATGTGTTGCAGAAAAATTGGAGAAGTAATATGAAAGAGTTAATGGACTAATCACCTTAAGGTATGGTAGTATAATAATTTTTTACCGTCAAACCTCAATGGTAGACACCCTTTTAACTATAAACAATACCATTCCAAAAGTAAACTGAAAGTTTGAATTGCATGATTCTTCTTGGACTTTAGCTTTTAGTATGGTGAAGGCTTCTAAGTCACTGATCCTCGTCTAACTTGGAATAAGAAAAGAAACTAGTTTTATCAATACTACTTGGATTTAAAATTTCATATACACACCAATGGCATATCTATAAGAATTGCTGCATTTTTTTTTTTTTTTCTAGAATCTATTTCTATTTTAAATTCTGAATTTATAATTTTATATGGATAATTTGAGACTTTATTAATAGTTTATAATATATATCATCATAATATGAGTATTTTTCAAAGCTCATGCTAGTACAGTGTGTTAAATAAAGTGGGATATCCCATGAAATACCACTTGGTGGTCCAACCCAAAACCTACAATCTTTAGGTGGATATAGCCCAATGGTATATTAAGACTTGCACCCAAGGTCCCAAATAACTGATATTAGTGGCGGTTGTGTCTATTTTTGTAGTGCCTATATTAATAGGAGATGTGATCTTATTACCTAATCATGAAACCTCCCTTTCTCCTCCTCTCACATCTCGCTCTCCTCTTTCTCTCTTGTGATCTCTGTTCTCTTTTCTCTCTTTCTCGTCTCTCTTTCATTTGCAGGTTTGTGAGTCTCACTCTTTCAACGTGGTATCAAAGCGAGTTTTCACCATCTCCAGTCTCCACATGTCCGCAGTCTTTACTGCCACACGTGCAGGGAGTGTTTGGAGTTTAGTCTCACTCCAACTACCAATAGTCTTTAGTCCCCCTTATAACCTTGGACTTGGAGCCACTCCACCTACCAGTTCAAAATTTTGGGCTGGACTTAACACAAGGCAACACTAGCCTGAACTGAACTTGGTTTACATGAGAACGTTTGGTGTCTTGTGCAATCACCTCACCAGACCAATTAAATACTGTTAGAAACCCTACTTTTCACTATTTCCAGTTATTTCATCATATCCTTCCAAATGTGAAGCCCAAAAATTGAATTTTTCGTAGACCCTAGTACTGCTTTTCATCCTTATTACCTAAAATAGAAGTTCCTCTCTCCTATGTTACCTAGCTCACTGCTGGTGTTTGCTTTTGCTCTTTGGGTCATTGTGCGAACATGATCACCTCCCTCAATTTTATGATAAACTATTCATAATCAAAAGGTTATAACCGAATCTCGTTAAAAAAAAAAAAAAAAAAAAAAAAAAAAAGGTTATATCCATTGATAAGTCATGAAGAGTGAATGCATGCTTTTGACAGCTTGGGTTTCCCAAATCCAGCAATGGTGAGTGGAAGTTTCCAAACCTATACATCTGGTTGGATCCATGTCCTTGCATCCTAGGAGCTGGCTTCTAAAAGTCCACATATTATCACTTAGACTATTGATAATTGATTATATCCTAATCATGCACAAAATAAGTGGATGTTCTTTAAACCATTAAACATGTAAGTAGCCTTTTAGGTGTCTAGATTTGCTGTGGTACAGGCATGTCTCTATATTCTCCATCTGCATATGTTGGTTTCTTGTAGTTAAGGTTTTTCAAAGTTTATCTTATTTTTCATTCTTTGTATTTTCTACTTGTTATGCACTGGTATGGAATTTGTCATGGTGTTTATAAGAGGGAGGAATTAATAACTTGAGATTGAAGCTGAAAATAAATTTCTGTCAGTTTTCAATCAGAAAACACTGTACAATGCACATACAAGAAGAGAACAAAAATCATAGACGTTGACATTGAAGAATATAATAGAGTAAAAGAAGCTGACCCAGAGTTCTACCGTGATGCTTCCAGTCTCTAATATGGGAAGGTATGCTGTAAAACCTGTCTTTACTATTTGTCAAAGTGACAGCGTGGATCCTCCTTTCATACCCGTCTTCTTACTGATGCAGGCACCAAAGATCTCTGAGGAAAAGATTGACAAGATGGTGAAGGAACTCAAGGACAGAGAGGAGAAGCGGACATCATTTAGCAGGAGGCGGAAGTTCCTTGAAGAGAAAGATATTGACTCAATCAATGACTGCAATGAGCATTTCAACAAGAAGATTGAGAGAGCCTTTGGTAAATATACACTGGAGATCAAGAACAATCTTGAGAGGGGCACTACTTTACCAGATTAGGGGGTTTGTGTCCTAATTTGCTGTATCAGTTCTATCCTACTATGAAAATCTGGGGAGCCTGTCAGTCTTCTATTGATGTCATCAAATCCTCATTTGTTTCAATTTCTACCCTAATTCAGTTGCTAAATCTGGTCCCAATTTTGGCTGGGAAGTGGAGAAATGGCCGAACTGTTGGATGTTACTTGCATCTTCCAAGATTGTTTCGTGGCTGCATCCACCAAACACTTTACACCTTTAAACTTGAAAGCCCTGTCGCTGGAAGGTGGGTCTCATAGTTTTGGATCCGAGGAAAGGAAAAACAAACTTAGGGCAGCATGATACGAGTGAAAATATATTATCGACAACATCTGAAGGTGGCCAGTTGAAAGAAGTATTGGACTTGTTTAGCGTCGACACTAAGGTTCTGATTGATTGCAATAGGAATTAAAAAGAAGGGAAGTGAAATTTTTAAACTTAAAGGGGGAAATTTCGTAATCATTACAACACATTTTATCATAGACCATGTAATTAATTCTAAATTTATTCATATTTAGTTATTAACTTACATTCTACTTTGCATTTAAAAAGTAAAATAAATTTTACATCTTATAAGTATCATTACTAAATATGAAAAAAAAATTTAGATTGTTTATGTAATCAGTTTTAAAAGTTTTTTTTGTTATGTAATCAGTTTTAAAAGTTTTTTGTTTTTTTTTTTTTAGGTTTGAAAATTTCACTTTCCTTCCTTTTAATTTCTTTCCAACCAACTTGAACTTAAAGACTGACAATCTGATAAAACTGCAGCATTTGCAAACTCAAGATACCGTGCAAGAAGAAGGGAGTCCCTAACAGCTTTAGGTTCCATGTTCGTCGCCGAAAAAAACCCATACTGTACCTGAATCTTCGATGAGAACACCCCTACTGCCAACGGGGACTTTGCATTCCATGCACAATTTGTGTAGATGGTAGCCCAGTCTGGGGTAGAGGGGAGAGACATCTGTGTAGAGTAGCCCAATCTGGGGAAGAGGTGAGGAGATGGTCATTGAGCAGAGGGGTGCATGAGAGGCTGATTGGAAACCGCCTAGAAGCTTATGTTGCTACTATCAATCAAGTTGAGGAAAGTTGCCATGGAAGCTACCATGATGTGGTGTAAAGTTGCAGAGAGATCAGAGATTGCAGAAAGAAGCTTGAGGTTGCAAATGGTGAAATCAGATATGCTGGAGAAGACGAAGAGAGGGTTAGTCGAAGGTGAGTTTGTAAATTGGGTTCGATATCTGATCCAACAAAAATATAGGTGTCTCTAGGTTGGGTTTTTGGAGGGGTTAATAGAAAGTGAGTTGTGGGAGCCGTTGGATCTCCGACAGCTACGTGGCAGGCAGCAAGGGTGTCCCTGGGCAGTCCCGAGGTGATTGCCCGCCGGAGAGGAGCCTAATCGCTATTATACTATTAGTATGGATATGTTTAGTAGTTAAGCAGAAGGTTGGAATAAATTCATCAATCATTCAATGAATCATTTTAACCATCACTTCAAACTCTAAATTAATTCTAGACACTATTAGTAATCATTTAAGTTTTGATTGGTTGTAAGAGGAATTAAAGGGATGGAAGTTGAAATTTTTAACTTGGAAAAGAACTTTTGTAATCATCCAGCATACGTGATTTTTTTTATTTTTTATTTTTTATTTTTTTAGAGTAAATAGAAATTTATTCTTACCAAAAAAAAAAAAAAAAAGTGCCTGAACAAGTCTCTCATTTAAAGGAAGAGCCTCAAGTCTCCCACTCTCCCATTAAAATAGGATGCCAAAAAACAAGGAAAATGACCACCTCAGAAATACAACTAATCTTAAGCAACCAAGACCAGAGCAAGCCTTTAGAAAGCCAAAAAGAACCAAAGATCAATACAAAGACTCTTTTTTGTTAGATCTCAAATATGACCAGAAAGTGTTTGAAAGCAGGTATTGCTTCTCAAAATCGGTGAAGTAGAACTAAGAACTCCTAACTACTCAAAATTAGGAAAAGCTTCCGAAGGCCTAGCATCAAGGCTTCTGATTTCATTGGAACTCGGAGGAGAATCAAAGGACCCTTGGTTAAAAGAATGGTCATTCACCTCGCAGAGTCACGGACTGAGTGAGTTAGCTCAAAACCAGCACTCTTATCTCCTTGCGCATCTTTTTCTAGCCATTTCAGAATCCCCCAAAGCAACCTTCTAAAAAGGGGAATGACAAGTCACCTTCCCAATGTCCATGATAGATCTAGTTATAAGTTTTCTTACTTGGTGTAAGGTGATAAGAACGTCACTGTTCAGCATATGTTATTCACATGACTATATAACTAACTCCAAATTATTTTATATTTAGTTATTAATTTTTTTTTTTACATTTTATTTTACATCCAAATACTTGCATTTGAAAAATAAAAATAAAAATCACATCTAAAAAGTATTATTACTAAATATTGTAAAAAATTTAGGTTATTTATACAATCAGGTTACGTAATAACTATAAAAGTTTCATTTTTTATGTTCGAAAATTTTCACTTTTCTTTTCTTTAATTTCCTTTACAACCAAACTAAGTTTTACTGATACATCAAGTCTCAATTTGAATTAATCTCACCACATTAACTAGCAAACAAAATTCTAAAAATCTGATTGGAATCTGCATAATAGCCAATTCAACTTAGAATTAACAGTACCGTACCCAATTCACATCTGTTTGCTTACTCCAATCGTATTCGGTGGAGGTCAATCCCGTATCTGATTCTGAGTTTTTAAACTTTTGTCACAAAATTGATAAAACCCCATTATATTCTTACAAAAATCTATCCATATGGTAAAATAAAATTTTGAAAAAGAATTAATAAAAATATTTAATGGTTAAAAAGACCTTACATTTTTCTTATGAACTCCCAAAAGAAAAATTCAAGATGCTGTAACCCAAAAAATTGACTTACCACCAATCTAGGGTATACTCATCTATGAAAGAAAATAGTGAAAACTACAACAGCAACTCCTGTGTAAAGAAGAATTTTTATTGAACATCTTTAGACAACCAATGCAAGCATAGTATAAAAAGGGGAAAAAGATACATGATATTATGGTCCTGCATTAATTATGGTGCATGCGCATTTCAGAGCCAAACACATACGCAAAGCGAAGGTAACAAAGATTCCCATTATCAATTAGTGGAAACTCTATGGCACCTTTTTTTGGGGGGGACCCATGTTCTAAAGTTATTTGGACACTAAGTCATATTGGGTAAATGTGAACAATTGCTTTTTGTGGAGTTTCATATTAAAATAATTTTATATTGATTAGATCTGGAACCTTAGGTGTCTTATATATTTGAGAGTCTCTCTATTTAATAGTTTGAATTTATAAGATGAAAATTTAATATGGCAGAGTTTCATGTTCCCTTCTTACGATCAACCAAAAAAGAGATCACATGTCATGTGTACTATCATCTAAAATAGGATCACATGAGAGGGAGTGTTGGAAATAATTCCATATTAGTTAAATTTGGAACCATGAGAGCCTTATAAACTAGTGTTTCTTTATTGCTACCCAATATATCTCCTAAACTAATCACCCTAGTACTTGAGAAAGGAACGATGATAATGTAGGGTGTGGAGCCCCACGTACTATGAGGCTGCGTTTGGTATGCATGTTTGGAATGCATTTTTCAAAATGCAATCTCAAAATAAGGAATTGCATTCTCAAGATTGAGGTATTTATGTTCTAAGCTCAGAATGCATAATAGGCTGAAAACCTTGTTCCAGTAATATGAGACCTACATTCTTTAACACATTCTATCATCCAAGTATGAGAATGCATACCGAACGCTATTTTTGTCATCTCAAAATATGTTCTTGACCTATAATCTAATTCCTAACATGGAATGAGAACTGATAAAAAAAAGGGAGGCATTTTTGTTCTTGTATCATAGATTAGGCTAAAGAGCGTGTTTCAGAATGGGCTGCATTCTCTAATGCATTCCATTATCCAAGATCAAGAATGCATACCAAAAGTAGAAGATGTTTCACTGGACTGGAGATACTCGGGATGTAAGTGTAGAAGAGACCATGTTGAAGGTAGTCAACTGCCAAACATAAAGGCCCTTCAGTAGGCAGTCAAGCAACGTGATTAAGAGCTAGCGCTAGCTCGCTAGCACATTCCTAAAAAGAAAAGGGCCTCTTTAAATCTGTCGATAGAATGTCTATCTAGTGTCTTAAACGCTTACTTAACACGAGCTTCTCGAAGCCGTCTAAGCCTAGAAATCTAACATCAGAAGTTGATGAAGAGTGACGTATTACAATCAAATATATCAAAGCATTCGTATCCATTCGTTTAGCGCGACCTTCTTCACTTATGGTCTTTCTCTGTTCAGATCTTCCCATCTTATGGTCTTTCTCTGTTCAGATCTTCCCATTTTATGTACCCATTTCTTTGGGGGTAGTGTAAACGGTCAAATAAAGCATTCAGAGGACGCTATAGTGATGCAGCCTTTTCTCGAGGGCGAAGTCGTCGAACTCAGGGTCTTTGGAATTCTGTTTCACCCGACCACTAGGCAGTCTTCCTTTCGGGATTTAGAGGCAGACCACGCCTGTCCCTTATGCATGTACAAAACCAGCTCGCTTAGAAAAACCTGCATTCCTTCCTTTCCAAAGATAGATAGTAGTTTGGGGAGTTTTATAAAACCATAGGTCAGTGAGTAGGAATAAATGTAGTCGGAGTGTAGGACATCATAAACAATGTCATCAGTTTCAGGAGCTTCGGTTCGAGATCTATAACGACTTATAAACTGTTAGTTATCTCAGAATGTGTTATTAACCTATAATGAATAAATGATAATACTGACCCTCCTTGTATGATTTAGTGGACCCTTATAAGATCTAATGGTTGAAAGACAGTGACATTGCAACCACGAAATCTCGAAAGAAGTGACTCTTATACGATTTAGTGGGACCCTTATATGATCTAGTGATTCAGAGATAGCGACATTGCAACCTCCTATTCTCGAAAGAAATCAGTCAGTGATAGAACTTCTAAGCTTGATTAAATGCAAGTTGCAAGATTACATTACGTGGTCTCTGGTACACACTTTTCCAACAATTAACACGTGCTAATTAAGACTATTATATATGTTGTACTCTAATTAAGGCCAGAAACCAACCAAAATCACTAATCAAGGAATTGAAAGAGAATCAGAACAAGTCCTTTATTGATTCAACTCTATTGTGAAACCAAGTTTTTGTTCCCTGGATCTGTACATGATTCCATCAGGATTGGATTGATTTTGAACATGATCGATACTGTAATTAATACTTTGATTTAGGCTCTCTTTGGTGTAATTATATTTATGTTTATGAGTTTTTTATGTTAATATCATTTATGATAATATATATATATATATATATATATATACTCATACTAAATAATAATAATAATAAATTATCATAATAATACCCTATATTTATTTTAAATAAAAATAAGTACGATAAATCATACCAAACAATTAAATATGTTGTAATGTATTATATAATTAATTCTATAATACATACCAAAGAGAGCCTTAGAAACATTGATACTACATGAAGTAATTAGGATTCTAAGAGGAAAATGAACTAAGTTTTACTAAGCAAATTGAAGCACATTATGGTATTACAAGCAAGAAATTAAATGAAAGTAATAACTAATAATTAGAATAATGGTTCTCTTTGGTATAATTTATATTTATATTATGAGTTATTTATGATAAATAATTTATGAGAATAAATTTATTAGTTATAAATAATTATCTGGTACCACTAGACAAGAAGAACTAATAATAGATTATCATAATAGTGATTAACATTTTCTAATATATTTGTAGATTTTAAATTATATTAATTTATTTTAATACAAAATTAGTATCATAAATCATACCAAACAACCACATATGTCATAATATATTATATAATTAATTCTATAACCAAAGAGAACATAAACACTATTTACTATCACATTCTCTTTTTCAAAGTGGCGAACTCATTGTTCTAGCTCGAACGAATTTGATAACCCCAAAGGGTAGCTCCATTGGCAAGAAACCTACGTTTCAAGAAGCAGAAGATTTTGAGTTTGACTCTTGATTCCACTCACATGGGGTGTTAAGTGCTCTTTCTTTTCTATTTTGCATGCAAGTGTAATGATTCTCATTCAACCTTGGGATGACCCAGGGTCCATGCGATTGTAGAGTCGATATGGACTCATCGTTTAGAAAAAAATTCTAACTCAAATGACTTTCTTGGGTGATCTTCATTTTGGTTCAGCTTCCCTTGCACTCAACAATGTCCCCACTTCTCTCTCTCTCTCTCTCTCTCTCTCTCTCTCTCTCTCTCTCTCTCTGGGGAATATAAAATCCTCCACCCTTAGTTTGGCTGATTTCTCGGGCTAGTTTTCTCGATCCAATAAGAAAAATTACAAACTAAGCAAAGAGGGCCGGATGATAAAGTGAGCTAAAATTAGGATAAATTATATATGATGACTTTAGACCCTTTAATGGAGTGGGAGAATAGTACTTTAATTAAGTCTATTAATTATTGAGGATAATTAAGCATTATAGTTAGTTACTGTAGGTGATAAGAGACATTATTTCAGCAAAACCTTAGGATACATGTCTTGCTTTTTTTTTTCCTTTTTTTTTAATATTATTATATATAATATCGATTACATACTAGTTTTCTATTGAATCGATATGTTTAATTATTCTGACCCGAGTCAATTTTGGACTTGGCTATTGAGAACCTAGCTTGCTTGATAAAAGCAAACTTTATTGAAGCTAACTCTAATCTGATTAAGACGGGAAAGTGAAAGATTTAGCTATTTCTGAACTTCCATTCAATCAATTCAGATGCTCATCAATCCTTAAACAATTCTTACCAAAAATAAAAAACCCTAAAACAATGTCAACATCATTTGTGGATTCTTGAATATTTAAGAAGAGTATACAGAAATCCGTCTAATAATTGATGATCAATCACCTTCAAAATCAACTATTTATGACTTATGGAATCACAGCTTAATTTATAGATATTTATTTCAAAATTTCACTCTTGCATGCATATAGTTATAACTTATAAGCATGGTTTAAGAGCACGGATCGGATCAGTCGATTCTGATTGAATTTTTTTTTTTTTTTTTTTTTTTTTTTTCAGCCCACCTTTTTCTTCCCTTATTTTTTAACATGCAAAGACAAATTGGTGTAAGAAACAGATTTTTATTGTTTTTCTATTCCCAATAACAGATGAATAGAAAATTTTTAGAATAAAAATATTAGGGATATTTACTCGATCACCCCTTGACAAATGATTTACTATACAAAACTACCATCTCTTGACAAAAGTTAACGAACTACCTCTTAAACAATGTTTCATAACAATAGGGTGTTAAAAATTGATGAACTTTTTTTAATACAATACTAACCTTACTCAATGTAAAATTACATAAATATATCATCGTCTATCTGTGGAACGAGGCCTTTATAAGTTCTCCATTTGCAGAGGTCTCATTCAAAAAATAAACAACAACAACAACAACAAAGCCTTATCTCAACTAAATAGGGCCGACTAAATAAATTTTTATCCATCAATCAGCTCTATTCGATATCATACTTGAAGCAAGGCCTAAACTATACTTGCATTTCTTTACTATCTCCCCTAGAATCATCTTAGTCTGCCCTTAGCTCTTTTAAATCCTTCAGTCTAAATCAAATCACTCTTTTATACGGGGGCATGTAACAGCTACCATTGAACATGATACCATACCAAACGATTTTCTCATAGTTTATCATGTATCGGTGCTACTCCCAAATCAACTAAATACGCTCATTCCTTATCTTATCCTTCCTAGTTTCGCCACACATCTATCTTAAAAAAAAATTTCTTCAATTTCTCTCGTCAATTTTTAATGTCTATACTATTATAAAACATTGTTTGAAGAATAGTCCATGTAACTTTTGTCAAGAGATGATAGCTCTATATAATAAACCAATTGTCAAAGAGGTGTTTGAGTAAATTTCCCAAAATATTATCTGGCGGCAAACCTTAGGTCTAGAATCACAAGGTTTCTTCCAGGGCTTGGGCCAATAAACTCTATACGCAAGCCCATATTACATTCTGGAATGTATGGAAACATCCAAAATGAGGCCACATTATTCACACTATGTGGGCCACATAGTTGAATGTATGGAAACATCCAAGTTAGATTTTGATATGCCTAGATTGAAATAAGATTCGATTCAAAGTCATTTTATTTCATCAAATAAGAAAAGGTCCCACCACAAACATTTGTTACAGTTTAATCCAAAAAATCATAGATTACAGCCATTCTTAATACCTCAAAGCCTTTGGTGGTTGTACCATTTCAATGGTTAAATAAGTAAACCATTCATCAAGCAAAAAAAAGGAACCCCAACACCCAAACATTTTGATGTGTTTTAGCATTAGAAGAATTCAAGATAATATAAACAAAGACAAAAGCAAATTTCTCATGACCCAAACACTCATTTTACTACCAAACAGACATATAAGATTTAAAATTTAGGAATATAAGTTAGGTGGTCACTTTGCCTTTCCCTAATTTAAAAAAAAATAAAAATAAAACAATGATTAATTGTTATACCCCACTTTTATATCTTAACCATCAGACAAACAGACCTTCCAAAACATCATTTAAATTAAGCCAATGATTAAAGTCCCTTAAACAGAAAAAAGATTAAGAAACTATCACTTTGTCGGGTGAAAAGGGATTGTTAAGTTGAAAGAGATGCTCCCATGCAATTTAAATTGGGCCTCCCATGGCCCACAAATAAATTCGGACAAGGGTTCTCTCTGTCTAGTGGATCCCACATCCCATGGATGGTGATAGGTCTCATGGAACTCTTGGCATAGAAAAGATTCATGCCCGAGTTATGCGCTCAACCATGAAAGTAGGTGACGGCAGATCTGTCAATAGTGACAAGGGAGATGAGAGAAAGGAAGACACAAGGGTACTAACGTAGCTCTCACTCTGTCATTCTGACCGACTTTTCTATAAACCTTTCTATCTTTAAAATGGGACCAATTGATAAAAAAGCCTTGATGTTAAGATCATTCATATGTTCCTAACGGAACCTCAAACTTATTATATTAACATCTTTAATAAATTACATGCACCCCCTTGAGTTTCCATAAATCTTGAGAAGTCCACGTAATTTATCACTGAGACAGGGAGTTCCATGTATTTATCAAAGATTCCAAAGTATTTGTTTTTAACTGGGTCCAAAGAGTAGGAAGATTTGACCTACCATGATACTTGAAATAGACACATGGCATACATCTAAGTATCCAAATCTGTGGACCCAGTTAGGCTAATATATATATATATATATAATCCTTGATGCAAAGTGTAAGACATTATTGTATCACATCCCACTTATAAAGATTCCAAAATAATAGTTTTTAACTAGGGTTCATTGATTCAAGTTTGGACCTCAGGTTTGTTCCAAAATGAGTCCCGCATTTTAATTTCTCGACAGCAATTCGTGCGTGCGGTTTTTGGTCCAGTGGGACCATACCACTCTATCTGGCGGTGTCATAAGTTGTTTCAGCACATCCAACACAGGGAATCTCTGCCGTTAGATCTGATATATCTTCTGCCACATTTTGGCTCAACTATAAAGTACAGATAATGGGACTGCGTCGGTGATCTGTGGATCTCTCAGGAAGGGATAGGAAGAAACCAAGAAAAGTGAATTGATGGTGCAAAAATGTTGACGTGAGAAAGTACATTTATAATAGGAGAGAGAATCAGAAAGAAAAAGTATTTATATATATATATATATATATTTATTTATTTATTTATTTTTTTTATTTTTTTTTATTCACATCTTAATACATAATGAGACTCTGGTCAGTTCGGGCTGATTTGGCATTTTAGGAATTTTTTAGTTTTCTACTAGGATATTTTGGATACTAATGCCTTAATACTGGAATTTTCTGGATTTCCATCCAGATAATAATTTGGAAAAGCTGGTTTATTTCAAGTCAGTCACAGGCTTTTTAAGAATTGGGTGGAATGCATTTACATAGTTAAAGGACCGGTTTGGGTATGGTTTGTTATCAGACTTGTTTAATAGATTCTTATTAATCCATTATTGATTTGGTTTTAGTTTACTATATGTATATGTTATTAGATTAAAGGGTTCTACAGAGTCATTATCGGGCTCGCTTCATTTTGGTGTTGATTTTTTTCATGTAAATTTAATAAAATGTTGGTTTAATGGACTTTTATCGGATTGGTTTGGTTTCAATCCTATTCGTTCGGTTTGATTCAAACTTATCAATTGGTTTGATCTAGTTTCAATTTTTCATCGAATTCTAAAAACACAATCCAAATCTTGTTCAACCGTTTTCTAAATTAAATTTAAGAAACCATTAAAAAAATTTCTAACTTCCATTTTTTTTTTTGATTAAGTCATTTCTATTGAGATTTTTAATTAAAAGTTCAAACTAATAAATGGAAAAACTCTTTGTACATAAGGAATCAAGATTCCAGTCTTGTTAGAACATGGGGCATTCAAATCCTCCTCCCAGTGATTCAAGAGGAGGGGGGAAACCCATGTATGATGGTCGACACGTGGGGTTTAGGTGAATCATAGCTGACACCTTTTGTCCGCTCAGCTTGTCAACTAGGTATTGATTCGAATAAAAGACTTAGATTCACTCGAACCCTACTTATCGACCATCCAAGGAAAGTATCTCCTTCATCTCGAATAATTGGGAAAAGGATGTGAATCCAGGACTAAGACTATTTCTCAAATCCCAATAATCTCAATATCAATTAAAAAGTGACTTCCAAAAAATTACCATTAAAAGTATAATAAAAAAAAAAAAAAAAAGGTGATGATCAAACAATAATGACTTCATTTGTTTATATCACTCTCCCTTCATTTAAAAAAAAAATAAAAATAAAATAATTCGTCTCTTGACTTTCAAACAGTCTCAAAGGTAATTTGGAACAAGTCCGAAGAGAAAGAGAAGGGAAAGTCACTCTTCCACATAAGTGATTTGATAGGTTGTTGAAAGTCCGAAATACCCATGATGTTTTTTTTTTTTTTTTTTTCTTTTGGTAAGATTCCATGATTGTTTCCGGAGGCCTCCATTGGTGCAGTGAAACTTGATAATTGGATTTATAATATAAGTTTAGGAGAAATTAAATTTCCCGATTTTCATGTCGGATCCGGCCCCACATGCCAGCTGATAATATAATCCAATTTTTTTTTTCAGATTCCCATAGGCGATCTTTTTTGCACAAGTAATTGGCGATCCTAAAACCCTTGCAGAGCTCTTCCATCACTTTCCTGGTTTCTTCATGGATCACTGACGCTCGTTCTCTGTACTTTAAACTAAATGTGATAAAAGATTCATTAAATCCAACGGCAGAGATTCTTTCTGTTTTGTGTTCCGCAGCAAATTAGTGGTAGTTAGTCACATATAACGTCCCCATGTCATGTCGATGGAGGGCCAAAAATAACAAGCACGAATTGCTGTCGGCAAAAAATAAAAAAAATAATAATAAGAATAATATAAATAAATATTGATTGAGGGGTGTTAAAATTAAGTCTAAAAATCGAAATCAAATCAATCACTTGATCAAATCGAATCGAAGCCTACTGGTTAGGATTTGGATTGTATTTAGAGAGGTCGACGAAAAATTAAAATCAGACCAAAATAATTGATAAACTTAAATCAAGTCAGACCAATATAACCAAAGCCGAACCAACTTGATAATGGACTAATAAAAGTCCACTAAGTCAATATTTTATTAAATATGCATGTAGGAAATCAATACCGAAATTGAATCAGCTCGATAATTTCCTTATAGAATCCATATAAAAATAGTAAACCGAAACTAAATTGAATCGATAGTGGAGTAATAAGAATCCATTAAGGTAGTCCAATAAGAAAACGACACCAGACTGACCCATTAACTAACTTGTATAATGCAGCCTAGCCCAATCCAAATCTCTTATTGAACATTTTTCGGACTGCCCTTAGATACCCGAAATTGACTTGGCTCTAACCGAACCAGCTCATTAATACCCTAGTACTAAGGATAGAACACATCTGAGGTCCAAACCCAAAACTATGAACCTTGATAGGCCGCAGAATTGGATGGTTGGATGTGTACCACAGGCCCGCAACACACAGAGGTCTATTTCAAAGGTTCGTAGCGCAGCACCAAATAGATGTCCCACACCCACACGCACGACCACATCCCATTATCCTTCCATCCGTACGGATTGTAAGACAGCTTTTTGCATACAGGGTTATTTTCGTCAATGTGCACATGATCGAGATTCCTAAAGACAGATGTCAGTACACGTGTGGTGACCAGAAAAGCTACTGTCGGTAGCTGAGTCAACCCGAATGCATGCGATAAAATCACATACAAATCGCCTCCCCGATTTAATCGTCGTTTTCGAACGTTCCTGCTAACATGCGCTTTTTTTTTTTTTAAACTCCCACTATATAAGCACAACCCAGTGAGCTCTTTATCTTCGTCTCACTTCTCTCCCACACTTTTTCTCGTAAGCTCTTCATCAGCTAAAAAGCTTCAGATCTCTGCAACAATGGCAGCTAGTCCGATGCTGGACTCCACCTTTAATGTCGACACGGTCACGTACGAGATTTTCTCCATCCTTGAAAAGAAATTCCTCTTCGGCTACGAAGATCAGAAGCTTTTTCTCTCGGGAAAACATGAGATTCCAGTTGAAACACTAAAATCCGAGGAAATTGTTACCGGAAAGGTCAGAATTCTCTCCATCGACGGCGGCGGTGCCACTGACGGCATCCTAGCTGGCAAATCTCTTGCACATCTCGAAGCCTATCTGCGCAAGAAATCTGGCAATTCCGATGCTCGGATCGCCGATTACTTCGACGTGGTCGCCGGCGCCGACACCGGTGGAATTCTGGCAGCTCTGTTATTCACTCGAGGTAAAGATGGTCGTCCTATGTTTACAGCCGATGAGGCGCTACAGTTCGTCATCGATAACAGCCGGAAAATTAAACCTTCGGCGCCGGCTGGAATTTTCAGGCGGATTTCCCGATCGTCAAAAAAGGCGGAGAAACTGTTCCGGCGGACTTTTGGAGAGATGACGCTGAAGGATACGGTGAAGCCGGTTTTGATTCCATGCTACGATCTCTCGACTCGCGCGCCGTTCCTGTTTTCTCGTGCTGATGCATTGGAAACTGACGGTTATGATTTCAAAATGACAGAGGTCTGTGTAGCCACGTCTGCAGATCCGACGGTAACGGGGGCTGTTGAAATGAGATCGTTGGATCTAAGGACTAGAATCCTGGGCGTCGATGGTGGAGTTGCGATGAATAATCCGACGGCTGCAGCAATCACACACGTGCTGAATAACAAGCATGAGTTTCCGTTCTGTGATGGTGTCGAGGATTTGCTTGTTGTGTCACTTGGGAACGGTGAATCGGACTCCCGGAATCCAAATCTGTCGGCGGCAGAGTTCATTAGAATCGCCGGCGAAGGAGCTTCGGACATGGTTAGTTACTTTGCTGAGCTGTCCAGTTTGTTTGTTCTGCCAAATTTAATTGGATGAAATGACAAAAATGCCCTTACCATAATCATTTTTGTTATTTTCTGTTATTAAACAGGTTGATCAAGCTGTTTCAATGGCATTCAATCATGCTCGGACAAATAATTATGTTCGAATTCAAACAACTGGATTTGATGCCGGAAAATACCTGAAGAATTCAAAATCGCCGGCTAATGGAGAAGACCTATTGGGAATTGCAGAAGAGGTGTTGAAACATAAGAATGTAGAGTCTACCCTGTTTAGGGGGAAGAAGATCATTCAAAATACAAATTCAGAGAAGCTGGAGTGGTTCGCTGGCGAGTTAATTAAAGAGCATGAAAGGAGAAAAACAAGTATTTTACCTACAGTCATCTTCAAACAAGCATCCCCAAGAACTTCGTCTGCTACTGTATCTACTGAATCTTCATATTAGGCATTTTTTTTTCTTTTGTTGGAGGGTTTTAATCATGTCAATCTTGTAGCTAAATGCTAGCCGCTCTCGGTTAATCAGAATATGAGAGTCTGAGCTGAGCAAATTTGTGTAGGGTTTTAGTAGGAATAGATAGTTTTGAGTATGTAAATGGCCCTAGGGGAAAGCTTGTTAAAATCATGATTTTAGTAATCGGTATCAGATCGCCTCTGGCCAATCCTGATCCAATTGTTTTGTATTTTTTATTGGCATTGTCCATGTGTCATGCAACTATTGGCTCAGTATCTGATCCGGATTGATTTTGACCACTGACCGATATTGTGTCGGATATCTAGAACTAAAACCTTTGTTGTAACCAAGGGTTTCTAAACAAAGTTATCTTTGGAAGGTAAACCCTCTTCTTTATCTTCTTATTAACTCCCAAAGTTTTTTTAGAATTTCTATTGTTAAAGAATCCAGTTTAAAGTTTATACTTTTCTTTTTGAATGAATGACTCCAAATCATGGAGTCTCTTAGATGAGGGGCAATGTAAAAGAACTTTTGCGGAGATACTACTTTCACAATTTTTTGGATCATGGCAATGTATTTTGAGTTTAATCGATTGATATACATTATTTGAATATATTCTTAGAAATACATTCTCAGTATAGAAAATGTATTTGTAATATAAAAAGATAATGGGCTAAAGAACAAAATATTTCGAATGTAAGCTTAGAATGTAGAATCCGTAGAAGCATGTTCTAGAGTTGGCTCTGTTAGGGAATGCATTCCTTGATTTAAGAAAGAAAATCTTGTTTGGTCATCTTAAAATATGTTTTTAACCCATAAACCCATAAAACATATCAAACGAGGTCTACTTTCAATTTTGATTTCAATATAGATAAGATTCAAATCCAAAAAAAAGGGAGGGAGGGGGGGGGGGGGGGGGGGGTCTTATTGAATAACAGTCAATATAGTTGCAATAAATATTAATGCAAATAGGGATACTAACTTTCTTTCTCTCTCTAGGTCTCTAGATTAGTCAAATGTCATGAAATCTTCGCCAAAAAAAAATGTCATGAAATTATTTTTGTTCATTAAATGGGGAGGGAGATGGTGATGGAGTGGAGGAGATAGGGAATAAATGGGCTAATGATTTTTGACACGGTTTACCAACTAAATTGTTCACCCATGCAATTTAAATTGAGTCTCTCATGGCCCAGCAAACAAATTAGAACAAGGGTTCTCCATGTCTAATGGGTCCCACATTCTATTGATGGTAACAGATCTCGTGGAACTCTCTACATCGTGGAAAAGATCCATGCCCGGTTTTCACGGTCAACCAAGAAAGTGGGTGATGACAGATTTGTCAGTAGCGGCAAAGGAGGTGAGAATGCCAGAGGAGAAAAAAAGACACAGGAATACTAACGTAGCTCTCACTCTACCGTTCAAACTAACTTTTCCCATAAACCTTTCTATCTTTAAAATTGGGAGCAATCGATAAAAAGCATTGATGTAAAGATCATTCCTATGCTATTATCCAAACCTTGAACTTATTATATAAACATCTTGGGTAAATTACATGCACCCTTTTGAGTTTCAATAAACCTCGGGGAAGTCCTTGTAATTTATCGCAAGACAAGGAGCTCCGTGTATTTATCAAAGATTCCAAAGTATTGGTTTTTAACAAAGAGTAGGTAGGTCTATTCTACCATGATGTTTGAAATAAACACGTGGCATAAATCCAAGCATCCTAGTCTGTGGACAAAGTTAGGTTAAAATATGCTGATCTGATGATCCTCACACGGATATATATCATCCTTGATGCAAAATGCAAGACATTGTATCACATCCCACTTATAAAGATTCCAAAATAATAGTTTCTAGAAAAAATTTCATTTACACCCTATCAAGGATTGCTAACATCATCTACACTCATAAGATTGCGAAAACATCATCTAGGTCCACTTAACTAACGGAAATCACTAAAATTATTAAAATACAGTTTTACCCCTTATATTATAAATTACAAAAATTAAAAAATTATATTGATTTACTAATTTGACATTCTATTGAACCCTTTCATTTCCACTCTCTTCTTCCTTTTGTAACACTACCACTGCAACCACAGACCAAACCACCACACCAATAGCGACCCCGTCATCACCTTCTCCCAGTTCAGATTCAGACAATGCCAACATATACAAAAACAAATGGTTCCTTCTAGTGGTAGCACCATGCAGATTAGTCAAATCCATATTCCTTTGTAACTGTATCAAAGCCAACTCCCAAGTTTTGGTAGGGGAGAATAGAAGAGCCGAAGCAGTGAAGTTCAAGAAAATGCGCACCAAAAATCACCGATTTTTCTATGAGAGATTTCTGGGCATTTTTACCGAGCCTGGTACGCATGAACATACCCCTGATTTTGAGGGAGAGTTCATCGGAAACAAAAGTTCCAAAAGCAAAGTATTTCGTCTCTCGTGGGTTCTCAATCACCATAGCGAGGGTTTTGATGTAGCTATCAATTATTTCGTCTCTCGTGGGTTCTTCTTTAGGTTCTTCCATTACAACGAACCAGTGTTCGAAATCATGGCCATTGGGCAGTATTATCCTCTCCTTCGGTGGACAATTGGAGTTGGGATCTTTTAGGGACGATGACCTCCGACGCGTTATGAAACTTATCAAACCAATATGTTCTTCTTCTTGCAGGATCCACCAAAGAGACCTTCTGTAACACTGATTGGTCTCTCTCTTGTTTATCCTTAACACCTTAAATCTAAAATCCCACCTCTGGTGAAGCCAAGAGAGTCGATCCCATGAATTCTAGGGGAACCCAACATCCAAATTTGAATCCAAAGCCCATCGCTCAAATTCCTATTCCTCCAAATTCGAATATGATCCAGAACTTCAACTATCCATTTACATCGTAATTAGGTCTTGGCAGGAATGGGCATAGAAACAGAGAAACATAGGTAGCAAGGAACCAAGCTCCCCTTTAAGATTTCAATCGAGCAGTCAATGGTAGATTCCTCAAATACGCATTGTGTTTTAACTCGTCCACCTGAAAGACCATCTCCCTTTTCGTTCTCTCATTTGCTCCGTTCAAGACAAAGGGGGCTAATGGGAAGACGAAAGAAGGTAGAAGAGCATAAACCATGTGGATCATAGCGAAGTCAAGATTCTGAAATTCAGAATCTCACAACTGAACTCAAGATTCTGAAATTCAGAATCGACCAATTCAAGAGCAATAGAAGAAGAAGGAAAGAAGAAGAAGAAAGAAGAAGAGGGGTAAAATTGTCTTTTACCTTTACTCTAAGGGTAATATCGTCCATGAAATAATCCAATGTAACTGACATCAGCATCTAACGGGAATCTTGTGACGGAGTGGACTTATTTGATTAGCACAGCAAAGTATTTGGGACCTAGGTGATGTTTTTGCAATCTTGAGGGTGTAGATGATGTTAGCAATCTTTGACGGAGTGTAGATGAAATTTTCTAGTTTCTAATTAGGGTTCATTGACTTAAATTTGGACCTCATGTATGTTCTATCATGATTCATGGGTCCGCATTTTTATTTCCCGACAGCAATTCTTGCGTGCGGTTTTTGGTCCAGTGGACTGTACCACTATATCTGGCGGGGTCATAATTTGTTTCAGCACATCCAACACAGCGAATCTCTGCCATTAGATGCGATATCTTTTCTGCCACATTTTGGCTCAACTATAGAGTACAGATAATGGGGGATTGAGATCCTCTCCAGTTCCCTTCGTTAGCCATGAACGGATGGATTAGAATAAAAGGATATGCATATCAATACATTAGGGGACGTGTCTTGTGATTTTAGTTCGTCCGATCAAGACTGGATGACTGGACGAACTAGAGACGATCTTTGACTTTCTAAGGAAGAACCTAAGAAAGTGAATTCATTCTACAAAACTTTAGTTTGAAAGTTCCAAAAAATTGAATAATTGATGTGAGAGATTATATTTATGAGGAGAAACAATGAGAAAAAGTATTTGTATATATATTTTTTTCACATTTACATGGTAAGAATTTAAGATCTACATCATCTCTTCTAAGAGAATGTGGAGGAGACATAGCAGCCCCATTAGATGGATGACATTTAGGATTTGGGTGAATCCGAGCCCTCCATCATAGCCAACACCCGTTGTCGGTTCAGCTTGTCGACTCGGTGTCGACTCTGATGGACGGCTTGGATTCATCCAAGCCCCAGATGTCGTCCATCCAAATGGGGCGCCACCTCTCCTTCGGATTCTCTTGGAGGAGAGGATTTGAATCCGAGAATTTAGGAGTGTCAACGGGCTAGTTCGGGTTGATTTCAGTTTGAGCCAAATCGATCCGTCCGAAACATGTTTAATAAGAGATTCAGGCTCGAGTGTGATGCATTGTACATGTTAGTTGACGGATCGGTTTAGGGTTGGTTTGTTATCGGGCTTGCTTAATAGACTCTTATCGGGTTGGTTTGGTTTCGATTTTATAGGTTCTGTTTGATTTGAACATCAATTGGATTGGTTAGGTTTTAGTTTTTCATCGAGCTCTAAAATCACAACCCAAATCATGTTTAACCGTTCTCTAAATTAAATTTAAGAAACCAATAAACATTTTCTAGCTTCATTTCTCATCTGAGGTTAAGTCATCTTTGTTGAGTTTTTTTAATTCAAAAATTTAACTAATAAAAGGAGAGACCGTTCATATATAAGGACTCAAGGTTAAGGATCCACATCCTCTCCTCTAAGTGGTTCAGGAGGAGAGAGGGCGCCCTCATTGGATGGACGACATTTGGGGCTCGGATGAATCCGAGTCCTCCATCTAAGTTGACACCCCCTTTGTCGGCTTAGATCGAAGGCTCGGATTTACCCGAGCCCTAGGTGTTGTCTATCCAAAACACTTGGAGGAGAGGATTTAGATACCAAGGATAGAGTCTTCTTAGTAATGTAAGATTATTTCTTAAATCCTAATAATCTCAATATCTATTCAAAAACCAAATTATTTTTATTTATTTATTTATTTATTTATTTTTGATCATGCAACCAAATTTAAAAGTTGAGTTTGAAATTTAATATCATGTCATATTAAAGTGATGTTTGGAAGCTAGGAAAAAAAATATAATGAGAAAAAAAAGGTGATGTATAAACAATAATGACAAAAAATATATATATATAATAAGAAAAAAAAAGGTGATGAATAAACAATAATGACTTTATTTGTCTCTATCACTCTCCTTCATTTTAAAAAAAGTCTCTTGACTTTCAAATAGTGTCAAAGATAATTTCGACATTTAAAAAGTCAGAAGAGAAAGAGAAGGGAAAGTCACACTTCCACACAAGTGATTTCATGGACTTGTTGAAAGTCCAAAATACCCATGATTGTTTCCAGAGGCCTCCATTGGTGCTGGGAAACTTAATAATTGGATAAATATAATATATGTTTAGGAGAAATTAAATTTCCTGATTTTCATGTCTGATCCGGCCCCACATTCCAGCTGATAATACTATCCAATTCTTTTTCAGATTCCCATCGGCGATCTTTTGCACGAGTAATTGGCGATCCTAAACTCCTTAGTTGAGCTTTTCCCTCACTTTCCTGGTTCCTTCACAGATCACCGACGCTCGAACTCTCTACTTATTTTACTCAAAAAAAAAAAAAAAAAATTTCTGTACTTTAAACTAAATGTGATATAAGATACATTAAATCCAACGGCAGAGATTCGTTCTGTTTTATGTTCCGCAGCAAATTAGTGGTAGTTAGCCACCTATAACGCCCCCATGTCATGTCGCTGGAGGGTCAAAAATAATAAGCAGGAATTGCTGTCGGCAAAATATAAAAAAATAATAATAAGAAAATATAAATAGGTAATGATTGGGGGTGTTCAAAAATCTAAATCAAATCAATTTAATTCGACTTGATTAAATCGAAATTGAATCTTATTGGATAAGATTTAGATTGTATTTGTAGAGCTTGATGAAAAATCAAAATTAGATCAGAATAATTGATAAACTTGAACCAAATGAAATCAATATAATCGAAATCAAACCAATTTAATAATGGACTAATAAAAATCTATTAAATTAATATTTTATTAAATATGCATAAATATCGAAATTGAATCAGTCCGATAATGGTTTAATAGAACCTATTAATCCAACTTTTTTCTACTACATATAAAAATAGTAAATCTAAATTGAATTGAATCGATAGCAGAGTAATAAGAGTCCATTATGATAGTCCGATAACAAACTGACATCAGACTGACCTGTTAATTAACATGTACAATGCAGCCTATCTCAGCCCGAATCTCTTATTGAACATCTTTCGGGATGCCCTTAAAAATCCGAAACTGACTTGGCTCTAATTGAACTGGCTCATTAACACCCCTAGTACTAATGATAGAACACATCTGAGGTCCAAACCCAAATCTATGAACCTTGATTGGCCACAGAATTGAATGGTTGGATGTGTACCACGGGCCCACAACACACACAGGTCTATTTCAAAGGTTTATGGTACGGCCGTAGAAGCGCAGCACCAAATAGATGTCCCACACCTACACGCACGACCACATCCCATTATCCTTCCGGCCGTGCGGATTGTGAGACGGTTTTTTGTATACAGGGATATTTACGTCAATGTGCACATGATTGAGATTCCTAAAGACAGATGTCAGCACACGTGTGGAGACCATCGGTTGCTGAGTCCACCCGAATGCATGCGATAAAATCACATACAAATCGCCTCCTCGATTTAATCGTCGTTTTCGAACGTTCCTGCTAACATGCGCTTCTCTTCTTTAAAACTCCCACTATATAAGCACAACCCAGTGAGCTCTTTTTCTTCATCTCTCACTTCTCTCTCACGCTTCTTCTCATAAGCTAAAAAGCTTCACTTCTCTGCAACAATGGCAGCCAGTCCGATGCTTGATTCCGCTTTTAGTGTCGACACGGTCACGTACGAGATTTTCTCCGTCCTTGAAAAGAAATTCCTCTTCGGCTACGAAGATCAGAAGCTTTTTCTCCCTGGAAAACATGAGATTCCAGTTGAAACACTAAAATCCGGGGAAAATATCACCGGAAAGGTCAGAGTTCTCTCCATCGACGGCGGCGGTGCTACTGACGGCATCTTAGCTGGCAAATCTCTCGCACATCTCGAAGCCTATCTGCGAAAGAAATCTGGCAATTCCGATGCTCGGGTCGCCGATTACTTCGACGTGGTCGCCGGCGCCGACACCGGTGGAATTCTGGCAGCTCTGTTATTCACTCGAGGTAAAGATGGTCGTCCTATGTTTACAGCCGATGAGGCGCTACAGTTCCTCATCGATAACCGCCGGAAAATTAAACCTTCGGCGCCGGCTGGAATTTTCAGGCGGATTTCCCGATCGTCAAAAAAGGCGGAGAAACTGTTCCGGCTGACTTTTGGAGAGATGACGCTGAAGGATACGGTGAAGCCGGTTTTGATTCCATGCTACGATCTCTCGACTCGCGCGCCGTTCCTGTTTTCTCGTGCTGATGCATTGGAAACTGACGGTTATGATTTCAAAATGACAGAGGTCTGTGTAGCCACGTCTGCAGATCCGACGGTGGTAGGAGCTGTTGAGATGAGATCGTTGGATCTAAGGACTAGAATCCTGGGCGTCGATGGTGGAGTTGCGATGAATAATCCGACGGCTGCAGCAATCACACACGTGCTGAATAACAAGCATGAGTTTCCGTTCTGTGATGGTGTTGAGGATTTGCTTGTTGTGTCACTTGGGAACGGTGAGTCGGACTGCCGGCATCCAAATCCGTCGGCAGCGGAGTTAGTTAGAATCGCCGGCGAAGGAGCTTCGGACATGGTTAGTTACTTTGCTGAGCTGTACAGTTTGTTTGTTGTGCAAATTTTTGAAGGATGAAATGACAAAAATGCCCTTACCATAATCATTTTTGTTATTTTCTGTAATTAAACAGGTTGATCAAGCTGTTTCAATGGCATTCAGTCATGCTCGGACAAATAATTATGTCCGAATTCAAACAACTGGATTTGATGCCGGAAAATACCTGAAGAATTCAAAATCGCCGGCGAATGGAGAAGATCTATTGGGAATTGCAGAGGAGGTGTTGAAACATAAGAATGTAGAGTCTACCCTGTTTAGGGGGAAGAAGATCATTCAAAATACAAATTCAGAGAAGTTGGAGTGGTTCGCCGGAGAGTTAATTAAGGAGCATGAGAGGAGAAAAACAAGTATTTTACCTACAGTCATCTTCAAACAAGCATCCCCAAGAACTTCGTCTGCTACTGTATCTACTGAATCTTCATATTAGATGTTACCGGCATTTTTCTTTTCTTTTGTTGGAGGGTTTTAATCATGTCAATCTTGTGGCTAAATGCTAGCCGCTCTCGGTTAATCAGAATATGAGAGTCTGAGCTGAGCAAATTTGTGTAGGGATTTTAGTAGGAATTGATAGTTTTGAGTATGTAAATGACATTAGGGGAAAGTCTGTTGAAATCATGGTTTTAGTAATCAATATCGGATCGCTTGTGACCAATCCTGATCCAATTGTTTCGTATTTTTTATTGGCATCGTCCTTGTGTTGTGCAACCATTGGCTCCATACCTGAACTTGATTGGTTTTGGTCAGTATGTTATGTCTGATATGTGAAACTAAAACCTCTGTTGTAACTAAGGGTTTCTAAACAAAGTTATCTTTGGAAGGTAAACCCTCTTCTTTATCTTCTTCATTGATTTCCAAAGTTTTTCTAGAATCTGTTGTTAAAGAATCCAAGTTTAAAGTTTATTGAGGGTGGATGATGCCTAATCATGGTGTGTCTTAGATGAGGGGCAGTGCAGAAGAACTTTTACCGAGATACTATTTCTACAACTTTTTTTTATCATGACAGTGTAATTTGAATCGATTGATATACATTATTTGAATATATTCTTAGAAATGCATTCTTCGTTTATTGAATGTATTCATAATATAAAATAAAAATGGGCTAAAGAACAAAGAATTTCCATTGTAGGCTTAGAATGTAGAATCGGTAGAACCATGTTTCAGAATTGGTTCTATTGGAGAAACAAAAATCTTGTTTTTTTATTTCATCCGTATGCGTTTTTAACTCAGAATGCATACCAAACACATTCTTCTTTCAATTTTGAATTCAAATAGATAAATTTCATATCCAAAAAAGAAAAGAGGGAAAAAATTACATAAAATAGAAGCAACAAGTAAACCAGTCTTCTCTCAATTTTTAACTCAATATAAGTAAGTTTCAAATCTATTGTACCTCCACTTCCAATCCAAAGAAAGGGAAAAAAAAATTGCATAAAATAGAAACGACATAAATATTAATGCAAATAGGGATACTAACTCTATCGCTCTCTAGATCTCTACACTAGTCAAATGTCATGAAATTATTTTTGTTTAATTAAATAGGGAGGGAAATGATGGAGGTGGAGGGGAGGCAAGAAGGACTAAAAGGGTAATTCATTTGTGAAATTTTAGAGGCCAATTCAATCATATATTCTTTTATACATTGGCATTCTTTTTTCTATTTTCCAACATTTGTCTTTTCAGTCAGTTTCGTTTAGCATCGGTTTTTCAAAACTTTACGTCAATTGGTTAATTTTATTTAGATTGAAACTTGACATGTGAACAAACTTTTTGTTAGGTTTCGTGAAATGGCCAGAAAAAATTTGGAAGGGTTAGAAGGATCAACGCGATGAATATTGTTTGTCACTTACTCTTGTTTTCACTATGTGAAGAGCTGATTTGGCTAGATTTGACCGTTTGATTTGTAGGATTTTATTTTGATCCACGACGTACATTTCAAAATTTACATTGAACTCAATCATATGGTCCATCATTTATCAGAGATAATTTGCTTACATGGTCCAAAATCTATACAAATCGATCAATTCAATACCGATACCTTGAACCATACCTATAGTTACTTTCTCCACAGATTTTGCAACAAATAATAATAATAATAATAATAATAATAATAATAATAATAATAAAACTATCTATCTATCTATTTATCTATATGATTTATTTATACCCAAAATTTAAGTTGGTTGTTCAACCCTTAATGAAGAGGCATGCATGGAAGTTAGAACAACAAAAGATGCCTCTCATAAATGCATAATAGATAGTTACCAAAAAAAAAAAAGAGGCATAATAGATGTACCTTTAATTTATTCTCAACCTAAGATCTCTGCTCATAATATATTGTTTCCGCCTAGATTATCAGTGTCTCTCCGCATGAATGCATAGAAAGTTTCTCACCTAAAAATAAATAAATAAATAAATAAATGCATTGCACGTTTTACTGTACCCATTTTACCATTTTAGTAAAAAGTAATTATCACATTTACCTTCCATCCATTAATGATGGATATAATATAAATGGCAATGCAGAATTAATTACTTAGACCAACAGCCATGAAGAAGATTTGTTAGACGAATTAAAAGAATCACATTCAAAGCTAAAATCTAGATCGCCATATCTATTAATATCCATTTATTTGGATATTCATTTATGAACTACTTTGTACCTCATTCATAATTAAATGCTATTTTTAACTATTATTTGGGTAAAGGTTTCCTACACGCTACCTAGGATTCCTCATCTAAACAGTCTTAAAATCTACAACAGGGTTATTATCGTCTCCAATTGTTGGATCCTCCCCTCAATTGGAGGATCCAGCGGTCTTTCTTAACCAGACGCACCTATCGATGTATTGGTAGGCGCACCGAGTTAAAGAGAGACCGCTGGATTCTCGATTGGAGGATCCAGCAACTGGAGAGGATCGAATGACTCTCTACAACATGGCAGGTTATATATACGATTTCTTATCCGGAACATATACGCTTTCACACAAAACCTGGTGTACAAGAGGAAAAAATCCTTATAAATTTATATTGACATATATTTAGTACGGTTTTGAGTCATTAAGTACGTATTGCCAAATTGGTCTGTAATACTGATATCATACTATACCGAATAAAATTTCTGTTTTTTTCATACCGTTACCATATCGATTCTACTTTGGTTCTGTTCATTATGGTTGGTTGTATTCTCGATGTATAGTTTCGGTACCAATTTAACACCGCGTATCGTAGGCTGCAAGGTCATACATGAAAACATAAATACTCTCTGTATTTGATGAAATTACTGAAACACCCCTCAAGTCCTATGTGACTGCCATTATTATTCTCTATTTTCTTTAACTCTACCAATCAGAGAACCTTTACTTACATTGAAAATCCCCAGATAGAAGGATTGGGACACCACAATAATTCATTTATCCCAGCCACTAAAGTCATTAGGTCAAATGCTGTGGCTCAGTTTGGATGCAAAAGAAAATAAAAAAAATATAAAAAAAAAAGAAGTAAAATTTTTTAATTTAAAATCAAAATTTTATATAGGGGTTAAATGGATCGGTCTGGATTAAATTGTTGTTGGATTTTGTAGGATCTGATCGAAACATGTCTATTAAGAAGTTTAGGTTGGGTGGTTGCACTGTGCATATTAATTAATGGATCGGTATAGCGTCAATTTGTTATCGAACTATGCTTATCGGGCTAACTTCTAGTTTGGTTTTGGGTCTATTTATCGGTAAGGGATGCCAACTTACTTTGGTGCTGATTGGGTTTGACCACAAGATGTCCAAATCCCTTAGATTCAGTTTAATTCGGACCAAGATGAAGTTCGGTTCAGGCTCTATCGATTCGGACTTGGTCGGTCTGCATTAACGGTTCAGTTTCAGACTAGTAAGGACCTGATCGGAATCGAGAAGTATTATAACAAGCTAACTCGGAAATGTCAACTATTAGTTCAGTCCGGGTCGGTTTCAGGTTAACTCTGACTGGCTCGATCCCAAAATTGGCACCCCGACTTTTATATCTCCATCACAACATGATTTTATAAACTATTTAAATTTCTTACCATATTTTGTAATTACGTTTATTAGATTTAACATTTATTTTATTTTTTAAATGCAAGGGATTTTTTTTTTTTGGTAAAGAAAAACTTTATTGATGAAAATGTGGGACACGCCTTCTCATTTCAACACATCAAATCAGGCACGTCTCCAACCCTTCATACAGTTACAGACATGCCCGAATCAATCATATTCGGATAAACAGTAACTAACCCACTCAAGGATGGTTAGCTACACATGTCAGTCATCGAAGGCAACCAAAGGTGGAGTTAGTCACGTTTTAGAAGAGTTCTAAGGTGGTTATGATGAGCCCAGCCTTTGAATCTACATCAGACAGCCAAAATGCTCTCCCACATACACACGACCCCCTATTCTCTAGATTGAACCGTTGGTAATGCACAAAGACTCTTGCTCCATAATGGGAACTCCCCAAGGATCTCGGATGGAATCCAGAGATCCATGTAACCACAAAGGGACATTCGCAAACCCACAGCCACTCCATTCTCCATAAATACCTCTACCACGAAAATAAATAGATCGAACATTAAGCCATACTTACACTCATACTGCAGAAATTACTATTGCCTGCTCTGTACTTGGAACTTGGCATTCTCTATTCCCAAGTTCATCTATTTTATCACCCTTGAGCTAACTTAGGCATCGGAGTGGCCATCGGATTATCTAACCTCCAAACCCTTCTATCTGTTTATTTTCTGTGACAAGTGTCGCAATCCAGAGTCCGACCAATTTCCAGCGATAACAGGAATTGGTTTTTTGGTGTTTTTTTTTTTTCCTCTTAAAGGTCAGTAAATTGGATTAAAATAAAAATGAAATATTGTAATTACAAGTCTAATATTGGCTATCCCTCCTTAGGCATTGCCATCAGCAAGATCTAATATTGACTACTATTAATTTTAAAATAAATAAGTGCTAATGAAATCTATATCTAGGTCTATCTGATGCATCCACAAAGCCTCTCTAGCTATAAAATCAGGACAGCTATCCCAAAATTTTGAATTCCTATCATGCACCATTTGCTTTGCTAGTTTGTCAACTAACATATTTGTTTCCCTGAAACAATGAGATATTCTCACTTATACCGTACATATACTCATAAGGGCTTGCCACTTCTACTTAGTTATCCATGGCACAGTGGAAGAATTAAGCAAGTAGACAATTGAGTTTGAATCACTCTCCAACCAGGTTTTGTGATAACCTCTTTCCATAGCAGCTGAAACTCCTAGAATCGCACCATGTAACTTAGCTACAAAATTGGTTGCTACTCCAATGTACTCATAAAAAGCTAACAAGATTTTACCTTGATAGTTCCTAATCACTCCACCATATCCAGCGTGTCTAGGAGTACCCGAACAACATCTATCAACATTGACTTTGCACCAAGGTTCCATAGGTGGTTGCTAAAATAATTCTGTTATCTTCATTTGTTTACAACCAATAATAGATAGCTGCGGCAGACAAGCTATATTAAGGTCTGTCATGTTGCTAATTTTGCATGGTTTCATAAGAAAGGGGTCTTTACACTTACAAATAATAATGTGGTGAATTCTTTGCAGTTGAATAGTATAATTATCAAAACATGCATGGTTTCTTACTTGTTAAATTACCACCAATATCATGTAGAACAAACATTTTCAAACATGCTTGAGATGAACCACCCGACTCTTTCTTCGCCACTATTGTTGAAAGGGCTCTAACGAACCATAATCTAGCCACGAGATGCCAAAACCATGCCACAGCTTCCTTCCATACTGTCCTTGTTACTGGGCATCCATAGAAAACATGTTCAAAAGTTTCCTCAATTGCGTGACATAAAAAACTGCGTGATGTAATATAAATGGCCCTCGACTTTAGCATGTCGTCCAATGATAGATTACCATGTCTCCAACGCCAAGCAAAAAAGGCATCCCTTGGAATAAGATTATCATATTCCAGACTGACCGGACAATAAACTTCTCATTCAGTTCTCCACTCGTAAACTTCCCTTTCAGTTCTCCATTCCACACAAGCTCATCAGAAATTTCTTTTCCAAGTGGTATTTTAGATGCCACTTGGAAGTAATGTTTCAACCTTTGAGAATCCACTACTGGCAAACACCAATCACCATCTATGATGAACCGATTTAGAAAGCAATCAGAACGCAAAAGAGACTTAGTATCAATATTAACTTCATCCTGAAAAGAATATTCACCAAGTCATATGTCTCTCCATATATCAATATTGGATCCATCGCCCATTATCTATCTTGAGGGTTTCGCTGTCCAATCCTAGAATTTCTTTATACTTGTCCACATTGGAGATTCTGCTAGTGGGCGATGAATACCTCCTGTTCTCCCCATGTACTAGCCTGTCATGAAATCACTGTATAGTGAATTTTCCTTCTGTATTTTCCATACCATCTTAACAAGTAATGCTTCATTAATATCCCTCAATCTCCTAATCCCAAGACCTCCTTCCTGTTTAGGACAACATACTACATCCCACTTCACAACTACAGGCTTTCGTTTCATTGGGTCTCCTGACTAGATGAAATTCCTTATCCATTCTTCAGTCGTTTTAATAATAGTATGGGGCCGCTACATAAAACTGATCGAACTAATTCTACATGTCCTGCATAAGACAATAATCTTCCATGCCAAGTTGAAAACTTTTTCTTAAACCTGTCAAGAATAGGATAAAAAATTTCTTTTTCCTTCTTCCTTTAAATAACTCAACTCCAAAGTATTCTGTAGGAAAACTTCCTTCAATAAACTTGAAGCTATTTAACAAACTTTGCTTATTACTATGATTCACCATATCAAAGAAAAATATCTTACTCTTGGAGATACCAATGCACTCCCCATTGAAACTTTGATAAGTCTCAAGCGTGTTAGTGAAATGCACACTTGAGCTTACCTTTGCTTTCATAAATGCAAATATATCATCAGCGAATATGAGATGCGTCGGAGCCATCACACCTCTACTTTTGAAAATAGGATCAACCCATTCCTGCTAAGACATGAATTTAATTCCTCAACTTAAAACTTCCTCTGCAATAACAAAAAGGAGTGGGGAAAGAGGATCCCCTTGACGCAACTCCCTCTCAATTTTAAAATAATCAACTAGTATTTATCATCACACTCATTCTAGAAGACTGCAGCATAGCAGTCACTCTTGCAACGAAAATTTCTGTGAAACAAATTTTTCTTAGAATTGCATAAATGAAATTCCATTCCATGGAATCAAAGGCTTTACGAATATCCAATTTCAATGCCATACTACCTTGATTGGATTTCCTATGCATGAGGGTGACAAGTTCAGATGCTATTCCAAGCTGTGAATTACCTTTCCTTTAACAAACCCTTCTTGCTCCTCTGAGATAATGTTCCCTACAAAATTTCCCATTCTAGATGTGAGAATCTTTGGAAGAATTTTATACACAAAGTTTCTAACAGAGATTGGTCTATACTCAGATAACTTCATGGCTTCTTTCCTTTTTAGAATTAAAGAAATAAAATTATTGTTCACACCATTAGGAAGTCTATTCAAAATGAAAAAAAAGATTTCACAACTTGACACACATCATAGCCAATAATATCCCAACAAACACATTAGAATTTACCAGGAAAACCATCTGGTCCTAGGGCACTGTTCTAAGTTCATTGTAAAAACAGCTTCTTTGATTTCACCATCTATGGGGATAGCATCTAATGCTTCATTTTCCTATGGTTTTACCAATGATGGAATTACTTCCAAACAATTAGCATTGTAAACTGAGCCAGAAGATAAATGGAAGTCTTCATACAGAGCTGTGTACATACACAGTAGTATATCAAGTTATATATTCATCCAGTAAAAGGGGTAGATTTGATATTACACATTCTTCTCTTCTATATACGACAATTAATTAACCAATAGCCGTATACATACACATGTGTGTGCCACACTATTTTTGCGATAAATTTAACACAGTATGATATAATTTTTTGTATGGTATGTTTTATGGTATTTATTTATATTTAAAATAAATTGATATAATCTAAAATCTACAAATAGATTAGAATGTATTTATCATTATTGTGATAATCTATTATTACTTCTTTTATCTAATGGTATTAATCAATTATTATTTATGATTCATAATCTAATCTTATAAATAATTTATTATAAATAACTCATAGACATAAATATAAACTATACCAAAGAAAACCTTAAAAATAGACTTTCTCATATCTATACTTCTAAAAAAAATCTCTATGAATTACATAATTTGCTCAATATATGCTTTTGATGGCCCACCATATTCCATGTGCTAGTATAAGTTTGGCTGATATTTAATGCACAGGTAACTATGTCACCTCTTTATTTTCCTATGTTGTAAATATGACTGATATTTAATGGACATGTAACTACGTCGGCCATCTAATGGACCCATACACAGATTGGATTTCATTGAATCAGAAGTTCTTGAAATTATTTACCAAAAAAAAAAAAATCTTGAAATTATAATTGGCATAAAGAGAGAACATGTGGTACCATTAGACTAAGGAGAGTTCCAATCGATCCACCTTAGTCCAATGGGCCAACCCATGTGTTAACCTGTGAATTACGTAGATGGATAATCTATGTAGTGGATCGCGGGTTGTGACATCCCGCTCCACCGTTAACGGGAAATTTTCCCCATACAAATCTAGAAGACCCCATCATTTTCATTGTTTAAGGATATGGGGCTTTAGAACATAAAATTGAGGTCCACTATGTTTGAAAAAGGAAAGAGATGAATCATTCCGCATGGTAACTGTCAAATCCGATATCCACATCAAACTGAATACGTAGCACTGCCGCCACCGACACAAGAGATTTCCATGATGAGATTATGAGCTTCTGTTAGTCAGTTTTAAAGTGGTCCATGGGCTTTTGGGCCTTTATTACTTTCTATGTAGGCCATATTATGTGGGCCTTTCTGTTTGCAATAATACCCATTTAAAGCCACCAAACAAATTTTGACCGAATCTAGCTTTTCAACACCCATCATTGGGACAAATATCCCTAAGCAAGCACCGACTCATATGTACATTTTCTTCATTTATTATTTTCTTCCCTTTATTTATCCCATATTTTACAAAAAGGCAAGGGACCTATGCTATATATATATATATATATAAAAAAAAAAATATTTTTATATATATATAACATATATATATATTTTTTTCATATATATATTTATATATTTTGTTAATTTTTATTTGTACCACCCTTTTTTTCCCATAATAATTTTTGTGTTTAACATCCAAACAAACAATGGAAATTTTTATTTTGCAAGAAAATTTGTTTTCACCTTTTTCATGGAAACAAATAATGGAATCTTAAAAGAAAAAAAAAAGAAAAAAAAAAATCTCTGCTTTAGCCTTTTTAAGATTACTTTTATTTGAAAATTGAAAAAAAGTCCCGGCATGGAGGCAATGGAATGGGATTTGTCATGATTGGGTGGTCCATGGAGTTGCTTTCTTTTCAAATGACCTTTTAGGGTTGAGTCAGTACTGTTGAATCATCATTTCAGTATTGTTGAATCATCATTTAATGAAAAATAATCTTTTGATAAGAAGATGTGGATTCACATCGTCTCCTCCCTGAGATTCGGAAGGAGGGCAGCGGCCTAGATAGATAGTCGATACCTAGTTCTCGGGAGAATCCAAGTCATTCATCCGAGTCGATACCCCTGTTGGCTCAACTTGTCAGCTGGAGTGTTAACTTGGATGAATGGTTCAGATTCACCCGAGAGCCAGATGTCGGTCATCCATCTAGGCCGCCGCCCCTCCTCCAGAATCTCAGGGAGGAGACGATTTGAATCCAAAAAATGTTTTTTATTGTCGTAATTGAAAAATAGATACTGGCCAACTAAAAATACATACACATGATAAATTCAATTCATGATGAGTTTTTCTTTGAAGTAGACAACGAAACCTTATTAAAACTGTCAAAGAAGTAGATAAAAATTAAGTGTCCATAAGGCCCCAAGACAATGATACCTTGTATCATGTGAAATAAAATTGTGACATTAGAATTACTTTGTGATATACCTCTCCTGTCACAAAACAGTTGTGTTAAGAAACAAATGACCACTTTCAAATTTTAATTTTAATTTTAAATTTTAATTTTTTTTTTTATTTTGTATGTAAATCAAGATTTTATTCACATGAAGTAAAGAAAGAAATCAATGTCTCATTGATACAAAGATCAGTTAGTCAAGAAGTGGTCAGCAGTCGATCAAACATCCCTGAAATTGTCATGGTCTCCTAAGTTAGGGAATGCGCTACATTATTGCCGTCCCCAGGAATAAAAGAAAAAACACAACAATCATCACAAGCTCTAGCAAGATCCATAATGTTGACAATAATAGGGGAGATGAGGACATTAGAGGTCTCCATAGATCTTGACATGCATTGAATGACTTCTTGGCAATCTGATTTCACCACTATTCTTTTGAAGCCATCCAAAATAGCTGAACCAAGAGCCAGTCTAATGGCCAGAGCCTCTCCATCCAAAGCTGAGCTTAGAGATTGGGAACAGGCCGAGGAAGCACGAATCGGTTTTGCCTTACAATCACTGAAAATAAAACCCAAACCTCCAACATAACTGTCTAGAATGAAGGCCGCATCCGTATTGATTTTAATAAAACCGGATGGGGGAGGACACCATCTCGGAGACTCAAGAGATATAATAAGATATTTGGTAGGAATTTGATTACTCGTAAACTCCAACCAAGCTCTATCCGCTCTCATAACCTCTTTATATGGAGGGATAAAAACATGATTAAAGATAAACTCATTCCTAGCTTTCCATAGTTCCCAGTAGAGGAAGGAGGCTTGACTGAAGGCATCCCCAGCTGTATCTTTAGGAATCCTAAACAGAGCATTCCAATTCTGGAGTCAGGCATTGAGAGAAAATGATGGATCATCAGGAATAATAAAAGAAGAGATGAAGCAAACCAGGTAGCCTTGGCGAAGCAAAGAAATCCTCTCTAGCTTGCCAGTCAAACATCTGATGGGTTGGGATACACCGCCATGGGATACACCGTCACACATACCGATGTATCCTAGCCCATCAAATGTTTGGCTGGTCGGCTAGCGGGCTAGAGAGGATTTCTAGCGCTTGGCGAAAGGGCAATGAAATAAGATGTGGTCAATAGATTCAGATTGATTTCCACATCTTTTGCAAGAAAGATCTATGGGAATTTTCCAAGCCCAAAGATCAGCATTTGTTGCAACTCCATTCCTGCAAGCTCTCCACATATGAATCGATCATATTAGATTGGTCATGTTCAAGATCGATTCAAATCAATCGATCTGATATGGATTACTTAAATAGTTAAATATTTATTTGTTTCATCATCAAGAGTCAAGACCATGTAAAGATAGGGACCACTCTTTTAATGGAATTTTTGTTACCATTGCTTTGCGTATTTGTTGGGCTTCAAATGCGCATGCACCCATAATGATGGCCATGTTATCATATCTTTCATCCCTCTTGCACCATCATGCCTTGTACTGGTGGTCCAAGAGAGGTTTTTCCAATAGAAATTCTACTATTTCTTCCAAAGGGGAAGGTTGATTTAGCCATGGATGCTTTAGTGTATCCCTAAATTGGTGGCATTTTAAAATTGTGTGGCCCACTCAATGGTATCCTAGCCTACATCCTGAATTTTTTTGTGGGTATGTTCCAAAACCAATTTTTTTGCCACTTGGTAGATACAATTGGCATTACATAAATAGTTTTCTGTTATCATTATGGTAGTTTTCTAAAATAAATAAAAGGTTAAGACTCTTTTTGGTTTGTATTATAAAATTAATTATATAATGCATTATGACATATGTAGTTGTTTGGTATAATTTATGGTATTTATTTATATTTAAAATAAATTAATATATTCTAAAATCTACAAATAGATTAGAATGTATTTATCATAATTGTGATAATCTATTATTACTAGTTTGTGTCTAGTGATAGTAAATGGTTATTTTTAACGATTCATATATTATTCTCATAAATGATTTATTATAAATAATTCATAAACATAAATATAAACTATACCAAAGAGAGCATTACTCAAAACAAATCATCTGATAAGTTTGTTAAAATGGTCATGTCTCTACCACATGACAGAACGGATGAGATTCAAATTTTGTGGACAAATAGATCCCGAAGTCCAATTCATTTATTGAGTTTCGGTTTAAACAGAGCTTGCCAAGTATGAAATAAAACTCTGAAAATCTGGGTAATACGAAAAAGGGCATGGGCATGTATGAACTGAAAACTAGAAGGATTCAATCCCAAGAAGTAGTAACTCAATTGATAAAGACCAACACCCTCAAAGAAGTTAAGAGTTCAACTTCCCTTGAGACCTAGAAGTTAGGAGTTCAACTCTCCTTGAGACCTATCTACCCAAAAAAAAAAATATACAAAGATACATACCAATATATAAGAAAATATTTGATTGAATTAAATCTTGAAATTTGAAATATGACTCATCTACCCCTATACCTATAATTTTTTTTTTTTGGATATAGAATATACCTATAAATTAAATGATCAAAATTACCACATCATCCTTCCACATGACTAAAATTGATGAACCATCTTGACAAACTTATTAGATTGGCCAGTCTAAAGATGCTTTTGCCTATTAATAAAATTATTATTGCTGCAATTAGGTAATTAGGGGATAAGAATTGGCTGCAGATTTCCTGGCAGTGGCAGTTTATTGAAGCCCAAAATTTTGTAGACAGGTTGACAATTCATCATCAATAGGAATTAAATTTCATTTCAAAACCCTTGTATGTTTTCAATTGAGTACATCAAAATTGAATCCATGTTGGGTTATAGGTTGACATAGGCCCCAAGTTGTGCTCCCTATTGGATCTGAATAGCCCAGTCTTTAATGGGCTTGGACCTGCTTGCTACTTGCCTTAAAAAATTAAAACCTGCTTGCAAATAATGACACCACCACTCTACCAGTATCCCTCTCCAGAAAACAGGGTATTTCAATGCCTCCCTGGAAGATGCAAGACTTAAATATGTGTTAGTCCTATTGAGAAATTAGCCCGCTTTTAAGATTGATAAGTATCCAAGCACAGATGATAGCAACTACACAGAATCCAAATATGAATTTTTTTTATTTCCTTTCCAGCACAGAAAGGCAACTACACAATCCAAATATGAGTTCTTAATTTCCTCCCTCCTGGATTCTTATGTTTTTCCCTCCAAGAAACTCTATGGGTATATCTTTTCAGAGCCACCTATTAAGGGGACACAACCAGATGAGGATACACCATCCTTTTGGGTTTTCCTGATCAAACAATTTACGATGCTATGGTTTTAGATAATACCATTTGGTGCACATGCACCATATATGGATTTGAGTTTCAGATAGGAGCATGAATGGCAATGCATGGTTCTAATGTCAGGTCAAAACAAGTTCACAAGGAGATAAGTTATGAAGAGTCTCTTTGTCCCCCATAATCAGCATGAGCGCCACTTTCATGAATTGATCCAGGAACTCCATCACTAACACAGGTACTCATCGTCAAACACCACACACCAGGAATCAGCATGTATGGAGATTCCCTTTTACCCACTCTCCCCCCCCCCCCCCACAGCTAGGGCATGACATGCATATACCACAATATATTAGTGATGGTCAATTAGTATCACAAGCAGCTGAACATCTCTAGTAGTTTTGCAGCTGCTCTCATGCCACTAAGAACTGCACCTTCTACATTTGGACCAACACAAAAATCTCCACAGATAGCCAGCCTCTTTGTCCCATCCCAAAGGCACTTCTGCTCTGCAGCTATGACTGCAGCTGGAAAGGCACTACCCCTGTTACATATTTAAACCATTGAAGGATGTCAATACCTATCAAACATTATATGTTCTTTTAAAGAAAGAAAAAAGTCCAGATATTTCTTTACACATTGTAACTGGCTCTGTTTGTGTTAGCAGTAAAGCATGGGAGATTGAATTCATAGTAGACAACTAGGTGTATCAATCCTAATCATATAGCAATAGTGGGTTTCTAACAAGAGTTCAACAAGCACAAACATGCATGGACACGCACCACACCCATACATACAGAGAGAGACGTGGCTGAGACAAGTTGGTGAAAACTTTCTTTCACTGACTGATTCTGTTTTATGGACTTCCTAGAAAAGATTATTTTCAACAAATATATTTGGGGAAACCATACAATGCAAGTCCCAGAATATGATTCAACATTTGTTCAACAAACTTTTTTAAAAGATGGTAAAAGAGAGGATACAAGTCTAGAGACTAAAGAAATATTTAAAAGGCAACCAAAGGGCACCAACCTCATGCAACCCCACTCACATAAGAACCTGAAAACCACTAAACAAAACCTCCAGAGCCAATTAAGAGACAACAATACAAACTCTCACCCACCTTATTAAGTCCTTGATGTTGCAAGAAAGGCCTCAACAGCCCAATCGTAATAGAATTAGGAGAAAAGTTTAGAGGGGTTTTCACCCTATGTGCTCTCCTTCTCCCTTTACTACTGCATTCATCTCTCTCAAATAAGCCCACCACTTCCAGTGATAGGGCCTGAAACAGCAGAACTATCCTCCAGTGGAGCACACACACATTTAGTTTGGATTGAGGCAAGGCTTAGAAACTGAAATACCTTCCCTTGGACTAGGGATCCTATTCCAACTACAATTAAATAAAGTGACTCAATTACCACTACTGTAACCAACCACGACAAGGACTAGCGCATACAAAGGAGCAAGATTTGATGCAAGAATCATTCTGACATAAATCCATTTTGAAAGGGTTTGGATGTCAAACATTTTACTCTTGAAAACTGGGGTCCGGATCTGAGGTTGAGCAGTGTAAGATTAAAAGCTGATTAACATCCAATACATGCTATGCCTATACATGTGCCATAGATATAAAAAAGAAGAAGATAAGTCTAAGTCTAAGTCTAAACATCCAGATCCAACCCTAATCCAACTCATATCTAGGATCCATTTGGATCGTGGATGATGTGGATCCCTCCATCATTAATCCAACCTCACCTGGACCCAGATATGGTAGTGAAATCTCTCCTAGAGTTGGATCTGTATGGACTTGACCCATGTTATGCCCTAACTAGGACCCAAATATTAGACTTGAACCACTACTTTGGAGCAACAAAAAACTAATCACATAAAAGAGAACCAAAAGCATTTTCCTAAACCAACACATCTTGCCAATTCTATGTAGTTACAACTGCATTGGATGTTAAAGTAGAACACTCCAATGTATACAGGTGTATTTCACTGTTATAAGAGCTCCGAGACATGCTCCACATTATCATAGTGATGCCTGTAAGCACATTGGCCTAAAAAAGAAGATCTTGAAGCCTTATTCCATTACACTTTGAAGAGATATACTCAATCCCCACCATCAATGCACTGCTGGCTTTAATGGTTCACTATCCAGTTCAGTTTCAAAAACATTGGCACCAAACTCAGATGCATGAATCCACAACACATCCCCATACATGGAATATCTCAGTGACAAACATTGAAGAAAAATAGAGCATTCCCTAGGGCTATATTTGTTTCTGTTGGGAATAGTCCCACATTGCTTAAAGACTGGAACATTGGGTGCCTTATATTTGTAAGAGTCCCTCCACTTATTAGTTCGAATTTTTCAGATGGAAATTTAAAATGGTATCGGAGCAAACACCTAGGTTGCCGTTTTGTGAGTCGTTTATGATTCTCTATTAGGTGTGCAACAACCACTATTGTTGTTCCTGTTATCACTGCTGTTACTACTACTTAGTTTGTAGTGACCTTTATACTGTGCTACTAGCACTACTTGGTTCGCAGTGACCTATATTGTGTTGTTACTACTACTTGGTTCGCAGTGACCTATATTGTGTTGCTACTACTATACTTGATTCGCAATAACTTATACTGGACTGCTACTACTTAGTATGCAATGACCTATACTGTGCTACTACCACTGCTATTGCTACTATTGCTACATCTACTGCTACTATTACTACCTACTTTACTTGGGAAAAACCTA